>MU204268.1:224817-268452 GCA_017309775.1 Paedocypris sp. Pulau Singkep
TAAATGGAACGTGTACAAATTCTACAAATAAATTCTTTCATTTTGACTTCTGAAAATTGTGAAACTCATGTTGGTGAAACATTCTTAAAAACATTTTTATTCTGAAAATATTTTAACTTACAGTCTACACTGTTTCATATTTCATATATTGATATGTTAATAAGAAGACTCCATAGATTCATATCATAATTACACAAATATAAGCACCCCCTGATTTTTCAGGCACAAAAAAAAAAAAAAAAATGTTTTTATTACATTTCAGGCTAAATTCTCTTAAAAAAATTTACCCTTTTCAACAAACGTATATTTTGTGACTGATAACACCACAATGTTATTTTACTTGAATAATAACTGTAAAAATATATTCTAGTCATAAAAACTCCACATCCCACAATTCTTAGCGGCCCGCTCCAGTAAGGGCTCATTTTCTGGGCTCCCATGAGCCTTTGCACTCCAGACTAAACCAGAGCTCGTTTTTTGTGGGAAGTTGCTTATAATTCGCGTGTATACAATATTTAAAGACAATTAATGTTTGACAAACTAAAGAATCACAAAGATTGGAAAAGAAATGACGTATAAGGTACCCGTTTCCTGGTCAGTGGTGACGGCAGCAGTGAGGCCGACGCCTGAAGACCCTCGGCCAGTGGTGGGAATGGCCCGCGGAGCCGTGTGAAGGACGTAGCGGAGCAGCTGAGACTTGGCCACCGAGGGGTCGCCTGCACCATTCACACCATTACAATCCCATCACAGAGTCAAGTTCAGCTCGCGTGCTGATAAACACCTATGAGGAGCACATTAATGTCGCCTCGGATGCGCGAGCCGTTCTCCAGAACCTTCTCCACGCCTCCGAGAAGCAGACAGAGGATGGCCTTCTTGATGTATTCGTGGCCGTGAATGCTGGGAGCCAGAGACCGAGCCAGTTGATCGAAGAGGTTCTGATCAAACAGAGTCGTTAATGCGCGGTACCAGAAAGAGCGCTTAAAACTATTTTTTTTAAATAATGCAATAAAAATTAATAGAATGAAAACAAAAATCAAAACATTGACATGTTTCCGGGCATATTCAAGAATACCACCAGACACAACTTTCTATGGAAAAAAAATTTTTTCGGGTAAAAATATTGCCCCGCCCCCGGTTGATCCCAAATTTTTGGACATTGGACAATACAAACTGCTCTGGAAGCCTAACTAAGCAGTAAATTGGCGCCACCTGGTGTTCCAGCATCAAATTACATCTAAAAGTCAAAGTTAGGGAAAAAAAATTTAAAAATATTTTTTTTGAAAATCTATAAAAAAATCATTAAACATAGCGTGACACTGGTGTCACGGGACGCATTATAGGGTTTAAAATCCACGTCGTGTGAGGAGCGGAGTCGGCGCGCTCACCTTACTGCGATTCCTGCAGAAGTTCTTGATCTTGGCCACGTCGTCCGCCGAGAAGAAGCGAGAGACCTCTTTGCTCATCTGCTTGACGTGGCAGCCGATCAGGATGGTCCTGACGCAACAAAGCAGCGAGTCAGACAAAGAACACGAGTTACTATTTTGGCTACTTTGTACTTGTACCGAGTATGAAAAATATGAGCCACTTTTACTCTCTACTCAACTACATTTGTGACAGTTACAGTCACTCGTTACATTGTGATGGACGATTATATTTATCAGATAGATCACGTAAAGCTGAATTAGCGGTTGCACATTTTGGCTTATTTGAGTTTGGCAGAGACTGAATTTTTGTTCTTTTTTTACCCCTTTTGTTCTGTTCAATTCTGACACATTGAGGCGTTTCATTTCTAGATTAGGAAAAAAAACCTCATAGATAACCAGTTTCTTGATTTTCACTGTTCTTGGTGATTAATTGCTCAAGACCTTTTAAAATTGGACACCTTGCGACTTTTACTCAAGTCTTTTTGGAATTAGTTACTTGTAACTTCTTAATTTATGACGTAATATTTACCGTAAGGAATCCACACTTTTACTATTTTCAGTAATATTTACACATCTGATAATGGATTAACATGTAATCTCTAATGATCTGATGATAATCTGACCATATATCCATAACATATATTTTTATGTGTGCTTATTTCACACGTTGCACATTTCAGAACAATTAAAAACAACAACACATCTTCTGAACAGAACTTAAATGAATAGAACTTCTTGTAAAAACATAATAAAATATATCATGTTGAGTTTTGATAGAAAAATTGTGAAACCCTCCTTGGTTAAAAAAAAAAAATCTAAAAATATTTTCAGAATAAAACCGTCTACAGATCTTCAAATACATTGATAAGGAGACTGAGTGGATTCGTATATGGTTTTAAGACAGAGAAAAACAGACCACATCCTTTCCTCAAACAGATCATGGGTTCGATTCCCAGGGAAAGCGGAAAATTGTAATGATATGCTAGTGGCTTTTTTTTTTTTGCATCTGATGATAATCTCCATTGTCAATTTTAAAGACACATCATAATGTGATCAAACAAATCATAAAGTCACCACGTCGATGAAAAACAATATAGTTAAAACTTCCTTTTAAAGTACGGTGTGTAAGATTGGCTCTCACTACCTGAATGTGCCGGAGGTGAAGCCTGCTTTCTTGCCGGGGAGACAGCGGAAGGTTCCGATGACCTGCACACGGTCGCCAGGCTTGATGGTGTCCACCAGGTCGTTGTCCAGGATGATGTCCACGGAGCGCGGGAGCTGACCGGCCGGAGCTTTCTCTGGCATCTCCTGCACGGTGATGGTCTGGTGGTCTTTATACACGGACAGGCCGAACTCCGTCTCCAGGGGATTGTTTTCCTCGTCCTGAGCGAAAGACGCGGTTTAGAAAAGAATCCGCGCCGCTGGTCTGGTGCGTGTGAAAGACCTTGGTGGGATAGATGGCGCTGGAGGGGAAGGCGTCGAGCGACGTCATGTCGGTGTACTTGCGCTCCAGGGTTTTCTTGGTGGCGGGACAGTAGTGAACACTGCGGACCACTTTAGGACGCACCAGAGAGCCTGCGGATGGGCAGAAATCACTGAAATACAGCCGCAGGAAGCAATCGTGGGATTCAGGCCTGTTCCTAATTCCAGTGTTTTCTATGAATTTTATATAGATGTATTACACTAATAATATGTAGGCTCGTGCAAATTTAATTTTCTTACATTTTTCGGCTATATTAACAACTGCAATTTAGTTGTAGCTTTTTCGCATTTCAGAACAATCTAAAAAATAAAAACAATTTTTGATAGCAGTCAAATAATGATGGACACACGACACGACACTAAACAGAACTCGAATAAATACAACTACTAAAAATGAAATAAAATATTTCATGTTGACTTCAGAAAGAAATTGTAAGACCTTGGTGAAACATTCTTAAAAATGTCAGTCAAAATATTTACAGAACAAACCTGCTGTGAGATTGCTAATTATTATTCCCCAATTGATCATATTCAATTAAAATAAATGTGCATAATTTAATAACATTTAATATCTGTATATATTTAAGACATTCCCACACAAATGGCAAGTGGTTTCTCTTCACCCATTAAAAATATGTGAGTCTGGAGTGAAGTTCATTTCCAAAAGTTTGTTACTTTGACACTCATTCAACTTAAATAAATCAAACAATATTAAATCAAACAAAGTCTTTGGCCTTTCAACACCCAATTACATCCATTTGATCTAAATCCAAAATCTTCAAACTATCTCAGTATTCCAAATTACAGTAACTAATCACAGTTTCGTGTGTGTTCTGGTGCCCGACTCCCATGTGAACTAACCAGGTGCTTCTAATCCATAAATGCATTAAATAATTTAGGGAAAAACCTTTAGGCCCTTACATTTGGTGACAATGCCCTCCAAACAGACCATGCTGCCCAACAGAGAGGAGGTCAGGGATCGAGGCGTGACGTGCTTGCGGCCGAAACTGCCCTCCAGACCGATGAAGAACTCCTCGTGCTGCTTGGCATAAGTGGCGTCCACCGATGCCACCAGATCCTTCAGGGCTCGCTGGAAAGCCATGAGCTCCTCAAAAGCGTTGTTTAAAAGCCTGAAGGAGTAGCGTCACAAGTGTGAGCCATTGGACTACAAAAAACTACAAAAATGAAAACTGAAAACTACAAAAATGGCTTGAACGTTGAAACATGAACATCGTTCAGAAAACACCAAAATGAAAATTTTGGTACAAAAAGGCAAATGTGCACTTTAATACACTGTTTTGTACCAAATGTAATATTGCACGAGAATTACTAGTTTAGCGCATTATTCACTTGACGAATAACACTATTCGCGCGGGATTGTATTAGTAATCATGTAAAAATGCAAGGTAGTAAATACATAAAGTATTAGAAGTTTGCGGATGCTTCATTCAGGGTTACATTTCTGCCAACGAAAACTTGTTTCTGAAAAGACAGTGGCGTAAAACTAATAAAACTAGTTTCTGATAGCCTACGAAAACCGTGCAAAACTGGCTGAAACGGTCTTATACAGTGAGGTATCAGAAACCAAAGGCTAAAATTAAAGTGACTACTTCATTTGTCAAATATAGGGAAGTTTTACTGTGGCCATTTGGTGGGAAATACAGTTTATCATATTACTCTACTGTATTTCTGAAAGTTTATCATAGTCCAATTAGAAATGCTAAATTGTGAATCAGTAAGAAAAGCGATTTGTGCCTCACCGCATGACACTAGCAGCGGTTGTTCCATCAATTCCTTCTAAACCTCATTCTTTTTTTTCATACCTGCACATACATCACTGCCCACCTACCCGTACTTTCGGTTTCTGATACCTCATTATGACCTTTATCAGCGGTTTCTGATTAAAAAAAAATTATGCATTAGATACATACGCAGTAAAAAAAAATACTGGCTGCGCATACGCATAGAGCGAGAAAGGGAAATGATGGAAATGACGAACAGATAGAATACCGTCAAAGCAGGATCTCAACGGATAAAAGTGGTGTCTGGCTTGACCGCAGTGAGTAATACTGTGATGAATAGTTGTAATTCGCCACGTGAACACCATTTTGCGTTATAAGAAGACACGGCAAAAGAACATACTTTGCAGCTCGGGTTTCATTGCGCCGGCGCAGGTCGTTCATGTTCACAATCAGCCTGGATTTGTTTTCGCTGATCATATTCCGTACTTTGCTTTGATAGATGCCCTGGTCTTGCTAAAAAAAATTAAATACAAGAGAATTGATCACCAAAACAACTGCGAAAATATACGAACGCTTACGCCAAAACGACAACTAGTACAGGAGTCTAACGACATCAAACATTAGTTAAAGGTTTCTTACATCATCGTCAAGGAAATCCAGGTACTCTCTCTGGGCTTCCCTCATTTCTTGATCCTCGATAACTTCTGCGGCCATTTTTCGGATCCTTTTGAATCAACACGGGGAACTCTTTCACTCGGCTAGCCTCGTGTGGACTACAGCACTGTTGTGTAGTTTCGCGCCACCGTGAGCGCTGACGCTGATGATGCCGAGTGATGATTGGACAACTCACATCCGACACATTGACGTAATACGTTTTAGAGTTACGCTATCCAATCAAAAACGCACTTGGGGCGGCTTCGCGCGAAAAGTATACTGTTTCTGCGCATGCGCAGACAGCTGGCAAAGCGAACTTTGAAAGAAGAACTAGAAAATGTGTGAAATAAACGAACAGTTAACAATGTATAAACTCCATATTTGCCATCCAGATAACGTTCTACACGTGCATTGTGATTTGATTCTGATGACTTGGATGATTTGGCTTTTTGGGCGTGCTCAATGTTTATATTTTTGTCACCATCTTGTGGTGAGTTTAAGCAACAACGTATTTTTCTATTTTATTCATATGCAAAGTACGTACGGTAGATTATATTTTTAACTAAAGCCCGATTTAGCCAAATTTTGTATGGTTAATGTGCAATTTTCATTTTCAATCTATTTTACGGTACTTTACCTGTACATTCTAAAGTCACGTTGTCGCAAAGCAACACTTAATTTTATCTTTAAGATTTAAGTCAACACTTAACTTAAATCTTAAACACTTAAAGATTTTTTTTTTTATATTTTGCTATTGCTGATTAAAAGGCAGACTATACTTCAGGCCATCAGACGTGATTTGTAACCCCGCCCAGGCTCGGCATGAGCCGGCACAACAGGTCGCGGTTCGCAGAAAGAGCGCAGCCAGTCGCTAAACTTAAACTGCACACGCGTGATCAATGAAGTTTTGATTAAACATTTTCGTTTTAATAAAACTAGTTAATTTGTGAGAAGTGACGTGGACAGAGAGTTTCCAGTCTACACAGGTAAGTCTCCCGGGGTATGTAAACATATAGACAGTTACGTTACTTTTGTTTTTTATTTAATTCATTAAATTATTGTATGTATTTATCAAAATGACTAACACATAACTAACAATAATCTTTGCTGTATGTGATGTGACATTTTCCAGAATAAACGTTAGTTCTTGTATCTTTTTTTGAACATTTGTATACAATCTTCTAACTTAAAACGTTCGTTTCCAGATTGATATATCACAACAAGCCAATCAGTTTATACAGAACACTAGTTTCACAACTTTCTCGACGTTTGGCGCTTTAACTAACACACACATACACACACACACACACACACCACACGCACATTTTTGTGTGGAATCTACCCTGCAATCATTTCCATGTAGGTTACAGGTTTCAAAAACATCCTTTGCTTTACCATAAACTGGGTTTGCTTGTTGGGCTTTGGGACATAATATTGCATCACACCAGTGTGAATTCCTGGTAAATACAATGAACAATCCGACGGGGAGATTTATTGGGACTAAGAGGTTTAGTTTAGCAAGAACGGGCTCTTTGTCCGACGGATGAGTGAATCAGCCGTTCTCAATTATAATAGATATAATTGACTTCCATGTTTCTGCCTCCCTCTGCAGATTTCTCACATTTTCCCAGCAGCATGTCGAGCGGAGTGCTGGGCCGACTGGGCACCCTGACCTTAAGCGTCCATCACTTGGGTCAGTTGCCCCGCCTGTCCAACTGGCTGTCCCGCCTGCCCTCGCCCCAGGCCACGGTGGCCGCCTCGGAGGTGCCCAGCCTGTTCCGCGAGCCCTACATCCTACGCGGCTACCGTCCCGTCCACCAGAAATGGCCGAGCTACTTCTTCAGCATCTTCCAGTGGCACAACGAGCTGCTGAACGTGTGGACGCATCTGCTGGCCATCCCGCTGGTGCTCCTGCGCTTCTCCTTCTTCGCCGGAGCTCGGGCCGTGACGCTCGGCCTGGGCTCTTTGCCTCTGTTCCTCTACGTGTTCTCGGCCCTGGTCTACCTGAGCTTCAGCGTGGCGGCGCATCTCCTCCAGTCGCACTCGGAGCTGGCCCACTACTCGCTGTTCTTCACGGACTACGTGGGCGTGGCTGTGTACCAGTACGGCTGCGCACTGGTCCATTATCTGTACTGTTCCGAGTCCGTGTGGAGGCACAGCGCAGTGGGCGTGGCCTTCCTGCCCGGTGCCGCCCTGCTCGCCTGGTTGTCCTGTGCCAGCTGCTGCTTTGCCAAGCTCCGTTACCGCCGTCCATACCCCCTCCGCAGGAAGATCTACCAGATCATCCCCACCAGCCTGGCCTACATGCTGGACATCAGCCCGGTGGCCCATCGCCTGCTCACTCGGGCCTGGGACGATCCCGTGATGGTGTTCCACGCGCTCCAGGTGGTGTTTTTCATGCTCGCCGCCTTGTTCTTCTCCTGCCCGCTTCCTGAGCGTCTCTTCCCGGGGAGCTGTGACATCGTGGGCCACGGGCATCAGATCTTCCATGTTTTCCTGGCCATGTGCACAGTGGTCCAGCAGGAGGCGCTGTTTCGCGACTTTCTGGCTCGCCGGGCGTCGGTGGTGGATGAGTATGGGGAAGCCTTCATCACTCTGGCGGCGGGATCCTTCTTGCTGGTGGTGCTGTGCAGCATCCTCACTGCGGTTCTGATGAGAGGAGCTGTGCAAAGACAGTTGAAGAAAAGCGCATGTGACTGAAAGCATCATGACTTTGAATAACTACTTAATATATATTTTAGGGTTTTTCTCCCACCAACTCAGCCGAGATTACGTATTGGAACTGTTCAAGACTCAAGTGAGTTCTCACTCCGTGTGAAATAATTTTTCACGTGATTGCGTGAGTTTCCTCTAGGTCTCCGGTTCCCTTCCAAAATTGTGTGGAAATTGTCCGGAGGTGTGAGTGAGAGTGTGTGCTCTGTGATTGGTTGGCCACGAATCAAGGTTTGAGCCAGAAATGGAAAAGTGGTGTACTGTACTTTTACGATTTTATGAGATTATGCCCCCATTTGAACCTTAATTGGAATTTGTACGTGTTTAAGACGCTAAATAGGTTAATGAAATACTTTTTGTCTATTGATTGTAGCAATAGCAGATTTGTTTTATTGCCAGTTTAAAAGACTTAAAAGATATTGAACAGATAAAATTTCAGCCTCTGCTATAGATTTTTATTTGTCATTGATTGATACGACTCACAATTTTTCATATGCTTAATCAGCTCTGAATGGTGTAGAAAAATATCTTAAAATTAGGTTTAAAAATCAATGGAGTTCAGATCCCAGTGCAACAATGTTTACATTAAAATTTAAATATATACAAAGAAACGATATGATGTGTTTTTAAGGCGAATCGTTTTTGGAATGTTTTGACCCACTTATGTATTTACGTTTGTTGTTGGTCTTATTATTATTATTATTATTATTATTATTATTATTATTATTATTATTATTATTGTTCCTGCATAAAAGTTTTGTTTGACTGCTTGTTATACCATTATTGTCCTTAGGGGAGCAGCATTTCCCATATACTGTACTGTATACAGTTTTGCTATGCATCTTTTATTAGTCAAAATAAAACGCAAAACAAAACGCACGACAACTGTTAAATTAACAAAAGTCATTTTTGAATATATTCACTAAAAATAAAACAATTTGACAAAATGAAGGCCACTACAGGCTTTCACACCACAATGAGGAAGTTTTCAAACCTGATTTCTGTCAGATTCTGGTTTCACTGTTGTGTTGCTGCCACGAGAAGATGGTGACAGGTGAACGAGGACCAGAACAACAATTCAAATGTAAGACTTATTATGTTATTCACCGTCTATAGTTTGCTAAACTATCCTAATCCAAATATAACAGTGTGTGCGTCTGCATCAACTAGTAATGTACAGTAGATTTAGAATTGTATTTATGTGTGTGTCAACATATGCTGCATATGCACACAGAATTGTCTATAAAATCTGTCTGTATTTTAAGAAAATGAATGGTAAAATCTGAATTTTCGTTATTTAATTTTTAATTTGTGGTTTCAGTTTTACCAGTTTGTGCCTCGCGAGTCGTGATAAAGGTGCGACTCGTACAAGTTCTCACTTGTGAATTACGTATGTCATTATATGTTGTTGTTTTAGAGAAACAGACCAGCTTTTCTGCTCATTGCTGTCAATATTCCACATCAGTCTCGATCTTAACTGTCTGATGTGGAATTAATGCTGCACTTTTGGGTTTTCAGAGCGATGGCTTGGTCTGGTTTGGTCAGCTGGGTGTCGGGAGGTTCTTTGTCTCTACATATCTGCATTGTGTCTTTTATTTTCATCGTTATTTATATCAGAACATATGGTCTTTGTACGAGCTGCAAAGGGTAATTCAGTTTTTCCTTTCCTTTACCAATACAAGATTATATACAGTATTTACATTTTGTTTTCACTTGCTGCATTTATCAGACTCGTGTAAAATTCACATTTTCCTACATGTTTATCTACACTGAGCAGAGAACGTGAATAAATCAAATTAAAGGCAAAATATTTGTACTTCTTAGAAGTACCGTAAAAAAAAAGAAAGAAAGACCAGTTTGTCGACTTTCTTTTATTTGATGTAAACCACCAATATTGACAAAAATATATTGTGAACGTAATAACACACTAAGCAATAATTCAATGGTTCTTAAAGAATTTGTATTTTTTTTGGCAGGCAAGAGACCAAGACGTATGCCACAACATTTTCACAAACTGTAAGGAAAAAGCAAACAGCACTCGTATTACAAATTAAAAGTTTGCATCAGTCAGTGTGAACATTATTATTCACACGTTGAAACATTTGCATGCAACCTGCATTCCGTAAGCAAATAATTCCGTTAAATATTAAATTAATGCATCACCTCTGACTATGCAACATGAGGTTAAACATGACCTTGTTTTTGCTCTAAGACTTATGAAAAATAATTGATGTGTATCTATTATTAAGTTTGTGCACTGCAAAGAAAATTAAAAAATGACCAGAATGAAATACGAAAACACAGTTTGTGCATAATATAACCAGTTTTCTCGCTCATACAGGAACCAGACATGCAGAATTATGAATGTATCGCCTCGGCTGATTCCTCCGAGCACATTTACTCTATTCTGGACAATGAGCAACCCGAGGAAAATCCGTACGAGTGCATTACTGAGCTTCCATCTGACAAAGCCACAGGGGCAAACGAGAAACCTTCCCCGGCAACGGCAAAGCCAGAGACGTCTGATGGAGACCCCTCGGACCACCACCACGGCCAGCAAGAACACCTTTCCCACACCAGCCTAACTGACCAGCACTTGACCGGCTCTGAGACCATGGCCCTTTATGCCAAAGTCAGCTGGAAATCCAAGCCAGAGCAAAGCTGAATTTCTGACCAATTGATGCAGGTCTGGAAATATTAAAATCAAAGTCAAAGTCAGCTTTATTGTCAACTGTGCTGTACGTACTGGACAGAGAGCCGGAATTGCTTGCTCTACTCTTTACATATTTCAATTGGACAAAAATACAAATAGTGCAAAAAAATGTGAGATTTACAAAAAGAAAAACTAGTGGTACAAAGTTGTACAAAAAAAAGTGCGATTCACAAAGAGTACAAGTAGTACAAAAATGTGGTGTAATTTGCAATTACAGATTAAAAATATGCAATTTACAGAAAGTACCAGAAATGTGCAATAGGTGTAAAGAAGACAAGACAGTGAGAAAGAAAGTGTGCAAGAGAAAAATACTGATAGTGCAACAACTCTGTGCAAATTGTTGGAAGAAAGTGTCCAAGTGTTGATCAGAGCGAGAGGAAGACAGTGTGTAAGTGAATGTACAATTGCTGTTTGTACACTGATTCCCGCAATTTGTTGTGATGCAACCCGGAGCCTGAAAATATGCTCAGCCGTCATTAAAAACACTGATGAATCCAACCATGTCTGGGTTTATTTTAGGTCAGCGTGAGTCACATGACATAATGCCTCCAGCCAATGCTCAGACTAGATTCAGAGACTGAAGCCCAACACGCTTGTGCTGTCCAGACCTAAAATCCCCTTTGGAGGATGAAGTCCGTCGGCAACCGTCGCCGACAGAAGAAAGCTCATAATCCCCAGACATTACACGAAGGGCATTTCATCCAAATGCAAAACAAATCGCTGGTGAAAATTTCAGAAATATCCGAATCAAACTGGGTGCAGTAATCTGGGTGAAAGGTGAAATATCAAGGCAATGCAGATTTGCTCTGTTCGAACACCATAAATGATAATTGAACTAATGCAGATTTTAAACCAGTTTAGATAGGCTCATAAATATGCGTAGCTACAGAAACTAATCGCTGGTGAAAATTTCAGAAATATCCTAATCAAACTGGGTGCAGTAATCTGGGTGAAAGGTGAAATATCAAGGCAATGCAGATTCGCTCTGTACAAACCACTGTAAAAGACAATTCAACCAATGCAGAATAAAACCTATTTAGATATGCTCATAAATATGTGTAGAAACACCATCTATCTGTCTATCTATCTATCTATCTATCTATCTATCTATCTATCTATCTATCTATCTATCTATCTATCTATCTGTCTGTCTATCAGTCTGTCTATCTGTCTGTCTGTCTGTCTATCTGTCTGTGTGTGTATGTGTGTGTGTGTGTGTGTGTGTGTGTATCCATCCAACCAACCATCTATCTATCCATCTATCCATCCATCCATCCATCCATCCACCCGTCCATTTATCCATCCATCCACCTATCTATCTATCTAAATGCCCATCCATCCATTTATTTATTTTTTTTGTCTGTCTTTCTGTTTTGTCTTTCATTCTTTGCCTGATGACAAATGTGTTTATATAACAATGATAACAACAACAACAACAACAACAACAACAACAATTACCATTATTATTATTATTATTATTATTATTATTATTATTATTACTATTATTTTACTACAACTATATTGTATTTTTATATAGCATATTATGCACATGTGTGAGTATTAGAAGTTACAAAGAAACAATACAAAATATCATTGTTTTTATTTATGGACACGGGTTGAAATATTACAATTATTTTTTTAATACTGTTTAGAAAACAACAACCGCGACAGTCTGTGTAAAACATCTCGATGCTTGTGCAGCGTCGCATTAAGCCAAACAAACAAGGCAGTAAGCAGCTGTCGTTCGGCAGAGCTGAGCGATATGAGGCACGTAAAGCCGCGCGACGCACACGCGCACCCGCACCCGCGCACACTGACGGACTGACGGACGGACTGACGCGGAGGCGCGCGGCCGAGCGGAAGGCAGCAGCGGCGGCATCTCTCCCTGCGAAAACATCCGAGGTAAAACACGCTTTTCCTTCACGCTCCTGCATGGCGGCGATCGATTTACCCACGTCGATGTATTAAGATATCGAGTTGTTTTTTTTTTAAACCAAACAAACATAGCCGGCGTGTTTTGATTTTTATCGCACTCCAGTTGTTTTGAAAGAAAGCGGTGTGCAAAAAAAAAAACTACATTGCTTGTTTACTATCTGTAATGCCTGGTTTATTCAATGCGCAATTTCGAAGGGGGTTGAAATGCCGTTTATTATAGTGAAAAATGTTTGTTGTTTTGCCTATTGGCTTCTGCACGTTAACGGGGGTTGAGCAGAAACTCGTGCACGCACACGTTGTTGGGTGAAGGCGTGTCCTTTGGGGAACGGTGTCAGCCAATCAGAGCACGGCTTCCTCCTCTAGTGGGTAGGCTGTGTTTTGCCGGATGTGAGCGGCCATTACGAGCGTCTCCGTCAAAGTGTGGATCTGGATTTAATAAATGGCACAGCTTGAAACTCCACGCTCCAAATAAACGATATAAATGAGCGGTTTTGAGGAAATAATCGCTGTTCGGGATAGCCAAAGGATAGATGTTAAACACACATGTTTTGCGTTAGTGGGAACATGTCACGAGTTAGAAAATCATCGTATGCGAAATATGAATCAGTGCATTAATTACAAACATACATGTGAAAAATAACTCGAATGAACTCAACAAACAGTTCTTGCATAAGAATGAAGACCGACTCGAAATGAACTGTGGTTGTCATGATTGTTTTTATTTTGCAGACGTTTTTAGTCGATGATTAATGTAAGATGTTGTGTCATTTTGTGGCAAAATGCCGTCTATATGCAACGGAAAATGTTTCTACATCGACGAAAAATTATTTCATTGCTTTGGTCAAATAAAAACAGAACTATTGGCGGCGTTGTTTACGCAGGGATGCGAAGCGAACACAATGACGTAATCTCCTGAAAGATTCAGGGAATCGAATCATTTACCCAAACGATTCAAATGACTCGGGTGTTGTGACGGATTTGAATCCTCGTTCCGATGCGGGATTTGGCTCTCACCACGATTACCCTCCTAAATACAGAATTACACTATCTGAGAGGCTGACAGTCAGGGGGTGTGTTGCCCTAAAAAAAAGTCAAGGCACCGTGCAAAAACAGACTGCGCTTGTTTGTTCATCTGCATGAAATACTACCGTGTTTACTCGTGAAAGGTATTACACGTTCACTTCGATTTCAAAATGTAGATCCGTTTAAAGGTAATCTGAGAGTGTGACGCAAAAATGCATTTATTTACGAGGTGTTTATCTATAATTTTGAAGCTATATTTTTGTTTATTTTTAACACGCGTGGGATCATTCTCACTATCCTTTTGTAAACATCAAATATGAATAATTCTTTATTGTGAAAATGTATACGTCACATACACAATGATAGGCAGTACGGCTAGTAGTTCATCGCTTTTTACATTGTAATTACATGTGATGCAATAGAATTGAGTAGATTGTTTGATGAATTGTTTGAATCATAAAATATGAATGGAGAATCTAGAAGAAATCAAGCCGTTCATCAAATGTCTGGTTTCGTATATACAGTATTTGTGTGTATTTTAACTTAAAAATATAACATATTGAAATAAAGTATGATGTATATTTAAAGTGCAAGTTTGCGGCTGCGTACACGCGTACTTACTAAACGTACTTTACCGCCTTCAGCGTTTTGTGCGGAGAGCCAAAGCCGACTGTTTGGCCTCGCTGGTTGGTGAGAGGGCACAGCATGGCAGCGGTGGGATCCAGGGCAGGACTGGACGCGGTACATATGGGCACAGAGGCTGCGGACGAATTGGTATTTATGCAGCTTTATTCTCAATAGGAAAAAAAAACGCACGAAAATAACAGAGAACCTATTTTCCAGATCTACATGCAGTGCTGCGGACAGGGAGAAGACGTGAAGCAGGACAAAGGGCCCGAAGGAGAAAGCACACAGCGAGCAAACCTCCTGCCCTTCTCGCGCTCTTTTGGAGTGGACCTTCCTTATCGGTGGGAATCTAGAGAAATATGACTGGCATAGTAGCATTATATCTCTGTGCTGTGTGATCGGTGCATTCCAGAAGTGACTCACGGTCATTTAGTCCGGGAAAAATCACACTGTGAAATCTCTCAGGAGCCCGGAATCGGTGGAGATGGACGAGATCATGGCTGCGATGGTGCTCACCAGTTTGTCCTGCAGTCCGGTCATCCAGAGCCCCCCGCTGAGAGACCTCTTGCAAGGTGAGCCGGACACGGGAAGTGGTAGTAATCATTCAAGCCTCTATTCAATAATTAATCGTCGTGATAAACCTGTCGAATGCAACCGTTAGAATAAAAAAGCACATTTAGTACAATGTTAATAACGCAGCAACGTCGTAATCATTCCATTTTAGTGAAACGCTTTGCATTAAAAACACTACTTTTATTTTCGCCTGAATGTTTAACTTCATCCTTGTACAGTTTGCACAAACCTTTTTAACTAACTTTCACTGCTCTAATTTAATAAAGCTCAGAATTTTAGTAGTGCATTTTACTTAAAAAAAAAAAACCCTCATACAGCATCCATGAATCTATTATGAGTACATTTTATGTTATTTAAGCATTAAGTTGGGGGGAAAAAGCTATTTTATATTATTTAATTTAACTGTTATATTTAATGCAATATTATTTTTTAAAAAAATTATATTTTTTACACATTTTACATGAATGTACCATATTTTTTCTGACTTTAAGGGGCACTGGATTATAAGCCGCATCCTATATATATTTTTAAAGATTTTAAGTGTCTTAGAGTCCAAAAAAAAGATATATAGGCATACATCGATTTAAATTGGCGAATGTATAATTTTCCACACTTCCTGGTTGAAGGAGACATGGAGTGTTGCGGTGGTGAGCTCTCCGACAGCGGCAGCAGTGGCTACTGGAGCTGGGACCATGGTAACGTAAGCCCCGCCCCTTCTCCCTCCATCACCGAGATGGACAGGAGCCTGAACCAACCAGCGGACGAGGGCCTGCACATGGAACTGGACCAAGCTGCGTGTGAGGAGCTGGAGGCCAAGAGGAGCAAGGTGAGAGCCGCAGACAGCCCGCTCCGTCTGAACCTTCTGGAAACATCTGCCTTCTGTCCGCAGAGCTCCAGCAGAGGAGCCTACAGGTGTCTGTGGCCTTGCTGCGGGAAAGTTCTCGCCTCCCGTGTTGGAATGAAACGCCACATTCACATTCTCCACCTGGGGTGAGTTTTAGGAGCTTTTTGGAGCTAAGGAGGAAACGTGGATGGAGTAAACGAGTGTTCTCTCACACAGTGGAAGCTTGGAGCAATCGCACAGAGAGGAAGACTTCTACTACACGGAGGTCTCTTCTGAAGACGAAGAGGCTGCGTCTTCATCTCCTGCTCCATCCTTCTCCAGCGGGGCCTGGACATCCTGTGGATCCACCTCAGGACGACAGGTGCAGTCCAGCAACCTCAGCCAATCAGCTCCGAGCAGCGTGTGGCAGATCCACACTGAACATCTCTATCAGGCCAGTGGACATTAGACTTCCAGGAGACGATGGGCCGTCTACACAATCCTAATTTTTTTTTCTTCATGTTAACAGGCTTGTGCACCGGTCCAGGTGACCATCTCTCCAGGATCTCCCACCTTTTGTAGCTGGTCTCCACCTGGTGATGTCCAGCAGAAACCTCAGGTTTGCCACCAGCGTTATGAACTTTATTATGTGCAAATTTCACCACGATGCTCATGTTTTGCAATGACGGACCTCTGCTCTCAGATTCCAGCATCTCGCAGCCGGTCAGTGAGTGTTGGAGAGCAGTGGCTGCAGAGGAACAGCGCCCCCACCAGATCGCAGACTATAAACGCATCTCCTTCCAGAGGACACTGCTCCTTCAGGTAGATGGAGCTTTTGTTTGTTTGCTGCCCTCTGCTGGACATCATATTGATTGCAGTTAGGAGCATTTCTTTTATTTCGATTTAATATGAAACCTAAAAAAAAAAAATAAAATAAAAAAAAAAAAATATATATATATATATATATATATATATATAAAACAATTTAAATATTATTATTTATTAATTAATATTCATTATTAAATTTATTTTCTGCTCTAATTTTAAGATGCAATTACACCACTGTGGGACAAATAAAATAAGAATTAAATGAAATTGTATTAATTAATTATGGCATTTATTATCTACTAATAAGTTAAGTATTTTTATTTAAAGACACAGATTTGGCTGTTGATAAATGTGTTGAAATAATTATGGCAATTATGGCATGTGTTGCATCATAATTATGACGTAACCTGAGAAGTATATTATACATTTCGAAAGTTAAAAGTAATTCAGAACATTTTTTTCTAAATTAAATGTAGTGTAGACTTAATTTCATAATTAGCTTATTTATTTTTTATTTAATTTGACTTTTTATTTAATTTGACTATTGTCTCTCGTCTACATTTGTTTCCCTTTTCAGAATTATTTTATACCACTATATAGATGGACATGTTATTTAGACAACGGTACATTTACATAATTGCATATTATATCGTTTATCAGTCCAAAAAAGTATAACGACAATAAGAGTGTTAGACAATAATACATATTGCACCTTGTCGATGAAATTGTCTGTCATTCCAAATGCGACCCACTAGATGGCGCCAAATCGCCCACAACTCACATCTGAACTCATTTTAGGCACGATCTGATAAGACTAATAATCAGACGCTTATTCAATCAATTCCAGGAAGGGCAGAGGAGAAGCCAAGAAGTGTCGGAAAGTGTACGGCGTGGAGCGCAGGGACCAGTGGTGCACGGCCTGCCGCTGGAAGAAAGCCTGCCAGCGCTTCCCAGACTAAACACGGACCATCTCCCCATCCCTTTCTCTACTTCCAGCTCTTTCCACACTGTAGATTCCTGCGCTCTTTACACTTTTCTACCTTGTTTCTGACGTGATTTGCGGTTTCCGTTCCCCCCGTGTGAACGCTGGTACTAGCTGTGGAGACGTAGTAGGATCCCCCACCCCAGTGGTGAATTCACCGAATCTAAAGTGTGTCCCAGTGTCTCAACCAAACCCCTTTTTTAAAAAAAACCCCACTTCTTCCGCACTTGAGATGTTTAAGTAAATGTCGATTTTTGTACACCGTGGACGCTGTTCTGCTTTACGCATCCTCATGATGTTTTCTTTTTCTATGGCTGTTCTGTTGGCCTGACCAGTGTGTGTGTGTGTGTGTGTGTGTGTACGACGTCTTGTATTTTTTCTTTCGCCGAACTTTTTACGTTTTCGCAGGGTTTGACTAAGGTCGTTTGCCATAGCGCTTCCCGATCAATCTAAACTGCCAGAGATGAAGCTAAAGTGTGGCGTGAATGATGCGGGCCTTTCTGAAAGGCCGACGAATGTCGTCTGATGGAGATATAAAGCGCAGCTATAAACTTTTGATTGAATACCAAAGTGCTATTGCAAAGACGAGCTGAAGGCTGAACGGATACTGCCCTTCCAACCGGCTTGTTTTCTCTTGTACACGTGTCTTGCCATCATTATATATGATATTAAATAGCATCGGTTTATCGGCTCATTCCACCGGGAAGGAAGATTCGACGGCCTAACGTTTGCGGGGGAAATCCAGAGGTTGTCGTGTATGATTAAAGGACACAAGATCAAACATGCAAAGTTGAAAAGCTTGTCATTTGTGCGCCACAAACAACAATCCGTGACTTTATTGGCCTTTCGTGTGCATTTCACGTACAAGCGCAGAAGGACGAGCATTTTACACATAGCCAGCATGGACAACAAGGTGCAGCGGAACACTGAAGAGCAACCACGAGCCTCGGCCTGCTCTTTATTCGCATGGTGTCGGTTTTGTTGCCGTTTTTTGGGCGCGTATTCTCGATAACCAAATCCACCAACCAAAAGCTAGAACTAGCTGTTTCTGAACACCAACAATGTTTTCTCAGAACATTCTGGTTTAGCTGTGCCATTTTACAAGGCAGGTTTTCTCGTTTCGCGCGTGCGCTTTGGAGAAAAGGCTGTAGTATCGAGTGCGAACTCTAGGGGTCAGCATTGGTCTAGTAACCCACGAACGAAAGAACCCACTCCCTCGGTTCAGAATAGTGACTTTATTTTCAAAGAATCGCTTTGAAATCTGCTCCCAAAGTTTTTCTCCAAGTTATATATGTTTTCATATATGCGTCTAAACACATGCTTGAGATAATTGACTCCACAATGATGTGATTTATCATGTTATCTTTATCTTTGTTATCTTTACCTCCAAGAATGTCTGAATAGTTACCAGTTTTGTGGAATTAAGGAGCGTCTGAACAGGTGTTCTATCGTTTAATTTCCTATCCCGCCCACAAATATGTCCTACCGGAGTTAGAACTTGTTGGCTTAACATTATCCAGACATATTTTGTTAGTGTAAATATGCTGACACATGCCATAGCGATGCTCAACAAATTAATGATTTTTGTCAAACTTTGCAAGACTAAAGTTGTGGTGTCCTATCATTCTTTCCTACCCATACTTTTACCATGAAATATGCCCATTTGTCAGTGCACAGACAGATATTTACACTCTAATCAAAATTGTCTGACTATTGTTGAGTTAACGCAACAATTCTAACTACGGTAGGATGGATTTATGGGCGGGGTCTCTGAAAAGGCAGAACCTGACGTAACTGTTGCGCATAATGACTAATCTCGGTATGAGTCAAGTCCCATAAAAACGGTCCTGCTCTTCTGTGCATGTATTCTCAGCAGAGCTGACCGAGAGCCACTGAAGAATCGGCTCTCCTCCTTTGGGCATCGGCTCTTACCGTTCACTGCGAAGCATCGGCTCTTAGAGCCGGCTCGTTGGCGAACGACACATCACTAGTTTAGAAGTCTAATACGTTTTTGGCCATTTTCTGATACAGTCGACTTCTGTTAATCGGGACACATACGTACGTAGTTACAACGTCTGAGACGTCAAGGCTTCAAGCCAATTCCACACATGAATGTGCAACACAACCAATTTGAGGTTTATAAAGTGCTTTTCTCTCCGAGCCCGACAGTCCTCGACAGCCGCTTGCCACTGATCACATGCTCGACTCAAGTTTCACTGCTTTGCGGTTTATTTTCATTCAACAAGGATTGTTTAGTCGAGTAAACGGAACAATCAGCTCTGTGTCCTAACAGCAATACGATCGGACGGGTTGGGGAATGGCACCATGGAGATGATGAATATCGATTCTACAAAATACAGCGTTCCTCAGCGGATCGATGAAGACAGGTTGGTGTAGTTCTGTGCAGGGGCGTGTCAGATCCTCATGCGGCCCGTGGGACCCGAGCGGCCCGTTAAACTCAGGTACTGGCGCAGCAGCTGGCTCACGCGCTTCTGGTTGTTCCACTTGCGAGCGGACTTCCTGATCCCGATGAAGCCGCCGTAGCGTTTCTGCAGCGGCCGCCCGGAGCTCACCAGCTTCCGGAAGCCGTGACGACCCTTCATGAAGCCGCCGAATCGCTTAGCTACGCTCACGGCACCGTCATCATCCTGGCGAGACGCTCCTCCGTCCTCGTCCTCATCCTCCTCTGTCCGCAGGTGGAGGTCCGGCTGGTAAGAGATGAGCTTGTGCGCGTTGATCTCCTGGGCGTGACGGAAGCGCTCCAGAGCCTCGCTGTACTCCACGCCGCCGTCCTTCTCCACGCTCAGTGTGGCCACCGGCTCCTCTCCATCAGCCGAGCGCTTTGATGTTTCCTCCTCCTGTAATTGTCGGAGCGGCTGGTTCAGACACGAGTCCCACGATGAGGCTGGAGATGTCTGCGCCTCACACTGCACGATACACACCTGCGGACGACAGAGAGGAAATGACGCACTCTGCACATTTAACATCAAACCACATGATGTTGAGTTGTAATAGAGCTTTTTGGGGTTTCCAGATTCAGGTCATGTCATTGTGAGTCTGTATTTACACAGTCACACATAACTGCCAAACTAATAGATAAACTTCAGTTAGTTCAGAATGCAGCTGCTAAATTACTCACCAGAACAAAAAAGTATAACCGTATTAGTTTGGTGTTAGTGCTGCTACACTGGTTACCTGTTAAATATCGCATTCAGTTTAAAATTCTCTGGAGAGGAGAAGGCGCCAGTGAGCCGGGTTCTCCCCAGGGCTTTTTCCTCGTTAGAGAGGTTTTTTTTCTACCTGGCCACTGTCGCGCCACCACTGTGCTTGCTCACTGGTCTTTGTCTTGTCGTAATCATAACGACAGACACAAACCACCAGACGATCAAATGAATAAAAAGCAACAATTCTCTTAATATTCACACGTGCGCTTTGAGGCAGTGAAAATTGTGGAAAGTACCTGCTCAGAACTGAAAACATCCATCCATCCATTTTCAGAACCACTTTCTGAGCTACAGAGAGCTGGACCCATCACAGCAATTCTGAAAGCAGGCCACACCCTGGATTGGGGGCCAACCAATCACAGAGCGGGATGGACAAACACGCGCACAGTCACACTCTCACTCACACAAGGACAGTTTTCCAAATGTTTCCAAACTCCACTTCTCCTGCCTGTGGTCAATCTTACCTCATTCTATTCAAAATCTTTTTCATTGGAATGAAAATGTGATGTGAAAATCGTATAGTACGTACTGTATTTTTTCAATGGCAATGAGGCAAAACCATTTTAGCATCGGAATACTGTATATAAAATATAAATGCAGCAAGAACAGTGTCCAAAACAACAACATGCCAACCAACAGGATTAACCCATTAAATGTGTGTGTGTGTGTGTGTGTGTGTGTGTGTGGGCTGCCACCCGTCCCTTGAAATACGGAAGTTTCCCATATTTCACATTGTTATTGCGCGTCCCGTTATGAATCAATAGGGGCGGGATTTGTCCCGTATTTTCATTGTCTCATCTTCTACATGTTCTACTCCTCCTTTTCTACATATGATTGGTTAACACTCAACGTCATTGTTAGCTATGGGATCAAGTTAGTGCCAAAAAGATTTGTGCGGATGTGGTAATGACATATTATTATGACATATTATCAACAAATTAATTAATTAATTGCTAAATAATGGTAAAAATGACTAGCTATTCATTAGTAGTAGAACCATTTCCTTACCATTTTCATTACTAGCTAATTAAAATATATGTATTTAATATTAATTAAAACAATGTCAACAACGGAATGGCTAAGATCAAACTGTATCTCGTTTGGTCTGGTTTTCACACACTGTCACAAATTGTAATTTGTAAAAAAAAATGTAAATACAGTGTAAGCGGATAACAATACAATGTAATACAGTATTACGATTTGCTTGTTAAGGTCAGACAAACACACACACACACACACACACACACACACACACACAATAATTAATTTATGACACAAACATTAATATACAACATAACGCACATGTGTAAAGAAAATAAACTAGTAAGTTGCAACGTTCTATATTTTTTGTTACATTATATATAGGCTATACAACGCAAAGAGAAAAACACCTTCCACTCTTTGATACTGTAATAATTTGCTCCTCCTAATAACAAAACAAACGTTATGGGAACCGAACAATTCCCAACAATCTCGGCCGCGCGATGAGAGGTGAAATGACATCTTTTCATCACAAATGAGTGGGAATCGAGCAGTAACAATCCTGATGAGGAATGTGATCAGCAGTTTCCGGTTGAAGCAGGTGGAGCTGATTCAGTTTCTCGAGTCCAATCAGACGGCGAGAATAACTCGTGCGCGCGCGCGGCTCCGCGGAGCGGGAAGCCGCATATACATTAATTGGCAATCGCGATGTGGATTCCGCTGCTGGACGACCCTCGAGTAGGAGATGAAACCCACCATATGCGTCGAGTTAGTCGGATAACCAGCGAGAAGGCGCGGTGACGCATCTGGTCATGTCAATCACTCCGGCGCTCAGCATCAGCATCAGCATCTGTCGCGGACCGTTATCAGCGCGACCGGCCCGGTCACAGCTGTTTGTCCGCACAGACATTACCGAGCTGATAACAGCGTCTCCTCCTCTCAAACTTTCGGCAAAGTTGAATGTTTTCATTCTCTTTTTTGGCGCTATGTAACGCATTGTTGATGCCTTACACAGTTTACATTCTAATCCTTCCAAACTTTCGTCCATCCATCTTCCGTTCCCAATTCTTTCTTTCTTCCAAACTTTCTTCTTTCTTTCTTTGTGTTTTATACTTAGATTGGTTTTAATGTGTTTCATTCTTCCTTTTAAACTTCTTTCCATTCATTCCAAACTTTCTTTCGTTCTTCCTTCCCTAGTTGGATTGGTTGAAAAAAATGTTTTTAATTCATCCTTCAAAACTTCTTTCCATCCACCCTTCCAAATTTTCTATCTTTCTTTATATTTTTACCTTGGTTTGGTTTTACATTTTTTTTTTTTTACTAAATTTTGTTGTAACTTGTGTAATTTTGCTACATCCACCATCTGAACGCCTTTTCTGTTTCTGGGTCATGGGCAGCTAGAACAATCCCAGCATCTGAGGGCATGAAAGCTGGACATCCTGAATCAATGAGCAACCGATTGGGACACACCCCTTCACACCTATTGGGCAATTTTCTTTCCCTCCATCCATTTTTGAAACCCCTTTGCCATTTCCGGGTCACAGTGAGCTGAACCAATCCCAGCAACTCTGGGCCTGAAGGCGGGCCACACCAAAGCCAACCAATCTCAGGGCAGGACACACAGACACACACATTCTCACTCACACCTATAAATCAGCCTCACACTTGGGTCTCAAATTGTTCTTCATGATGGGAAAACTAGTGGATTCCAAAATGTTACCACAGACAACTCGACGTGTAAACAAATTTGGTCGAATGTAAAATATGTGTCAGTGGAATATAAAGATGAATGTGGAGCTCACCAGAGTATTGAAAGCGTGATGTTCAGGAAGGATGAGTCCGCAGGTTAAACAGTCGCCTTGACAGTCGCTGTGACCCGACACACACAAGCTCAAGAGAAGTACGGTCCAAAGGGGAATCTTCATCTTTTCTTCACAGAACACACGCCGGAACTATTAAAGCCAGAGCTGGGTCACTGCTGACACTTGGTTCACTGAAGACAAAAAAAAACACAAGTTTGAACGTATGTACAGAATATTTAAAAAAAAAAAAGATCATTCTGTATTAATTGATTGATAATGATTAGGGCTCCATTAACTCCACTCTTTCTCTCATCACCCTCTCTCTATCTTTCTCTCCTCTGTCTTTGTTTTTTCTCTCCCTCCCCATCACCTCTTTCCACCCCCATTTCCTGTTCTATTTCTCTCTCTCATAACTTTTTCTTTTGTCCCTCTCTATTAACTTCTTTCTTTCTCTCTCGTCAATTACTACACTCTTCTCTCTCCATCGGTCTCTCTCTTTCTCTATTTGTTTTTAATTCTCTTCACTCTCTTTCTTTCTTATTTATCACATACACAAAGCACATCACACAAACACATTTTTCCATAAAAGAATGAACATTTTCTAAAATAAAATAAATGCTCATTGTGATTCATTTAAATTTTCAAACACTTTTTATTCTCTATTCAGTTTTAAAAATTAATCAATTGGAGAAATTAAATAACATTTAGCAATGTGAAAAATTGAGATTAAAGCCTACAACCAATGTCCAGATCTAAAATAAAAAATGTAAAAAATAGTTAGCACAGTATTATACATTTAATATACACAAACATGATATAATTTATTTGGAATATTATAAATGTAACATTATTTTAAAAAAATCATAAAAAAAACCCCACAATATCATTTTAAGTACAAATGTGTTTTTTCTGTGAATCACGAGAGTCTTCTGGTCGGAAAGTCCACGCACAGCTAATCTGGCGAGAATCTAAACAGCTCGATGACCCTTTCCCACCCAAGAACGTCACTCGTCTAATCCATTTTGCTTTTTTAATCCCAGATATTAACACAGATAACCAGCAGATTTCCCACATGTTCATCAGGAGATAAGATGGCGTTATCAGTCACATTGAGGAGCGAAGACTCAAAGTGATTCGCAAGCGTAATAGCAAATCTCACACGCGGCCGTGCCACATAACAATTACATTAAGCGTCTTTTAATGTCGTGGATCACTACTTCTACCATTCAAACACATCGAAATTTGAAAGCGACCATCTGGTTCCCTTACACACACACACACACACACACACACAGAGAGAGAGTGAAGTTCATTAGGGAAACTCATCACAGAGTCTAATTAATGTCGGAATTAGCATGCGTGGCATAATGAGAAGGAAATGATTGCGGGAGAGAAAGAGCGGGAATGCGACCGCCATCACACCGTGACTCACGCACTGCGCCACACACATTAGTCACCACCGCATTAGCGGAGAGACGCACACGTGCACGCTCGCACGCACGGAACTCACACTGAGCGGTGATGAAAGTTGACAATGAAAGCAACTTGAGATGATTTTGCTCACTGAACAGGTGTAATTATGGGTTAGTGCGGTCAGCAGAGTCGGGGGTCCCACAGCATCCCACACAAACTTTCCAATTCATTACACTCCACGCGGCATTACTACACTCAGCTTTCATTGATCGTTCACGGCTACAGAAGCTCAATCAAGCTGTAGATGTGGAGAGGAATTCAGATTTCGGTGAGCGAGTCTTCCGGCGCGGTGACTGTCTGACGCAGTCAAACATACCACAGTACAGTATTTGGGTTAAACCAGATTGGCCCCGGGGCCACATCTGGCCCTTTGTTTGACTTTAATTAGTGTTTCTGGTCAAGAGAAAACTACAAAATACACTTGTTCACTTTATATATGAGTTCAGCTTTTTCTAATGTTTTTTTTTTCAGTGACAATTTTAGATAATTCAACAATTATTTGAAATTTTCCGGAAAACACACATTCCCAGTGCAGTTTTAATAGTTTATTTGTTTAATAGTTTATTAATAATCTATACTATATGCCGTTGCTTTGTGTATATCACAATGAAGTGTACTGGATAGTATTTCCCGCTAGTTATTCTATTACATGAAATGTATATAATATACTTATATTATGCATCTTTGTGTATGGTTATATATTTATTCAGTTGATTTTTGTTGTTATTATACCTACTTAGTAAATCCACACCGAATTATCATGTATATTTATCATATATCACATGTATAAATATAGATTTTTCAGGCACAAAATAAAAATATAAAATGAATTTTTTTTTATTAATTAACGTTAATTTATTAATTTATTAATTAACTGGTTCAATTACGTGAATATTTTCAAGCTCTCTGTTCATCCGACACTGTGTGAAGAGGAAACATCACTTATCCCCTTTGCAGCGACCAAGCTTTTTGATCGTGTCTGTTCATTGTTTTTTTTTTTTTTTACTCCTTGCCCGTGTTCTTCATTTTTGACTGTTTCGACTCTTTCTGTGATGACATGTGAAAAATGGGTGTTTATATTTACGCGCATATTTGAAATTGGCGACCAACTTACATTTTTGATTATTATTATTTACAAGATATTATTTGGACGTTAGAATTTGTCCCAATGAAGCAGCTGCCCTCAATAACCGGGGCACCAATTAAATAGTCAACTGTATATATGTGTGTGCAATAATTCAAATGTAACTTGAAACTTGCAAGAATTTCTATGACTCACTTCAGCTGAGCATTGGCTCCAAAAAAGCCATTTTGAAGAAACCAACACCTTTAGTTCGAAACGTAGGAGTCCATTCCTCCTAAAGAAGATGCTCCGTCCGCAACCTTTCCCCACACCAAGTGACTAATCTAAGGCAATGTGTTTAATCCGATTAGACAAGACCACCTGATGGTATCAGCTCGGCGGCAAACACCAAACTCCATTCTCATTCTGTCCGAGCCGCAAACAAACTCCCGGAATCCAGCAGCTGTTCTCGGACATACTGTGCCTTTTATTTTGGGATTATTTTCCTCATGTCTTATTTTCCGGTCGACTGTGTCACAGATCGTTTGTCAGTTCCACGGGGTCAAACTCACGATAACACACATCCTTTCTCGTTTACAGTATTACTGTATGATTCGGTCTATCGTGAGATCCTAATAATCATGTGGGTCAGACTGGCACGAGGGGGTTTGGCTCGGGCACTTTAATTGAGAGCACAGTGATTGCCCGAGGCTTCTGTGTCTGCAGTATTGCGGATGATCCAGTGTCTCTTCACCGGAGGAACAGGAACGTTTGCCTTCCCTCGGCCTTCACATTAGGCTGTGAATTCACCACGAGAGAAGAGGGGAAAACATCTTTCTTTCGGGAAGCTACCGGTGTGAATTTGTTAAAATTGTCAAACTTGATCAATTAGTGGAATTTGCAGATTGATATGTTTTGAAAGGTCTGTTTCTTTCTTTTTTTCTGAATGTATATTATATTATATTATATTATATTATATTATTTGTACTTATTTTTTATACATTCAATTTTTCATTTAATTTTTATTATTTCTCTTATGTAATTTGGCCTCCTTGTCTGTTTTCATCTTTTATTCCTTTTCCTTTATTCCCTATAAACGAAAGTTGTAACCACGATGAAGTAATTTCCTCCTAGGGTTAATAAAGTTTTTTGAATTAGGAGTGTTTGGATTTCTTTTAAAATATGACATCAGAATGAGATCCAGGGATCTTTAACAGTCATTATAACTAACAGGAAAAATAACACAAGTGGTAAAATAACAATCATAAGTGAAAAAATAACATAAAATTATACACTCAGCCAGAATAACATAACAGCATTTTGAAATTGAAATGCCTTTATACATAAATATACTGTACATAACTACTCTATATTCAACTTTAGGAAGTGGTTTGAACTCAGGACTAAAATATATTTATATTCAGTGCATACACTATACAAAGTATATACTATTTGTGTGCTATATAGTAAACTCAAAAATCTAAATGAAAAAACAATTTCAAGTATGTATTTACGTATAAAATATGTAATGTACGTATATAGTATATGTAGTACATATATGTAGGTGTGTGTGTGTGTGTGTGTGTGTGTGTGTCTGTGTGTGTGTGTTTGTGTATAAATACACTTTCTTTGGTTAGACTGTCCACGTTCAGACACAGAAAAGCTCACTTAATGAAGTACAGTCTTTTGAATTTGCAATTATAACCAATTATAATCAAGGACGGAAACCTCATGTTTCACTTTAGATGCGATGTGTTTAATCTCTGTTGATTGGCTGGAGCTGAAATGTTGTTAAAACTGCAAACATTGAATTAATAGATTGACTCTTGCCCGTGTAAGAGAGCGCATCTCTAATTGATAGATGTAAGTCATTATGTATGCAACATTTCTGCTCTAATGGATTTTGGGGTAAAAATCAATTTACATTGCTCAGGTAATTAATCTGAGGGACACATCTGAAAGTCTCTAATGCAGAGCAAAGTTTGATAATTACACTAAATCAGACAAGCAGCTTGCATGTTTTAATTCATAAGGCTGCGGATTGTTATTACCCGAAGGAAAAGCAGCTTGATTTTACCTCGTATTACATTAGTCCAGAGAGTCACATGCTTTTTGTGGACGAGAAACAGGTTTTATTACAGCAATAATCTGGAGGGTCACAATTAGTGAGTGGCAGGTTTGTGTTGTTTAATTAGCATTTGCGCTTTTTTTTTACGTAGTCTAATTTTAAATGTGTGGTGCATTGATTTAAATACTGATATTTTCATACAGTTGATCATTTCGCTAGCGGATCCATCCACATCAATCAAAACTGCTAATCTGCGGCGAGTTATTGACAACTAAACAATCAATAATCAACCTGAAACATTATAAATGTCAGAAACCAACTAGAAATCATTAGAGCTTTAAATAATAGATACATTTACATTTTGTGTCTTTACGATTATAATTACGTATACACATATACAGTATGTGTGTGTATGCTCATTTGTATACAAATTTATTCATAAAACATAATATGTAGTTCTATTATTAAAAATACATATGGTTATATATTTTCTGTACATTTTTTATGAAGTATTATTATATTAACGAGTATCAATGTATGTATCAACTTTTGCTATATATGCATAAACTGAGAAATGAACATAACATTTGTTTCATTAAAAATAGTAACTACTGAGTAAAAACTACACTGACAAAACAGAGTATCGTTAGATTAAAGCACGCTTTATCGATTCAACCACAAGGTTACCAATTTAATTCAGCATTACTCTACACAACAAAGAGCAAACTGAAAAATAAAACAGAAAAAAAAATACTTTTTCTTTCCCCGGTTCAATCCATTAATTTATTAAATAGCGTACGCAGTCGGATTCTAAAATGAATCAGGGGGAAACATTTAATAAAGGCAAAAATTACTCATTGAAAAGGGCAGCACAAAGCCTCAAAGCATCACCCGGGGTCAGAAAACACTTAGTGAGCAAAACTGATTCACATATTGTGTAAGAAGAGCAGTGGAACAGTCACCTCACCAAGAGCCACTGATGGAACAGACAAGTACAAGTCGCTTTCGACAGTAAAAAGTAGACGCTCTTACCTGCTGCTGACGTCCTCGCAGGTTGTTCTCCGTCTGACTTTACTCTTGTAGTGTGGTGCTTATGTCCAGACCTTGTTCATGTGCTTGTCTGCTCTCTCTCTGCCGCTCTTATACCCACACACCCCTTCCTCGGATCCGCTTCCCCCTCCACCCCAGCTTCCCAGTATCCATGGATGGGGCTCCACCAAGGGAGGGTCTTACGCACAACCTAGACACCCGTACAACTCCTTGTCATCGGTGACGTACACGCCTTTGCTAACGTCACCTCTTCGCCAACCCCACAAGAAATGACCTAGGCTAAAAATACGCATCGTTTTTTTTTTGCTACTTCTTGTTTTTGTGCCGGACGAGACATTCCTTGCTTTTATTTAACTGTGCAGTGATTACATGTGTCCTACAGAAGGCTCCCACTCCGTTACCTTAACACTGGAAACTGGACGACGTGCACTTTTAACAACTGACTTGGGAGCATGAGTTGCAAATTAAGAGCGAAAAGCAGTTCCCAGTCGAGTAGTGAATACTAGAGGAAAACAATGTCTCCCCGAGGCAAAAGCAACTCTCTGAGGACAGCCAGACCTTACGCACACCACGGACTAACAAATAGAAAGTGTCAAGTAACTTAACAAATTACAAAATTTCAATTACAAAATATGGATGGATTGGATGGATGGATGGATGGATATATGGATAGATGGATAGATGGATAGAAAGATAGATAGATAGACAGACAGGCAGACAGACAGACAGATAGCAGTAGGTAGGTAGCTAGGTAAAGAGAGAGGTAGATAGGTAGTTTGATTACAATAGATAGATAGATAGATAGATAGATAGATAGATAGATAGATAGATAGATAGATAGATAGATAGAGAGAGAGAGAGAGTAAGAGAGAGAGAGAGAGAGAGAGAGAGAGAGAGAGAGAGAGAGAGAGAGAGAGAGAGAGAGTGACATTATGACTATGAATAAACCGTATGCATTTATTTATAATGGAAGAGTGTAATGAACATAATGACAATAACAAATTATATAGCGTATAGCTCAGAAACTGCTAATTATTTTATCAAATAACTTTAAAACATTTTAACATATGAGTTGAATTGAGTTTTCATGATGATTTTAAAATGTAAAAAAAAAAATATCCAGACCAACGAGTAGAACATGCAAACTCCTGGTGTATAAAAGAAACGCATCTAAATTATCTTCAATTGCACTCTAGTGCTTTGATTTTATAGAATAAAATTGCGTCTTGCGTCTCCATGATCATAAAAAGCCGTGTAATAAAACTCAGGGTCAAGAAAATGAACAAGTCCTGGTCAATATAGAAATTCAAGCTGATATCAGTGGGCCTTTAGCATGGATGTGGCTCTTACATGTATAATTAAACGTTTCTCAGGTGCTTTTAACAAAAAGAACATACAGCAGTCAGTGGTAAATGTACAAGCAAATCATTTCAAACAGTTTTCCTGTCATCAAAACAGGTTTTGATTATCATATTCAAAAAGATACTGGCAAATTTCTCCTTAATTTACTTGTATAACTATAAATTGGCATTCACAAAGGTTTGTGAATACATTCACTCCAGACATCCAAAGCCTTGGGCAAAAATTGAAATACTGTAATATTGTGCAGGAACGATAATTATTTTGATGTATTATCAGATGACAATTATAAATGAGTGAGCATTCTGAATATCCAGCTGGAAAATAAAAAAAAAAACTAATTTGGGAGAGCTAATATTGGTCTGGGTAAATCCAGGCTTCCGAGCAACACTAACATGCTTTGATCGTCCTAATCATGTCATTTCAGACTGTTAAATAATATGGATTAGATGCAAAAATAAACACAATTTCTGGTTTGTAATTAATCTTTAAATGTCACACTGCGGATATAAAAAGATGATTTATTATAAATTTGTGTCAAGAAGGAAATGAACCAATAAGAATCACCATTTATAAACATAATGGGCTCAAAATTCAGTCTTTGTTGCCGTTCAAAAAAAAAGCCTACCTTCCAAGCATTTACATACTGTTTGTCATGTGGAAAGCCTTCAATTTATTCTGATATTATATTTAGAAGAAAATAAAAACCCTCTGTTTCATTTCTATTACTGTAGAGAGCGTATCACATCTGAAGGCGCGGTGGTGTGGTACCATCTCAACAGAAAATTGAAGTGTGTTCTCTGCACAAAATATGCAATTATACCAGAGGGATTATTCACCTGTGTGACGCAGGACGATTGGTCAATGTTGTTTCATTCCCTCCATCATTCCAGGTCAAAGTTTTATCGTTATGTGAAACGATGAAGAGCACCGAGGCATGTCCACCTCCTAGTGAGAGGAGAGAAAAAAACTCCATTACGAGAAGCACTTAGCTCTTGGTGTGATGACTCCAATAATACACTCATCCATTCTCTGAACAGCTTTTCCATTTCTGGGTCACAGGGAGCCGGAGCCAATCGCAGAAACTCTAGGCCTGAAGGCGGGACACGCATCCTGAATTGACCAATCACTCACCAGGTTCATTCTCACACACCTATGAATAATTTTCTCTTTTCTCAGACTCTGACTCTCCTGCATGTTTTTGGACTTTGTGAAGAAGCTGGAGACCCGGAGAAAACCCTCGCAAGCACAGTGTGTGTGTGTGTGTGTGTGTGTGCGCGCTTTCCATCAGCGCAATCAGTAGAGCTGGTGTTAACGAAGCCAAGGTTGTGGGTTCGTATCCAAGGGAAACGTGACGTTGCTTTAATGTTCAAAGCAAGTCGCTTATGATCTGATAAATCCAAAACGCACACACACACACACACACACACACACACACACAGTCGGGTGATCAATTACATTGATTTGTTATTGATACTGATCATTCATTATTGACTGAAATTATGAGCATTTGGAAGCTCTTTTCGAAACTAAATTGTAAAACACGTGTTATGTATGCACTTTAATCTAAAAATCAATTTAAAGTGATAAACACGTTGGAACTTTAGTTCAACGAGTACATTTGTATATGCTATATTTAATTCTGTTTTAAATTCAACTGAAATTATTATTCTCCATTTGTTTCGTCTCTTATCCTTTACTTGCTTCTTTCCTCCTCATTGAAAATAACTAAAGCGAAGCAATTAACCTCTGTTATTAATAAAGTTTTGTGCATTTTGAATGAATTGTCTTTTACAATAGAGGAACTGACGAAACGGAGCTGCACTGCGGAAAACAGTGTGTGTCTTACCTCACTCGACCCGACGAAGATGGTGTTGTTCTTTGGTGAGATATAGACATTTTGTGGGACTGAAAGTCTGTTGAAGGATGTTCTTAGATAATATATTGGATTTGCCTTATCAGTGTCAGACATTCATGTACATTTTAACAGGCATAAAGGGGTCAGTTGTTGGTTCTCACAAAGAAAGCTGCTTATCAGTGTCTAGCACTCAGGTAAAGCCAAACAAAACATGAAAAGGACAATAGTATAGAACTCACCTCGCTTTATTGGAGGTTTTGCTTTTCAGAAATTGAACACACGCGCACGCGCACACAACGTGAGGCGAAATTCATGTTCCACAAGCACGTGACTGCAGCTAGAAGAGTTAAAGAAAGTTGTCACTATAAACCACTAGGTCAGTTTAGTTAATACATGCTTCACTATACATAATCACACACAAAAACATTTATAAAATAAAACCTGGTTACGAACAGATGTCATTAAATATTTGAAAAGCGACGTGACGCTTTCGAATGTAATTGGTAGATTCGTTACGCCAATCGACACTAGCCAATAGGAACGCACAACGTCATTGGACGCGCCAAGATCGAAACACAAAGACGGAAGTTTCAACAAAAGCAAGAGCTGTTGTTTACATTTGAAATGTGCTGGATTTAGTTGCTGCACTGCTTAAAATACTGTATACACAAAACATATATAAATTGCACCATACCGATAGTTTCTTAAAAGCAACCAACGGCAGATTAATGGGTAAGTTTAGTTCATTTCTTTATGAGCTGTGTGTTTATCGGATGTCTTTATCGCCGTGTGTGTGAACGAGAGGACGTCCATGTTTATTTATGGTCCACACAAAGTATAATTTTGCATTCACCTAATCAGGATAAATCCACCTCCGCGAAGAGCAGAGTCCAGTGCTGAAATGGACGACATCTACGCTTTGCAGCAGGAAGTGGGACGGGGGAGCTATGGCGTGGTCTTCAAGGGTCGTGTGACCGAAACTGGCTGGTGGGGAGACAAGGGTGACACGGTGGCCATCAAACGTCTGCCATGCTGTAGTCCGGAGAGCATCGAGCTGTACCTGCAAGAACTGTGGGCCATGAGAGTAACCGCACAAAGTCACCCCAACATTATTGCTCTGTACAACTGCCTTTTGCAGACTGGACCGAAGACACTCAAACCTCTGAGATCCGGAACACTGCCTCTGGCTCTAGTAGAGAGCACTCTTAAAGGAAAAGTGGTGGAGAAGGGCCGGAAAAGCCAGCTGAAGAATTCCCCCAGGCGAGCAAAGCGTCTGACGTCCACTGAGGATGTCCCCAGGCGCTGCTTCTCCCTCTGGTTGGTGATGGAATACTGCGTGGGGGGAGATCTCAACCAGTACATCCTGTCCAGACCACCGGACACTGAGTGCAACCATTTCATCATCCAGCAACTCTCCAGCGCTATTGCTTTTCTGCACGGCCGTGGAATAGTGCACCGTGACATTAAACCAGATAATGTTCTGGTTTCTCTTACCGAGAACAAACCAATTATTAAGGTACGGAAAATGTTGCCTCTATTCAACAATTTTGCTTTGGGGGACGTTTTTAAACTTAATATTTAGAAACAAGAAGCTATAAAGAAACTAGCAATGAACTGCGTGTTTACTCCTATTAATAAATACAAAATCTTTTCGTTTGCAACAACCGTATCAGCCCTTTTTAAAAGAAATAATCAATACAGGATCTATTGGGCTTTTAAACAATATATAAATAATATGCAATTAGTTGTTATTTTAATTGTTTAGGGAAAAAACAGATATATGCTGTTATTGGATTTTTTTTGGACTTTGTTTTGTTAATTGATAGGAAAAAGTTAAATACATAAAAATTTATTTAATATTGAAAATACTTATGCACACAATTATAAAATACTGAATTATGTAAACAATTGACATTTTAATATTTTCACAATAGTTTAAATATATGATATATATTTTATTTATAGGCTGAATAATGTAATCTATTCAGATTGCTCCTTTTAATCGGCGCATGTGATATTTTATTGGAGTCATTTTGTTTTACTGTCTTATTATTTTTTTATTCATATTATTTATCTTTATTTATTGTTTTACCATTGGGGCTGCTTATTTTAATTTTTTTTTTCTTGTCTTGTAGGTGGCTGACTTTGGCCTGAGTAAGATGCTGGACAGTCCTACAGACAGCGTCCGCAGCAGACTGGCTCTCTCCTCCACCTGTGGCTCAGACTTCTTCATGGCTCCAGAGGTGTGGGCAGGCCGTGGTTACACTGCCCAGGCGGACATCTTCTCCCTGGGTGTGCTCTTCTGGGCCGTGCTGGAGCGGATCACTCTTCTGGAGGAAGGCAGCAGTCAGGAACAGTTGGGTGGGTTGGACTAGAATGAAACTCTGTTCATCATCTTCTTGGCGAGATGGTGTCCTAAAGCAAGAAAGACCTGGGTGAAGGTTGCATCCTTTCCATTTATACTAGGTCCAAAAGATGTAGAAATGAAAAGAGCAGCTAAGGAAATCTGACTTGGAATCCATAATTGGTATATAAAGTTCAATTTAATTTGATAATTTTATATGTCCCCTCTGGGCAATTTGAATTGAATTGAATTGAAAAAAAAAAATTTGAAGTGCATGGATGCTTTCACTTTTACATGTATCCATTTTTAGACACATTAACATGGTGAAAAACCTCGTATTCCTTGTGCGTGCGTGGGTTTCCTCCGGGTCTCCAGTTTTCTTCCACAGGACAATTGGAGCCTGGAAAATTGTCAGAGTGTGTGTGTCCTGCTCTGATTGGTCGGCCACCAATCCAGGGTGTGTCCCGCCTTCGGGCCCAGAGTAGCTGTGATTGGCTCCAGCTCCCCGTGACCCAGAAATGGAAGATGTTGGTGGATGGATTGATGGAAGTTTGGCTTTCTCCAGTCCTTACCTGCTCTGGACCACCTCGCTTTAGCTTGTTTTTGAGTGCTTGACACGGCGGCTCATTATCTTAATGTGTTAGGATAATCTGAAGCGTAGGGAGGACGGTGGCTCCGTACAAAAGCCATTCAAGCCGTTCTCTGTAATTACTCCGACCTGACCGCGCTCGGAAAGGTTAAATGTCTCCGCCTGTTTATATAAGGGCAATTAGCATATTCCCACCCATTAACCTCCCGGTGTGGCAAGCAGGTCCTTTGAATGAGCTCTGCGAATAATAAAACGCATTCACTATTTAAAACAGCCACGTTTCCTGGAACAGAAACGAGGTTCGCATGTGGGACGTTTACATAAAGCGCTGGGAGATCAAAGAAAGCTCGCACAAAGAAACCAGTCCAGAGCCCGATTACCAAACCAAAGCGCTTAAATTTTGATTAAGCATCTGTTCTTTTTGTGCTTCCGCAGGCGCCTACGTGATGCGGGGACGCTGGCTCGCTCCGTTAGGCGAAGCTCTGTGCCACAATCCCCATCTGCAGCTGACCGTCCCGATGAAGGCTCGCCGTGCCCCGCCCCTGCCTCCGCCTCCAAACCCCGCCTTCTGCGCGCTGTTGCTGGACATGTTGGATTGGGACCCGGACAAGCGGCCCACAGCCGAGCAGCTGACCCAGAGAGTCCGGAACGCCATCAAATGCTGTTCCGCGTAAAGCAGTTTGATCATTTCAAATACGTTCTGAAAATATTTTCTGCTGCTTGGCATAAATGATCCAATCATTCAGATGGTGATGAGGTGGAGAAGGATGATTGGCTGTGGCGACCCCTGATGAGGGAGAAGCCAAAAAAGAATGAAGATTCAAATGGTGATCACGTCTATTAATTATTACAGTATTACCGGGATTTTTGGACTATAAAGTGCTTCAGATGTACAAGATGTACTATCTTTTCTCACATTTTTACAGATTGTAAGACGTACAGACAAGGTTTTAAAGATTTTAAGTGCGCCTTATGGTCCCAACATTGCAGTATTAGAGCCAATGTGTGCAGGACACAATTGACTCATCCAAACTCAATTTGTTAAAACAGAAAAACAATAAACTGGACCTCACATCAGCTGACCAGGACATCCAGTCCGAATCCATTTCACCACCGAGAGAAGTCACTGGACAAATCCATGTCTGGAAGTGACAATGCAATTACAGGAAGTCAACATGACTGAAAACTCTAAAGTTTCGTAGCTGGTGGCGCACAGTCCGTATAATGGGCTTTCTCGTGTCTTTGTAATGCCTTTCTGCGAACAATGGCACACGTATCAATCACTCACGTCCGCCACGTATCGCTGTAGTGACCAGTCTCGCTTCTCGTCTTCGCTTGCACCAGCCAAGATGTCAAACGGCTAAAGAAAGTGGTTGATCTTCCACAGGAAATGAAGGTCTCCCTCTGTGAGAGATATAAATGATCTCTGGGAGTATTTCAACTCGAGAGATAAGACAGTGGGGGAGAAAAGACCGTGGTAGATTTTGGTGTCTGAAACTGACCACGACCTTGAGCAGAGCAGCGGCGAGTAAAGTCGCCTCTCACGTTCACGAGGAACCACAGAAACCTCATCGGCGACCACACCAAGCACCTGAAAAGCCGTCTAAGTGGCTCTCATCTGTGACATTTCCATCTCCAGAGACACTTTGCCCTTTTCCGCGCGCTTCAGCGGTTCGCAAATGAAACGCCGCCACCACTCCTCGTGACCTCGGCAGGGAAATATGCACATTATCTCAACCGCGCACTCAATCTTTCTCCCAGCTCGTCATCGCTATTAATCGTCCGATGGCGAATTTCACTCCGTAATTAGCAAAGCGACGGATTGGCGAACGTCGGATTTACGGTGGATTGTTGACTGCGTCAGCTACTGAAGTCGTAATAAAAAAACATGTGCTGGGAAATGACACGTGCAGCTGTTGGTAAATCGCCGCGTTATTGCGTATGCGGGAAAACAACATCTGCCTGATGTCGATGAGCATTTCTCCGTTTATTGGAAAGCTGTGATGCCAGAGCTGGAAGATCTGAGGCAGCTTAAGGCGGTCGTCATCGCGCTGACACCTTGACTCACGGGCAGAGATAGCGCCATAATCAGGAATTTCGATGTCAAATGAAGCGGTAAAAACCCATCAGGAGACGTATCATGAGGTCTCCCGCCGAGGACAGTTCTCGCGCTGGACACGCTTTCTCACAGATTGCCGTGACAGCCGCTAAAGCGCATGAGAGTGCTTAGAGTCAACTTTTTTTTTTTTATCGAAAATAGAAGCAATTGAATTTCAATCATTTGCGCGGCGGTTTTTCCCCCATATCTGCGGCGGACAGGAGGCCATCACGATGATGTCTCATCCATTAATTCCTTTGAATGTTCGGTGATGACCATTTCCTGTCCCTTCCGAATCACAATTGTTAATGCCAGGATGTGATTTGTGACAATGGACAATCATCTGACAGCAGAAATCCTACTAAAGCAGATAAATATTTTATTATGATTAGGAAAAAAACGAGTATTTCTATGCAAAGGCTGAAAGGAAATTTCAAAATGAACATAATCGGGGAGGAATCGATCATGCCAAGCAACCACCGTGATTTCTCTCGCTCTCTGCTAAATCCATAAAAAAACGCTCTTTGGCGGCTGTGATTCGCTGCGTGTTGCTCCATTATGTCTAATGTTGTCAGTAGAAACCGTAACAATATAATGAGTCTTATCCTGGAGACATAAATGCACCAGAAAGTGTATTAGACACGATAGAATGATTCCTCACATTGTCGTCGTCGTTCGGCAAAACACGCTACCTGATTGGGAAATAAAGGAAAACTGGTTTGTTTCGTCCAGAACACATCGATACTCCAGACCTCCAGGTCTTTTAAAATCAGTTCAAGTCTCCGATTCAGTGAAGGTTTTTCACCATGTACGGTCCTTCAAGCTCGTAACCCATTTTCCTGTAGTAATTCCTCGTTCCGACTCCTGAAACATAAAAAAAAAAGAGTTGAGAAGAATCCCTACGTCTAGTTTAGGGAAGGCACTAGAAAACAAAAAAAGGGGAGAAATGTTTAATCAACTGTTAAATGAGCGGAATATATTAGTGAAGCTGAGAATCTGCTGGTGAAATAAAATCTGCACGAGTGAAAAATATTCCTTTAAGTGATCAAACCGCTTTCGCACAGGCTCGTTTCCAGTTAGAAAGCCGCATTTGAGCTGTTGTGATTCTGGTTTGCTCGGTGCAAAACTCGTGTCAGAGACCGAATATGAATGCAGATTTCCATTTATTTCACTTTATCTCCTTCCTGCAGATGACTTTAGAAGGAGTGAGTCGAAACTCCTTATTTATTCTGCGGAGCGAGTAAATGGATGAGGTGTTTGTGCGGAGAACATTTGCGATACCTGAGATAACAGCCAGTTTGCTGGAGCCGTGCTCGTCCCTGGATATCCTCTCCGCTTCCTCCATCAGCATCATTCCAAAGCCCTGCACGCGAAAATAAAACGTATTTACTTCCTTATAATCAACGTGCACATTAAGCTTCACTTTGTGTGACTTCAGACAGAAGACGTTGTCGCCTCACAGCCAGGAGGGTCCGAGTTCAAGACCCTGCATTCACTTGTTTGCTTAAGAAACTGTAATGCGACTGCAGAACAATGCATTGTTTTGATTATATATGGATTATACACACACATATATAATATTTAAATCATTTCCAATATATTTTGAACAAAAACAAAACTGATGAAAACTATTTTTCACATGAGCGCTGTAAAAAAAAACACAAGAACCTTTCACTTAAAAAAGTCATTATGAAATATTCACTATTATGAGATGCTATGTCATAATTATGAGATCCCAATGACATCTTATATCATACTTTTCATGAGATAAGATATGAGATTCCAAGTCATTATTATGAGATCGCAAGTCCTCATTATATCATAATAACTCATTATGAGATTCTTAGTAATTATTATTGATACTAAGTCATTATTATTTGATATTAAGTCATTATTGAGATTACAAGACATTATTATAAGATATAAAGTAATTATTATGAGATAGTAAGTCATTATTGAGATACTAAGTCATTACTATGACATAGTCATTATTATGAGATACTCAAATTACACCAACAAATAATGGACATAATGGCAACAATCTTCTTTTTCAACTTCACACAGCTGCTTTTGGAAAGTCTGTGACTGGGAAAATTCATATAATTTACCTGAATATAAACTTGAACTTGAAAAATGTTTTGGCCGAAGCTAAAAACTAGCGAGTTTTGGTCTGAAAACTGAATTTTGGTCGCTCTCTAGCGCAGATTTTGCATGATCTCTTAGTTTTATCAGATAATATAAGGTTTATTTATAAAGCAACTGACATTTGCCCAAACAACTGTTATAAACTTAATTTATAAAAACAACTGACGTTGCCCAAAGTGCTGTACACAAGCAATGCCAGTTCAACATGAAAAGACAGCAAAATAGAACCACATAACAACAAATGCATGAAGAAAAACAGTATATGTATAATATATATATATATATATATATATAAAAAAAAATAATACATCAATAAAAGCACGAGTTAAGAATAATATAAGGTTTATACAAAAGGATGCAGGGACGTTGTTCAGATCACAGTGTAAAACTGTTAAGGTGCAAGGTATCTTCACCTGATGCTGGAACTTGCTGGGGTCTCGGCTGCTGACAGGCACCACACTTCCGTACACGTGCAGCTCTCGAACAATGGACACGCCGCCTTTCAGCTCCGGCCGGAAGGTTTGCGGCGAGCAGCGGCGGAGACGCAGGAGGCCAATTAGAATGTCCTGCTCGGGGTCCTCATAAGACAAGAAGGTCTCCCAGCCCCCATTAGCCACGTAGTCTCTCCGTATCAGCTCGACCTAGGACGAACGCACGCACGCAACCATTTGATGATAAAAGCAGCAATTTCACGTGCTCCAGCACAACAATTACCTGATATGGCCGGAGTTTGTGATGGATCTCTTGTATGCCCACTTCTCTGGTTCTCACATCTCTGCACTGTAAAAGCCAACAACACACTCAAGTCAAAATGGATCGAAAATAAAGACAAATTCCGCTTTGAAAAATGCGACCGGCCTCGGTGCCCATGTCTCTCATTCTGGCCAGTGCCAGCTCTCGCAGGTTTCCGTGCTCCACTCCCGAGCTGACCAGTGGCATCGGGATGTCTCTGAGATGATGAGAAAGCATCCGGTCAGTGGTGTAAAAGGACAGCGCTGGGTAAAGGACAGCACCTCTGCACACGGTACACACGCGTCCAGGGTGGGACCAGGGCTAGTATGCGGGCCACTAGGTCCACCAGGGCGCTGGGCGAGTAGCTCTTGTAGCGGCCCGTCTTCCACAGCTCGTACAGTCCCGTGCCGCGAATCACCAGCGTGGGGTAAAGTTTCAGCCCGTCCGCTCTGAAGGCCGGATTCTCAAAGAACTCCTGGATGAAAACGAGAAAGAAAGAGCGATGAGCAGAAATTCATTGTGCAGTGATTTGCTCAATCAAATTCCAAAAATCGAATTCAAATTCCAAACTGCAAAATTCAAATTCCAAATTATTTGCAACACTTAATCGCAGATTGCCGAAATACAGTTCTACATTTACATTAATTATTCTGTACATTACATAATACATTTAAAACAGGAAATCATATTCACAATTTAAATATTAGAAAAACGTTAATTTACGTGACGCAGGCAAAAAGTTGAGCAAGTGACGTGATTCTGAGCTTCGGGCAGAAAACGGTCAAAGCAGAAATGTCTCCCCTGTCGTCGAATAAGTTCAAGTTAAAGTTTATTTATATAGTGCTTTTCTTAGTCCCAGATCAACGCAAAGCCACTATGCGGAATTATGAGGGGAAAAAAAAGTCTTTAAAAAGAAAAATGTCCATTGTTCTTCTGTGTTCAGAAATTAGGGAAAACAAACAAACAAACAAAAAAAAAAAAGAGTCAAATAAAAAAGAAAAATGTTCATTGTTCATTGGTGTTCAGAGTAATAAATAAAATAGAACTGTAAGAATTAACAAAGCAAAACTTTTTCACTCGGCCAGAAAAAAAAAACATTGCACCCAAGAGGGTAAATTGTTTTGTAGCCCATGAAACAAAGTTCTAGATCATAATAGAACGTCTAGAATTACACAGAAACACTTATGCTTTTGTGAAAAACATCTCCGTCAAACCAAACTTGGAAACGGAAACAAAGATGGCAAAAGGTGAACTGAATCTTAATCTTAAAATGAAATGTTCACACAACTTATTAGATGATATTTTGCGTTTTAACTCGCTCATAGAGAATAACTGTAAGGATGAAATACAGGCAAGTTTTAAAAATCAGAAAATTATGGTTCTTTGGATTAGGATCCTTACTGTCTGCAGAAATTGTGTTGTTGTGGGAAAAGCAGGGGTTTTAGTTCCAAGTTAGTGTTTCGATAATTGTAAAATTCTAAACAACAAACCAGATTTTGTACGCGTTATATACAGATATTGCACAAAAACACCAACAATTGAGAAATCCCATTGTGGTTAATCATGATTTTTTAAATATTTCACATGGAAGAACCGTAGCCATTCATCATTAACAGAAAAGTCAAATTTTTCCTGCAAATGCAAAGAACTTTGAAAGAAAGTTTGAAGGGAGACAGCTTTTACACTGACTAGCTTTACACTGTTTGCAGAAAGTAGTTCCACAATAGTGGGGAATTCGATATTCACAAAAAAAAGCTATTCCATGTTGGCAATCAACCAACTAGTGAAATCTACCAACTAGTGAAGACACAAAAACGTGAACCATGTAGAAACCATGTAGTAACTAAGCTAAAACGTTTACATTTGAGCCTTTTATTTAATTGTGTGTGTGTGTGTGTGTGTGTGTGCGTGTGCGTGAGATGAGGGGATCATCATTTGAACTATATCTATCCAAATAAAAACCCCAATAAAAATACAATCATCCTAGGGTTCACAGAGTTCTAAGCACCAAATAAAGCCGTGAGCTCTTCACACCGCCTGCGTCAGACAACGCACGAGGTCTGATGTGAGCGGGCAGGAAGTTTCACCCTTGTCACCCGGAGAGCCTGGCCAAACGTGACCATGGCAATCGAAGAGACGGAGGCGGAGGTCCTTTAATTACGCCGTGATCGGAAAGTGAGACGTGGCTTTTGAGCCTCGGTATGAACCAACAACTACACCACAGTACCACAACGGATCACCACGCTCATGCAAAAGATCTCCTCCGCGCTTTAAAAGTGAAATGAACTTGATGGTCGTGTGGTGAGCAAAGCCTGCACGCAGTCTGATAAGTGAGAAGTGAGAGTTGGCCGAGTCTGTAATGGGATTCCATTATCACGCTCCTTTCCACCTCGTCCTGAGATAGTGGCGACAGGTCCCCGTCTCACCAGTCTGGGGGAGATCCAGGAGGAGGGAAAAAAAAAAGCAAGCGGGCCGAGATAAAGCAGTGGGCGCACGGGGCGGCCGAGGGAAGCTGATAGCGATAGGGTCAGAAAGCACCTTCCAGAAGCATTAATCTCCCGCTGACTTTATCATCACGCAGAGATCACAACAAGTGTGGGAAGAGATGATGCACATCCCGTGTGGTGGAGCAAACTAAACCGCGACGCGCTCTGAGTGGGAGGTGGTGTCACGTGTGAGCGACCAAATAAAGGCTATTACAATTAAATAAGAACAATTAAAAACATAGCAGGAATCAATCGCAGCTTCTAGTGGTGTAAAAGCATTAGAGTTGTTGTTTTTTTACAGTATTCAGTGCATCATGATACGATCACTATTGATTTTGAGTAACCAATCTGTAATGAGATTTGTATTCTTTTCACCCCTGTAAGACTTATTGATGATCAAACGGAGGAAATTGTAAGACTTTTTGTTGATGACCAAATGCATGATCAAAGCACGTGAACCAACACCTCAATGCCTTCTCGTGGCCTGGTTGATCAACACTTGAATACAGAACCTTATCAGCTCCCTCCCACTGTGCCTCCCTCCCACTGTGCCACATCCTCCCAGCCACCCTGTCCCCTCACACACACCATTCCGTTACCAAGAGTCTAACAACTTAAAATGTGACCAATCAAGTCATCAAAACCAGTCATGTTTGATATCTTTTTAATGGTCTCAGTGTGGGTGAAAAGAACGTCTCAGCTCCTTCAAGGTACAAAAGTCCACAATTCAGATACAACTAACAGACCATTCACCCTTTTATACAGCCATTCTTGGGTTGCATATATTTGCATACAGAACATATTGAATTGGGTTGGGTTACTCTACAGATTTTAACCCAACTTGT
>MU204268.1:268477-345977 GCA_017309775.1 Paedocypris sp. Pulau Singkep
TTAATATTCCAATGCTAATTTTGACTTTTCTGCTTAGACTTAGTACACTTATTTACTAATGCATTGATTCTATTACACATAATCTTAATAAAAGTTGATAATTAGAGGGGTTAGTCCTTCTCATTAATACAATATCGATTTTCAGAGTTCAAGATCATAGGCTGAGGCATAGTCCAACTCACACTTTATAATACAACTAAAATCATCATTGGCTAATGTTCAGAGGGGTTAATCCTTCTCATAGTTATGATATCAAATAAAATAATCATTTCATACATCGAAATCTTTTTATCTTTGGAGTCAGATAAAACGAGTCACAACAATTATAAATTTAATATAAATTAATCTTAATCAACCCCTGGCTTGTCTTGCGAAGAGAAAGACAACGACACGCAGAAACCTTCGGCCGTGCCTTTGGTAACCGCCGTTGGGCCAAAGAACGGGACTTTTACACCCCGATTCTAATAATATTTAACTGTTTGCGATATAAGAGTTGTGAACAGTTTTGATAATATTTACTATAACTATGGTATGCAGAATTGCATATGTTTTGTTTATTGTTCATTAACATTTCTCTATTAAAACTATTCATACTATTCATATTTAATACTTTTCTGGAACTTCCTTAAAATTTTTTATATCTTTGTTATACTGTTTAATTTCCCTCCTTTTTAAATGTAGTGTCCACATAACTTATGTCACGACGTAGATGTAACAAACACCATGTGTTGTGTGCGTGAATAAAAATGTATTTTGACTAACTAAAATAATATAAAATATTTACTTATGATTTAAAAAAAAAAAAAAAAAAAAAAAGAGCGATAATAGGTAAATCCTACTATTAATGCAAGTAAAAGGTTTCTGTCATGTAGAAAAAGCATTTTTTTCCCTTCCCATTAAACATATACAACACAAATGACAATAATATTAATAATGATAATAACTATTGTTTTATTAATTGCTTTATATATTAGAAGGTGTGTTCCATTCCTACTCAAAATAAATTGCACTAGCAAGACACTATGAATAAAATAAATCACTCTCACTTTAAATGGCAACAACCGGGAATCCAAAACTGCTAAAACCAAAAAATAAAAATGGCGTTTAAATATTTTTCGGGACGCATTGTTCATTGTGGGGGCGTAAAAATCCCCCGAGAAAAGAGACACATGATGGATGGATGATTGGTCTCTTCTCCAGCTAAATGCCGTTTATGTCCCTGCTGATACAAAATATCATTCAGACAATTACGCCGAAACAATCATTGTTCCGTATGCCACATTAACATCAACTTCACTCTGGCCTAAAGCAAATCAATCTTCGGCTGTTCGCTGAAACTCCACACATGGATCCGGGACGCATCGGCTTAAGACACGAAAGGAACCTGTTGGCACCTGGATGGCGCCCGGCTGGTGTTTAATACAGTCTTTCAGCGCTTTGAATGGCTTCCAGAGCGCGGCCAGTGATTGGATCTCCATGCCTTGGTAATGAAACCCGCAATAATGAACGCTCTATTCACTTCACATAATGAAGCCCTGATAATGCGGAGCAATGCGTCACAGCTGGACACTGACAGCGGCCATAAAGGACCGTCCTGTCATGGCACATCAGCCCCAAATTCATTTACATTCACCTGCCATTCACGTTACATAACAATTAGCGATAAAAAAAAGGAATTATCTCAAAACTCGGCTTGAGGCTGGTCGGCTATAACTTTTCGCTACTGTGTCTCAAGTGTATTACCTTTCTTTGCTCTTCCCGTTGTGGCCTAGAGCGGTGCGATATGGAAATGCGCTTTCGTGATTATTTATTTATTTGCCGCGTTTCAAAAGAAGAAGAGTTTAATTCCTTATTCTAACACCTCTGGGCAGTCTGCTTGATGAGCACTACGGCTCAGTAGCTCTTCTCACTTTAAGCGCCGGTGTTAATAGATCATTGGAAAACAATATGGAAATTAGGAAGATCCCAACAGCAGTGCCGGAATAAAAAAAGAAGATTAAATTGACTTAGTTGAATGAAAGTGACGTTTGGTAAACATCCAGTGTGTAAGGTTCACGCAGATAAGTCTGTGTGTGAAGTACCGGAGACGACTCTCTGCACAACCAAAGACGCTGCGTCTCGGAGCCCAACACTTTTCAGCTTTAATTCACATCAAAAGAGCTTAGTGAATAAACAGCTTTTGAGTTTGAGAATGGCAAATAAAACGTAAAACCTGGTGTAATCTTTCTGCCGCGTGCGAGTCTTATTTAAATGTGATTATTCAAATAATACGTTTCGGTGAAAATGATTAGGAATTTTGAATTAAAATCATTTCAAAAGCAGGAATTGTCTTTTTTTTTTTTTAAATACATTTTACCAAAAGTAGAACCTACCGTGATGATAAACCCAACATGATCTGAATTCTCAGGTCCCAATGAACCTCTGCGGCGCTGTGGAGCTTTTAATGAGATGCTAGTGTTTTATTGCACGCCGCAGTTCAGTGAGTCCTAATATTCAATTTCAGCATTTTCAGGTCGTGATAAAAAAGGAAAGGTGAAATGATATCAAACGTATCTGAGAAGGAACCAGTTGTCAACCATTTCCAGTAGATATGGAGCTTTGGTTCCTAGCCTTTGTTGACTTTCTTCTTCCTCAATGTTTATAGTTGTGTAGTCAATTGACAATTGCTAGAGATGATAAAAATACCGGTATCTGCCTCGAAACCACAGTTTTTAAAGTGTTAAAAGCGCAGCGAGCTCAGAGCGTGCGAGGCGGAACCTGTCAGACCCGCGTAGCTACATATTTTAAAGTCAACGAATAGCAGAAAAACAAATGCGGACTGAAAATTATGCTCTGCGAAATTGTCCGTAGGAGACTCTAAAAGTAGCGCATTTAACTCAAGCCACGAGTTCATTTCGAAACCAACACAACTCAAGCTGCAGCAAACTCTTGCAAGAAGAGAGAAACGTGTTGTTAGTTTATGCAAATATTGTACACTAAACAGCAAAGTTGCATTATTAATGTATAAACTGAACAAAAGGACTTGATGCTGCATATATGCTACTTGCTTAACTTTGCTATATTGTAAAGTAACTATGAGAAGAGCTGTGACTATATAGAGGGTTTATAAAAAAAAATTGAAAATGAACTTAAACAACACAAAGGTTATGGGTTCCATTCCCAGGGAAATATTTATGTTGGTCTGATTGTAATAGTACAATTTACTTTAGATAAAGATTCTGACTCTGCCAATTGAATACGGAAAGCAAGCAATGTTTACTGTAAATATATTAAACGTTGCAGTTCTTAATTTCCATCAACTGAATAAAACGAGACACCTGGATTTAAAATATGTAGATATAAGTTAAATGTTCAGCATCTAAATTAAAGAACATTAACCAAACAAGTTACAACTCTATCTAGAAAGTTTAAATCACATTTTAAGGATCTCAAATCTCAGTTTCTGTGTCAGAAATTAGACAAAACAATTAGAGACTTAAAAAACTCACTATAAACTGCTCCACGTCTCTTTCCATGCCGACGTTGGGCAGGTCTGGCATCATATGTGCTACGACTTTAAAACCTGCGTCCTTGGCAAGGTGGAAAGATTCACAAACGGCTCGAACCGTGTGTCCCCTGAAAAAAAAAGGTAACAATTAAACACATAATCACGTATGAATTATATTTTTGAATAAATAAAATTACAATGTTGCTTTTCATCTGAGATATAAATAACATATTTTAAGATCAGCTGACCTGTTGGTGTCACGTGCCACGTCTTCATACACACTCTGAACGCCGATCTCGAGTCTGGTGCAGCCATACGCCAGCATGTCGCTCAAATGTCTCTTCAGGCAATAGTCGGGTCTGGTCTCGATTGTGATTCCAACACATTTAGTGTTGCTGCGTTCAGAATATCTGAGGGGGGGGAGAAAAATGATATAATCTACTAGACAATATAGACAAATCTTTCTAGTGTCAGCACACAGATGATCAGGGTTAAAAAAAAAAAAAAAGAATTTACAAAATGATATAAAAACACCTTCAGTTATCCATTAGTCTTGAATTTATAAAGTTCTTGATTATTGTGTTGTCGTCAAGTCGGCAATTTCCTTGCTTTGTAATGGACAAATTTAAATAGTGCAACGATTTTTCCCATTTAATTTCCATTTGTTTCAGGACATTTAGGCCTCTTCCGTTATAAAACTAACAGTGTGTCTCATTTTCTCATTTACACACACACCCCTCGCTCCCTCTCCCTCGCTCCATCCCTCTCTCTGCTGAGATAAGCAGCGTGCCTCAAATCGAACCGTTTCCGTAATCGCTGTCTGATTAACGGGTCGAACAATTATTGCAATCGTGTCATCTTCACAAAACAGCAGATAAGAATGGAATAGGGACGATCCGGTGGCCTTGGTTTACATGCACACAAACAAACTCTTCTCAAGAAAAAAAGAAGCAAAGACGGCGATACTAAACTAACAGCGCCCTGCAGTGGTTGTGCTTTTGAAGCTTGCAATGATCTTATTCGATTTTTCTTTGATGCTGCAATATTGATGATGCAATAGCTCTTCTCATGGTGGAAGAAACACTAACTGTTCCAACTAACACATTATACACCTACCTGGATCACTTTCTGTATTTTGTATCTTTCTCTCCTTATTATATTTTTATCTTTTATTCATATTTTATCTTGCATATTTTTACTTGGGTATCTTTATCTTTTTATATGATGTTTTTTATTCATATTCTACCTAGCATTTCTATCTCATATGTTGTATCCTCCTCATATTGCATTTTTATCCTTTATATTTTATTTATTCATTTATATTTTATCTCTATTTTTATTATATTTTATTGCTTATTATCTCTTATCATTTTATTGTATTTCTATTGCAACCCCCCCACGTGTTTATACGCCGGACGATTGTAAAACCACATTCACTGTTGTTGCAAAATAATGTGTAAGAGACAAATAATTTGAAGAGATTGAAAGCAGAATTCCATAAAATTAATGAAGACTTTGAGTTATTATGTTTACTTACAGTGATGTTATATTATTTAAGGTCCAAGTACTTTCATAAAAAAAAAAATCTGAAAAAGCTGAAAAAGTCAAGGTTTATAGAAAAAGGAACATTAAATTATATAAAGCAAAAGTTAATGTGGAAATGATACTGTGATACTTATGTTGCTAATGTTACACTAACAATTATGACTAGGTCTGTTTTTCTGGGTAGGTTTAATATTGAGAAAAGCAATAAATATTATCATATTAATTACAATAAACAATAATATTATTATAGTAGATTATATTATTATATTAAGATATTGACAAATTTTGTAAAAATGAAGTTATAATGATAGTAAAATATGATTAGTTATTAATGTGAAATGAAATGTGTTAAAAACAAAAAACGTGTCCTTACTTTTTAACATTGAATTGAAACTAATCATACTATTTTTGTACTACAAAAACACTAAACGTTTGCAAAAATGTGTCCCCAAGTTCCAGAAAACGATCAGGATTAAACCGAGAGCCTGTAAAGAGTATTTGCTGTTGGAGTTAGTTCTCCACAGAGAAATTATAGGAGCCTCGAAACTAATTAAAATTGCCTAATGATTATAACTAGACTAGTTTATTATTCAAACGTTGTACCTGACAGCCTCAGTGACGTTGTTGGACGTGTGTCCAGACAGCGCATCATGGAGGTTACGAATAAAATAGTCCCTGTACTCCTCTGCCAAAGCCATGAACGTGCCGCCCATCACAATAAACTCCACTTTATCCACACTGTGGCCCAGCTGCTTCAGCTAGACACGCAAAGAGAGTCAGATACGAAATTAATACAAATAAACGACAGGATTATAAAGTGAGCAAATATACACGTATATAGAAGACAAACCTGTTCCACTCTGTGTCTAGTCTGAAGGAAGGGATCGTACCGTGCACGTATGGCTCGCATCGAGGTGGGCTGAGCGTTATAGCAAAAACACGGCAAAATAAAGCATCACGTACACGATCAGAAATACAACCACTGCGAATAGACAGGAGGACAATTACCTCGTATCCTGTGTAGGACTGTGTTGAATATTCAAAATCCGAGTCTGGACCCCCAGGGCAATATCTGTTCCAGCAAATGAACACAATAACACATTAATTCCCAGCAACACGTTCTGTTTGAAAACTGGATTGAAAAAAAACAGACTAATGAATAAACAGAGGGCAGTAAAAGGAAGAATTTGTTATTTGGACTCCTGAACTGACATAATTATTCTGACAATTTTCACAATTACTAAGAGTGGGAAAACTTGCATGCTAATGGGAGACAAATGGGTGTGAGATGAACGGTAAAGCGCGTTGTTCCGGATAAACTCACACACAGATGTTTCCAGTGAAGTTGATGTGTGGACACCGATGGGGTTTGCACATCACAGCAACAACTGCAATCTACATTCAAAAAAAGGCAAAATTGTGTCAACGCCTTGCAGATTATCGAATCTGTTATGTCACATTTATAACACTCAAGACTTCACACGCAATCACAACAACAAATGTTCTTACACCACTGGCAGTACGTATGGGCTTGGCTTTCAACTTGGGGACCAGGGCGTTTCTATAGTGAGGTGGAACCGCAGCGATGATGTCCACCAGACGAGGTTGTACAGACAGGCCGTACTTCGCTGAGGTTTTTGTCTTGAGTCTAGAAAGACATTTTTATTTAATGTCAGAAATCATGAAAAGTAATTGTACTTCTTCAAGGAGGCATTCGACAGATTAAACACATGTTATGCCTCGTGCGGACTGAGGATTGAGGTGAAAATCCACTGACTTGTTAAGGTTGACATCTTTTCTCTGCTCGTGAGCTTCAACCAACTGTTTGATGACATCGGCAATGGTCATCATCATCAGCTCCGCATGGCTGAGGTCACCTGAGGACAGATTTATATACATTTATTTAAAACTTGTTGATCGACTTAAGAATTGTAACAGATTTATTGAACGGTTTATGTCAGTGTCATAATAGATAAAGTGCCTTTATTGTCATTGTATCGTAGTTATAATTAAATTGGGAAATACAGTAAGCACATAAAACAATTGTACAAAATAATACATTTTGGATAAATTAAAGGGTTGTGATGCTGATGTCAAGCAGTAATAATATAGTTATTATCTTTCACACACGGGTTAGATGTAGCATTGCTATATTTAAAGCTCGGCATTGGGACTATTACTATTACATACCGCAGTAAATTTGATTAGATATTACATGTAGATGGAAAATAAAATATTTTTGCCGGTAATGCAGATGGTCACGCCAAAACTATATAAAAATAATCTATAACCACTTGAGACAGAAACGTAAAGAAGTAAAGTAAATTAATATAAAGAAGAGCGCGCGTGGTATTTTGATGACGCTCACGGTTGCGAGTTCGCTTATGTAAAAACTAATAAAGCACATACTTACTCTTCTTTTTAGGCTTTCCCATCCTAGACACAGTTAAAAATAACTCAAAACTCGTAAAAGATACACACAAAAGTTAAAGCTAGTTAGTAGCGCAACCAGATCATCATAAACGTCAACACCAGAGAAAACATGCTGCAGCCTGCCGCAAAGCGATTGTCGTAAAACGAATGCACTTTGGTGCAGTTGTCGTAAAACAGGAAGATACACGGTAGCGATTGGACAGTAAACAGTTGTTTGTTTATTAATGCACGTGATACAGTTTAGTTTCGTCATTTCTATATAGAAGTGTCGTCAACGATAGAATGTCGTAGTGTGTAGCCTAGCAATCACTATTAGACACACGCGGTGTTTGTTTACATTTTACTGTATTTAGAATAGTCTAAGAATTAAATAAAATGCTCAACATAAAAATGCGTTTTTTAAAAGCATATAACATGTTAAAACACGTATTAGGGACAAAGCTTTGTGGAAAAATACACACGTGTTGTGAGCCTAACAAGAAACTTTGCTCAAATTGCCTTGTTGCTTAATTACACTCGTCTGTTTGGTCCCACCGGGTCATTTTCGGGCCCTAGGGCCACGTTTGCTTGACTTTGACTGGTCCATGTAAGGTTAATAGGAAACTAATGGTCATCGTGTACTAAAACGGGATTCTTTATTGAAGTAGTTTTTTTCTTAATATTTTGTCACGTACATAACTACACAAGGCGCATTTCCATGTCCTGAGAAGGATTTAAAAGCCACACATTCATACATGTCTGCTCGTACTGAAATAGAAAACAAGTATCCAAATGCATGGTTGTCGACATAATGTTGACTGCTGAAATTGTGCTGTTTTTATCTCCATGGGATTACTTAATTGACAAAACAGCAGCATGTCAGTTAAAGTCAATAAAATGTGGAACATAAGCTTAAAAGAAAAAAAAATTAAAGTAGACAAAAAAGAGAAGAAAAATATAAAATACAGAGTGTTAAAGAACTACAATAGTGCAAAATGTGATTACTAGTCAATAAAATGCTAAGAAAAAACTCTTTCTTGCCACGATATGACTCTTACAGTCAGAACAATGCTATAAATTGCTTTTAAATGTGAAATAACAGTTGCGTTAATATTTTGACTCCACGTTATTTATACATCTCATGTGACAAAATAATTGCCATCCTCTAGTCTAGTGACCACAATCTATTTATGTCTCTCTCTCTCTCTCTCTCTCTCTCTCTCTCTCTCTCTCTCTCTCTCTCTCTCTCTCTCTCATTTCTAATCTAGTATGGACTCAATTTTATTTACATTGGGTTTATATTGAAGTTGCTGTTTGATACTGTTGCTGTTTGAACTTGTTGATCACGTTGATAAGGACGCAATACATATATCATTTGAATATTTTTACTGACGTGTGTTAAATGATGTATTAGTTTTGGTACAAAAAATTAAACAAATAATACAAAGGCAATATGCACCAGTATTTAGATCAGACATGGTTCGGCCTTCCACAATATTTCACTTTTGTTTAACAAAACCGATGCTCATCCAGGGTCTAAATACAGCTTCTTGTTCGGAAAAAAAAAAAAGAAAGTTTATCCAGCCTTTCGGTTTGGGTGTGCCCGAAATAAGAATCCGCAGAGGGGGGAAAAAAACGTCGCTGGTCCCTCCTCCTCATCTCGGGACAGACCGACAGTTTACAAGCATGAAGAACACACGACAATACAGGGTTTAACTAAAGAGCGTTCGCGAAGAATGATCGCGATTGTGTGACTGGGTCGGCGAGAAAGAAAGAGGGAGAAAGAGGGAGAGGCGGCGGCAATTCCAGTGTTTGTCTTCCGCAGTCTTCGGGGTCTGACCGTCCGGTGAAAACAGCCGAATTCAGCATCGCCCTCCATGATGTATCGGGCCATCAGAAGATTGGTGTTGTCCGACTGCCATTGCGCGGACGAAGACAGCGGCAGGAAATTCGAGGAGCTGTTTGAGAAGTTGGACGTCAACAGGGATGGAAAGGTGGACGTGTCGGAGCTCAAGGCGGGCCTGGCGTCCATGGGCTTCTCCGTGGGGAAAGGAGAAGCGCAGGTAAACCTACAATCTCTCCTTCTCAACTAAAGAAAGACCAACTAGTCAGCTGTCTCCCGGTTGGTTTCGGATCCTTTAGTTTGTATCAGTAAGTGAACGCGATCAGCTGAGTGCGGTTTTGGCGACACCAAGGTTGTGGGTTCGATTCCCAGGGAAAGCATGTGTTGCTAAAAGTAGTAAACTGGACCACACTTGAGTAAAAGTACGGATACCTTACTGTAAAAATTCCTTTTTTGCAAGTTACAAGTCACCAATTTCACGAGGAAATTACGCAATTTCATGAGTAGACGTCGTATATTATCAATTTTTAATAGAGTATTTTACTGGTACTGAATTTAAGCTCCAAAAAATCCCACCAATAAATTTGAAAAACAAGTCACTCTTTGTTTATGAGGTTTTAATTTCTATTATAGAAATTACATATTACAGCTCAATGTTTCAAAATGGCCGAGCCAAATTGAACAATAAGTCAGTCTCAGTAAAACTCAAATGTGCAAAAAAGTGCAACTGTTAATTCACGTTCACGTGATATAGCTGATAAATAGCATCCAGTACCTTCAACACCCTGCAGATGGCGGCTGCCCATACACAGTACATAGTAGCCAAAATACTTAAGTAATACAAGTCATTTACTTTACAAGTACTTTACGCAACTACTAAAAGTAGTACATGGCCTCAGTTTTAATGAATGCCAACTTAAGCCCGCTTGCTGCATTACTGATGTGCCTTCCAGTTGGACTGTGTAAAACGATTGATTTAAGACACGTAGTTCTTGAGCCACTTTCCACATTCCTAAAGGATTCCTCACTCCTGATATCCCAGATAAACCCCACCTTACCTGATGGAACCACCCTCAGCGTTTCAAAGATCACGATGGATATTAGCATTACATCGTAAAATATAAACTATATATGCATAAACAACACGCACGCGCACACACACACAGATTTTTTTTATCTAAAAGGTTTACATTTTATAACCTGTAACTAAATATAAAGGTTGCACATGTAGTTTTATAATGTAGTGTTCATCTGGTGTTATATTTATGTTGTATGTATGAATATATTTTTGCGTTGCATATGCACACTGTATATGTACAGATGGAATTATTCTGTTAATGTAAACAGTGGATTTGGTTCAGCTGTTCAGCTCATGGCACAATACAAATATACATATATATTACATATGTTCACCATACACCTAATTCACTCTTCTTGGAAATTTCTCCATACGTGGCGTTTTCTAGTAATTTATGTCATGTTTATTTATTCAGAAATTATATTTCTCTTTGACAGAAAATTGTTGCCTCCGGAGACACGAATCACGACGAAGGGCTGGACTTTGAAGAATTTTCAAAGTACCTGAAAGAACACGAGAAAAAACTCCAGCTGACCTTCAAAAGTCTAGATAAAAACGATGACGGTAAGACTCAAGTATATAGACTGTAAGGAAAATTAAGGATTATGATTTGTGTTGTGGTTGAACATCATAATCTGCCTTTCCGTGCAGGTCGGATTGATGCCAAAGAGATTCAACAGTCGCTTAAAGAAATCGGCATCCAGTTGACTGATCAAGATGCTGAGAAGATTCTTCACAGGTAATCTCACTCGAAAAACCTTCATGTAGAGAATATTAGAATTAAATATACGTCTTTGTAAAGACGGAGTCAGTCAAACTCAATTCCCTGTTGTCATCGCAACTTGGCCAATAAAGTTTTTCTGATTTCTGATTTCTTGTATATTTAATTTTTATGCAGATTGCAGAATAATGGAAAAATTATCTCAGTTCTAAAGATGCAGTTTGACACACAACTCTTTATTAATTTCACAACACCCATTAATCCTATAAACTGTATGAAGACACAACTTTTTATTCCCGTAAAGGGGAACGTTTTTGTTTTGTTTTTATACATTTTTTATTCGTTTGCAATTTGTTTTAGATAACGTATGCATTTTTATTCCCACAAAGTTTTTTTTTAGCGACTTTTTTTTTTAACTGTATTAAACATTAATGTTAACTGTATCTTTTTTTTGTTAAACCCTTTAAAACAAACTTCATTGAACTAAGTACTGTACATTCAAAACACAAGGCTAAAACACAGATGATAAAATAATTTGAAACTATTTAATTTAAAACTACAGGTAGCAGAAGAAACATCAGGACATAAGGACAAATAAGCAGATAGATGAAATAAAAGAGCAGGCTAATGTACGTAGATTATGCATAATAATAAAATATGCATACTTGTGCACTGCATTCTTTTCATTGAGGAGTCTCACAGTGCGAGTTTTAAATCACTTTTGTCCCTGTGTCCTCCAGTATAGATGTAGATGGAACCATGACTGTGGATTGGAACGAATGGAGGCAACACTTCCTCTTCAACCCGGCAGACAACCTTCAGGAAATCATACGCTTCTGGAAACATTCCACGGTAAGTTTCACGTCCTACTGCCATTCGGCTCTTGAGTCAGAGGTTAGTTTGCCTCGTAATCAGCTTGGCTGGACATTTATATCTCACTGCTGGTGGGAAGCCACGACAAGCGTGTCAAGAGGGTAAAGGACAAAGAGCCTCTTCCTTTATTAAGTAACACCTTTTAGACGGACACAATGGGTAATGAAACTGGAATTTACCAGACACTTGGATGTATTTTTATTTTTGCATTTTCTATTTTTGAAGTAATGGTTTTCATCTCTCTCACACACACAATTTGAATTATTGTTTCTCTTTTTTTAGCTTTATAAATACTTTATTAGCTAGGCAAGTTCATAACTATAAATGTGTCAAAATACCGATCAAATATGCTTTTTTATATTATTTTTTCATGGACATATAAAAAACCCAAATAAAATATGCATACCATATTTTTGGACTAGAAGGCGTACAATTACGTTTTTTTAATTGTCTTGTAGCATGAAAAATATAGGACTAAAAAACTCAATACATTAAGATGTGAATTGATTTTAGATTTTGATTATTAATGTTTTTCTGCAAAATTCATTAAATGCAATATTCAGGATTTCATTAAATGCCATAATTTATGAAATTTACATGGGAATTAATAAAGTCGTCCATCCATCCATCCATCTTCTAATTGTAGAGCTAAAGTGGCTTCAAGTTTAGGGTGTTTGTCTTGCAATAAAATAGTTGCAGGTTTGAATTATAGACTAGCAGGTCCTAAACCAAAGGTCCTTGAGCAACTGAAACCCGACCTGCTGAAATATCTGTCTGATTCTGACAAACCTTTCCCCAGTTTCATTAATCACCTCTAGTTTCCTCCCAAGGACCAAAACTATATTTCAGCTCCATTAAACAGGCCCATCGTGGTGATTGTTGTCATTTGTGAACGACAGATTAAGTCACAGTCGTCACAGCCAATTGCAGCAGAGCTAATTTAAGACTGTCCTGTACTGGGATTATCCGCCGCTGTGACGACATCTGACTGTTGTAGAACTGGATGTAGAATGAGGTAGTTTAAGCTGGAGCTGCTGCAGAAATACTGAAGAGAGAGAGACGGAAAGATCTAGACCTGGTCTCCATCAGCAGCAGCAGCTCAGCATGGCTTTGCTGCAGAAACAGCCTGAGGCGCAATGGCTTATTATTGATTTTGAGGATGAAGAGGCGATATATGTAATGGATATAGATATGGTAGGTGCAAACCTCTGAGTGAGTCCACAGCATGTTTTTTTTTTTTTTTTTTTATTTCTGATTTATTTCTTCTACTTTTCTGATTTATTTATTTGGCTCTGATTTATTGCTGCTCTATGATGATGATGATAATGCAGGAAAAACTTGTATAGACTTTTTGATCAAATTGCAAAAAAAGCTATAAGAATTGTGAACCGAGTAGGAAAATACGAACTCCACAAATCAATTGTTTATTAAAAAAAACGGTTTAAAACTAAAAGACATTGTAAATGTTAAAATACTAGAGATTATATACAGAGTAAGAAACAATTTAATTCCAAAAAGTATACAGAGTTTTTTTAAGTTAAGGGTTGGTAGATATACTCAAGTTGTACTTATTTGGACATGTTAAAGTGAGAACAAGTGTAAAAATGAGGTGTGTTTTAGTTGTTGGTGTAAAGTTTTGGAATGAACCACAGAGTGATGAATTTTAAAAATGTACTTCTTTGGCAAAATTTGACAAAAGTCTGAAAAAAAAATGCATTGATCATTATAAATAAAAAAAGAAGAAAAGAAAACCTAGGGGGAAAAAAAGCGAATTGTATTCCTGATATTCTTAAAAATATGGGACGGAATGTATTTGGATGGGACTATTTATGGATTTTGGTCCAAACAATAACATTGAATTGAATTGAATTGAATAATGGATTGTGAAGAAATAGATCCGTTTGGGATTGATCTGTTGTGTGCTAGGTGTTGGACATCGGCGACAGTCTGACCATCCCAGATGAGTTCACCGAAGAGGAGAAGACCACCGGCATCTGGTGGAAACAGCTTTGTGCTGGTGGAGTGGCCGGGGCGGTTTCTCGGACGGCCACTGCTCCTCTAGACAGAATGAAGGTCTTCATGCAGGTACAGATGTTGGAGTTTAATCCAGTGGACTATATCTGCCTGTGAGAAAGCCATTTTGATTCACACCCAGTTTTTATTCAGAAGTTTGAAGTGGAAATCAGTAAAAAATGTAATCTCTGCTTTACAGTTGATCTAATTTGACCATTTACATTTATTTGTAAATATATTGGTCATTCTCCAAGATTGTCATCGAACAGTGGGAATCTTGTTTCTAACTCTTCGTCAGCATTAGTTTTACAGGAGTGTTTTTGTCAAGCCAGACTTTGGAATTTAACTACTATAATAAAGTACAAAAAAAAACATAATTATTTAAAGTCATAAAAGATTTACACTTCCTATAAGACGTATAGGATATAAGATATTAAGAAACCAAATTATGAAATAAATTACTGTATTAATAAAATAAAAAAAAACAAAAATATACATTAATACTTTCACTACAAAGTGCAAGTATTAATTATTGTTAATACTTTTTTACAACAATAAATAAGTATATAATACAACAATTATTGTTATCATTACAATGTACTTTGTAGTAAACTAATTAAGTATTATGATCAACATTTTGCACATAAAGTTTTAAATTGTTGTTTTTTTACTATATTTTATAGGTCCATTCCTCAAAAACCAACAAAATTAGTCTGATTAGTGGATTCAAGCAGATGATCAGAGAAGGGGGCGTGGCTTCTTTATGGAGGGGCAATGGGGTCAACGTTATAAAAATCGCCCCAGAAACTGCAATCAAATTCATGGCTTATGAGCAGGTAAGAGAATCTAAAGAAGAAATAGTGAGAATGAACGTTTATTGTTGCAACATGTTTTTATTTGGGAGTATTTGGTAAAAAAAAAAAAAGTGTTACAAAAAAACACACAAACAACATAGACCGCTTCCTTTTTTCGAACACTTTCACGTTTTGATCGTTGATTTTAATTTTCTTTTTTATTTTTACAAATAATTCTACATTTACATCTTATTTTGATCAAAAACGCATTGATCGGTCATAAATGTTTTAGGATATTCAGGTGTTGTACTATCACTTTCACATACAGTTATGCAATTACACTTACAGAAACAACCGTGGAATGCCAAGTGATCTCGCTTAAGTCTCTTACACAATCAGTGTGTCAACCATTTAAAGAACATTCATTCACAGGGATGATCACAAAGACGAGGTTTCCTTCTCTTAAAGAAGAGCGGAGATGTTTCTGTGAATCCAGCAAGTGCTAAACGAAATCACACTCTGTTCTTTGTGATGTTTTTACAGTATAAGAAGCTTCTGGCAAAAGAGAAGGGAAAAATCCAGTCGCACGAGAGATTCATGGCTGGATCTCTGGCCGGGGCGACCGCTCAGACCGCAATCTATCCTATGGAGGTGAGAGCCATGGTGGTTGAATTTAGATGTACATGCGTACTTGTTTTTTTAATGGAGAAATGAAATTAGTTTGTTTAGTTTATCTATAGCCAGTTATTTTGCTGGTTAATGGTGGGACCCCACTATGATATAATTGCATGTTTGTCCAAAATGATATAGAACTCTGACTGTGTGCATACACACTTCACTGATTGGATTGGTTATGGTAAAGTGCTATCCTCACTTTGTGACTATGAGTCAAATTTAAATATCTTTATTGGCATTTAATGTTTTTTAATGAAATATTTTGTTCATAAAAGATGTTTTTTAAACGAACACACGTATAAAGTGTGTGGGAACAAAAAAAAGTGTGTGCTTTTCAACCTTCTATCAATGTTTAACAAAATTGTGAGAAACAGTTTTAAATTGTTCGGTTTTTAAATAAAAAATTAGATTATTATTTTTTAATATTAATAGTATTAATTTTAATATAAGGTTTATGTATATTGGTCTAATGCAGTGTAATACATGCACAGTAATGCAATTTAAAAACAACTCATCACTTTTAATTTATATTTTAGGTTTTGAAGACCAGACTTACTCTGAGGAAAACAGGCCAGTATTCCGGGATGTTTGATTGCGCCAAGAAGATCCTGAAGAAGGAAGGAGTGAAGGCTTTTTATAAAGGCTACATTCCCAACATCCTGGGAATTATTCCGTACGCTGGAATAGATTTAGCAGTGTATGAGGTGAGAAATTTGCGACCTCGAAAAATAAATCTGAATTTTTTATAGTACCATATATTTCAGATAAGGTGCACAATTAATGATTGTTTATTTCTTGTTTTTTTTCACATATAAGGTCAATTTTTTTCTGGATTTTACGGCACATTGTTATTTTCTTTTTTTTATAAATCTTTTTATAGATTGTTCTCATTTGCAAACACAGCAACGTAGCAGAAAATAGTCCAGGGGATTTAGAATATGCAGTGTATATGTACAACATATATCTGTACATAAACATGTTGCTACTGTATAGATAATTTCTATGTACATAATACACACATAAAATAATACAAAATATCATATTGAACATTTCTGTATCGTGAGTTGACGCAAAAAAAAAAAAAAAACGCATGGTTATTTTAAAAATATTTTCAGTTTGGATTTTAGATGCCGCTTATAGTCCGAAAAATACAGTAATAATTTGGCCTATTTTAAAGGTGGAAAATATTCCAGTTACACTTCAAGTGTTTTCTTTCTCTTTCCCATAGACGCTGAAGAACGCCTGGTTGACGCGCTATGCTAAGGACACCGCTAACCCAGGGATCCTGGTTCTTCTCGGCTGTGGAACCATCTCCAGCACGTGTGGTCAGCTAGCCAGCTATCCACTCGCTCTGATACGTACTCGCATGCAGGCGCAAGGTACAATCCTTAATGCAAAAATGACTACGATTTAGGATTTCACATGCCAAAATCTTTCTTCTCAGCTTCTATGGAGGGATCGGAGCAGGTGGCGATGTCCAAGCTGGTCAAGACCATCATGCTAAAGGAAGGGTTTTTTGGACTTTACCGTGGGATCTTGCCCAACTTTATGAAAGTGATTCCCGCCGTCAGCATCAGCTACGTGGTGTATGAGTACGTGAGGTCTGGATTGGGCATTTCTAAGTGATGCAGCTTTATGAGAGTTTATCTGTGCGTGAATTATTGCATGTTTACACACACACAGGTTTTTTTGCCTTTTTTGGAAACACTCTTGGACAGAGTACTTTGCTGTTAAACCAAAGTGCAAAAGTCTGGAATTCCATCTCTGGGGAGAGATTTGCACTGTGCTAGAGCCCAGCCCAAGTCAGTTTAAAAATCTGAATTTTTTGTGCAGCCGATATGTTTGTTTAAGTATGTCAATTCACAAACAAAAATACTGTTATTGCATTCGACAATCTTAGTTTTACATTTAACAATTTCAACTGGTTATGCTTTATCCTACATTTTTTTGGGTTTTGGTTCGTTTACTTTGGAACTTTGGAAAAGGCTGGGCTTTTATAAAATTCATCATATTTGTGGATATTTCAAACATGTATGGCATATGTTTTGTAAGAGGAGAACGTAATTACTCAAATGCAAAAAAGAATCCAACACTACTGTTCCGAGATGGAGGTAAACGTGCCTTAAATGTTTGTTTACATGGTTGTGTGGGTTTCCTTTTCCTCTTGACTTTATAAACTATACAATAGTTATTGCCTTGTTATGCTGATGTTTTTCCAACTTGTTTATAATAAAGATACATTTATTAAACTGATGTTTAATTGGCTTCCTGAAAACGAAACACCTGATTGGTGAGATCCTCTGTGAGATCACCTGTGAATCACTGATACTATCGATTTCAAAAGTAAAATAGGCATAATGCTGAAATATTTAAAAGTATTGTTTAAAAGGTTTTAAATTAGTTTAATTTAACAGGCTAATTTAAATAATGTTGTTTAACTTCCTTCCGCACAACATCCGCTTGTCAAAATGTTATTGTGTTTAAATTCAACAAAAAAACAACATTTCCGAAATCAGTATTTATTATCGGAGCCGTTCCACAATGGCAGATTATGATGGGCTTCTGAACCTGCCGAAGAAAAGGATGCTGTTAGTGGGATTGTGCCGGATGTAGAAGAGGAAGGGGTGGTCTGCCATTAAGTGCTCCTGTATTGTGCAACCATCTACCACGATTGCTGTTGCCGCGGCAGCCTCGGTTCCTTCTTCATTTACATCTACATAGGCCTTATGAGACACTGACGACACAAACAGACCAGTCCGACTGCTGATTCCCGTCAGATCAGCCGCACTAAACACGTATCTCATCCCCATTTTCATCAACGTATCTTCGAGAGAGTTCTGAATCTCCAGTTTGAACTTGGGCAGATGAACCACAATATCGTTGAGGACGTTCATGTTGTTCCTGTTGGTCCATTCCAGAAGCTTGTCCAGGGTCAGCTCACGCTCAAGCTGACAACATAAACACACACTATTAACACAACGATTTAACACATCAGACGTGCATCTCATCATAAATTAGCAGACCTTCAAAAGAGGGTCGGATCCATCCTGGCTTTCTTCAGGAAGAAGGATCAACATGCTGAGCTCTTCCTTCACATACTGCAGCTCGAGGACCTGCAAGCGATGGTCGTAGATGTAGTTGAAGGGGAACTTCTGCGTCTGACACATCATCTTCACAGGCCGGGTCTCGTTCTGTTTTTACGCAAATAAACATCATCAGCAAAAATTATTTTCATTCTGCCTAAAATAAAAAACGGCCTCATTTCTTTCAAACCTTGTTAATTTTAAAAGGCATTTCACACGTGTTTTCAGCGTAAAATTTCTGCAGCCAGTTGCCTTTGAAGTAAATGGCGTTAACCAGGACGAGACTGGTCATGTGTGACACTACTGCCGGCACGAGAAGGTCTTTGATTTTATCTGCATATCACAAAAGCATAGAGGTGATTCAAATGAGTCAATCAAGTTACCAGGTTCAATATGAGTTTTTAGATTATTTTAATCAAAACATAGATTGTGAGCAGGTGAACTAGAGGGAGTTTGTGACATAAAGCAGATAAGTTCCACATTTAAATGGCACAATAAAGTGAAATTTGATCATTTGATCCGAGACGAAACAAGAATTCCTTGTGTAAAGTTCTCCTCACTTTCTGTCTGGTCTTCCACCCATTTGTTAATAATCTGCCGTGACTCCTCCGCTGCTCCAGCGAAGTTCACAGATTGTAATTCAGCATGATACAGCTTCAGGGTGGAGTCCAAATATTCCTTTAAAATAATACTCTTTCTTAATAAAGCAGGCAAAAATGTCCATAAATTCAACACACAACTGAGTATGTACTTAGAGAAGAACAGAACTCACAGGTAAGAAGCTGAAGGTTTTCTCCCCGTAGATGCGATTGGCCAGTCTGAGGGTGTACGATGCTGAAGGACTGTTGATAGCCGAGGTCAGGGATTCAAAATGTGTGTGAACACTCGAGACAGAGCTTAACGACAAGACCTAAAATGATATTTAAACACAATTTAGTTAAAATGTATTTTACTTGTTTTAATAATTTAAAGACTTAGAGGTGAATTGATGTTCCCCAAGGTTCTGTGCTCAGGCCGCTATTCTTCTACTAAACAACTTCTTTAGGTGCTGTTTTTAACGACCATCTTTTACTTTTGTGTTGCAATTGAACTTATTTCAGATTTTAAATAAAATTGCCCTGTTCACAGACTGTCACAATGAATGAATATAGCCTTTATTAGTCCCACCATTGGAGAAATTTCAAATCATCTTCTGTTTATTTGTTAATCTCGGATTAGCTTTGACAATTTGTTTCTAATGTTTTGCAAGTTGTTTTGGATATAGGCGTCTGGCAAGTAGAGTAAAAAAGAACAAGTAAAGAATATGTCTGTATTTAAGCTCAAAAGAAAAACTGTCTTCCAGGCTTTCCCTCCTGGTTTGTCTAGTACACTGTACCTCATCAATTACTGGTTAAAACGTAGTATACCTATAACCTCCTTTCTGTTTATTGTTTAATATATATCTATACTATATTTGCGTATATATGAAGTTTGTAGGTTAAAATGATACTAAAAGACACTGCCCTGTATGCCCAAGTTATAAAACAAACAATGAAATACATGGAAAAAGTGAAACAATGAGGAAAAGAATTTTAAATTTACAGAAAAACCTGCTGGTTAACCATGGAGTCATGACTCTGCTCTCACTGTACTACTTTGCTCAGTAGGGATTTACTAAGCAGGTCCACATGATAGACAGACAGACCGGTCTTACCTTTGCTATTTCCTTTTCAGTATTTCCTCTCGCCCCGAGAAGAAGCATCCCAAACGCTGCACTGACGCTCAGAGGGGAGAAGAACATGTTTCCCTCAGAGTTCAGGGCCCGATAGAGATCCAGAGCAAAGATGCTGTTGCCACGGACAAGATTCTCCATGACTGATGTTGCAGATAGTTGGGATCTTTGCTTGCGGTCGCAGTACAGAAAGGGGTTTCCGGTCAGAGAAACACGGGAACTTGATTAGCCAGAGAAAAAGGCCTTTTATTAACAGAGCAGAGAGGAGACTTCTTCTATGTCTTCTAGTTATTTCTGTTTTGTAAAGCGTGTCCAGAAAGGCGCTAGAAATCGAAAATATTATTATTATTATTACTTCTGTCTCCTCAGATGGAAAGCAGGTAACTAACTAACAGTACACAAACATTCAGTACACAACAGTCTGGTTGCCGCGGAGTTCCGTGGAGATGATCTGGTGACGAGCACGTATCTACAACAATGGCGCAGCATATTCCACAATTGCATCAGATACTGAAATAAACCATATTAAATCCTGATTATTGTACTGTTATTGATTATAAGAAAGTGATAGAACAGTGGGAAACACACAGAATGAAACACACAATCTCCTACTCCAGGTAGACTTTCTAACAACTGAAATTGCTTCGTTGAAAAAAAAAAATTGTTAGTACCGAAGACATTAAGACATTACCACTATTGCAAAAAATCAATCAATGTCAGACCATCTATTACACATAAAAAGAAAACCTTGCTGTGTCATCCGACAATAAATCCAATAACAGAAATGTTTCTGTTACCAATAGTGTATCGTATAGAAGGACAGCGTATAAACTGTCTAGTTGGGGAAATGTTCTGAACCAAGCGTTAAGAAGTATTAATATCCTGTTTTTATTTTTCACTTCATTATGAGTACAAAGTCAAAATAAATTACTCTTGTTATTGAGAGGTACACGTTGTTCTATTATTTAAATCCGTTTTTATTACGAACTTATAAACATTTTTGTTATTGGTTTTTGGAGTTTTTACTCTGATATATATATTAGCTGCTCTGTCTCGTAAGTTTCTTTATATAGCCTGTGTAGACATCTACTGTAGCCTATTGTAGACAAATTGCTTCACTTGCTGCTCATTTGTAAGTCTCTTTGGATAAAAGCGTCTGCCAAATGACTGTAAAGTTATGACATTGTTGGAGGCAACATACAAAGCTGAAGTGGTAAAGCTAATGTGCACGTGAAGTAACGCGTTGCTGCTTTGCTAACGATTTTAGCTAGACAGCCCTTCGATATATTCGCTCGAATACACGTGAAAAATCATTTACATCTAATGATAGCGTCTTATAGCGAACCTCCCAGTGAGTGAGAGAAAATTCTGTCCCGAGTCAGACGATTTAAATGACGAGTAACGCCTAAGTAACCCCTCGTTCCCTGGGAGATCAGGGAATACATTACTCATGGGAAATTCCGTTTTCTCCAGAATTCCTTTGTTGTGTCACTGAGTGGTGTTACACTATCTGAGGTGTCAGCGGACAGAGTTAGATTTGGTATGAAAGCTCTTCCACTCTCTCAACCTGCCCAGTGGAAGGACAACATGACGCCTCGTGACACACAACTGGGCCACGGAGCAGTGATCCAGCATTATAATCACCTCAAACACACCTCCAAGGTCCAAGATCACCACTGGCTTGATAAAGAGGCTGAGGGTAAAGGTGATGGCCTGGCCAAACAGGGGGCTCACTTTTGTTGCTAGGGGGTTCAGCTATTATTGGCTGTATTTTGGGGCGACAATAAATTTGCACTGCTACACTAACTTCACACTTCTCATTGTGTGAAAGACTCATTTATGCAGTGTTGTTGTAACAATCCTGCTCTGTGGCTCCTCCTGGTGGCGGAATGAGTAAGCAGCGAGTTCGTCAAGTACACCTGGATGCTCATCTAGCGCTGCACCTGAACCCAATTGTAATGGTGTACTCAGTGTGTTGCTCTGTGTTGAGTTATATTATACAACAATTCGTTGTTGTTTCTATATTAAAAAACCTGATTTTCAAACAAGCCGCATCCGTGCGTTTTGCAACATTACAGTTGTTCTATAAAAATATTTAACTAAATATTTGCAGAGATGTGAGGAGTGCACTCACTTTTGTGACATACTGTATGCCCGTAGATGTATAATACACATATACAGACCCAGGGCGGGGCCAGATTTAAAATGGCGGCCCGGGCACCCAACAAGTTTTGTAAATACTGTACAGTTTTTGTTTTATTTTTGTATACTGTATTGCTTTTTTTTGTATATACGGTATATATTTTTTGGAGTATTTACCACTTCGCAAATAAAGCTGGGCTACAGAATTCAAGAGTATTTTTAGACACTTGCCTACCACTGCACGGGCCATCAACAACACTATCGATTTGAAACATAAAATATGCATAAAGCTGAAAATTTTAAAACTACAGTTTACAAGGTTTTAAATATTAGTAATAATATGTACTATTTTACTTTTAATGATGCTAATTGAAATGATGTCGTTTAACTTCTTTTTGCAAGACATCAGCATAGGTGAATTACTTATAATTATATAATTACTTGGTATTAGTATAATTAAAAAAAAACTAAAATATGTTTTCTGCTTAATTGTGTGTACATTCAAAAAGGCAAACAAAAAACACAATATTTATAATGTCAGTATTTATTATCGGAGCCGTTCCACAATGGCCGATTATGATGGGCTTCTGAACCTGCCGAAGAAAAGGATGCTGTTAGTGGGATTGTGCCGGATGTAGAAGAGGAAGGGGTGGTCCGCCATGAAGTGCTCCTCTTGTATCATACAAAAAGATACCATGGCTGCTGTTGCCGCGGCAGCCTCGGTTCCTTCTTCATTTACATCTACATAGGCCTTATGAGACACTGACGACAGGAAAAGACCACCCTGACCGCTCATTCCCGTCAGATCAGCCGTTGAAGCATCAAACACAGAGCTCATCCCCATTTTCATCAACGTATCTGCGAGTGAGCTCTCAATCTCCAGTTTGAACTTGGGCAGATGAACCACAATATCGGTGTGGACGTTCATGTTGTTCCTGTTGGTCCATTCCAGAAGCTTGTCCAGGGTCAGCTCACGCTCAAGCTGACAACATAAACACACACTATTAACACACCGATTTAACACATCAGACGTGCATCTCATCATAAATTAGCAGACCTTCAAAAGAGGGTCGGATCCATCCTGGCTTTCTTCAGGAAGAAGGATCAACATGCTGAGCTCTTCCTTCACATACGGCAGCTCGAGGACCTGCAAGCGATGGTCGTAGATGTAGTTGAAGGGGAACTTCTTCTTCTGGTACATCATCTGCACAGGCCGGGTCTCGTTCTGTTTTTACGCAAATAAATGTTAACAGTGAAAACAAAATTTTCAGGCTGGAATAAAAAAACTAATTTCTATCATACCTTATTCATTTTAAAAGGCATTTCTCGCGTGTTTTGAGCGTCAAATTTCTGCAGCCAGTTGCCTTTGAAGTAAATGGCGTTAACCAGGGCGAGACGTGTCATCGCTGTCACCATTCCCGGCTTGAGAAGGTCTTTGATTTTATCTGCATATCACAAAAGCATAGAGCGGATTAAAATAAGTCAATCAAGTTATGTTCAATATGAGTACAGTATTTACATTATTTTAATAAAAGTATAGATTGTTAGCATAAATATGCAACTAATGAACCAGAGTTTGTGAAATAAAACAATTGAGTTGAGTGAAATCTTAAATTTTTCGAAGCGAGACAACGGTTCCTTCTCACTTTCTGTCTGGTCTTCCACCCATTTGTTAATAGTCTGTCGTGACTCCTCAGCTGCTCCAGCGAAGTTCACAGATTGTAATTCAGCATGATATCGCTTCAGGGTGGTGTCCAAATATTCCTTTAAAATGAAAACAGCTCATATCACACAATAATTTCAATAAATTCACAAACTAACGTATTTAGAGAAGAACAGAACTCACAGGTAAGAAGCTGAAGGTTTTCTCCCCGTAGATGCGATTGGCCAGTCTGAGGACGTAGGATGCTGAAGGACTGTTGATAGCCGAGGTCAGGGATTCAAAATGTGCGTGAACAGTCAAGACAGAGTTGAACGACAAGACCTAAAACGGATTTAAACACAATTTATTCAACTTGAATTAACTTGTTTAAATTATTTAAACACTTACAGGTGAATTGTTGTTCCCCAAGGTTCTGTGCTCAGGCCGCTATTCTTCTACTAAACCTTTTTGGGTGTTTTTAACTTTTGACTTTGGGTGTTTGACTGTTTTTTGCTTTTGTGTTGCAATTGATATTTGAAATTATTTCCAATTTTAATTGAAACCACCCTGTTCATGATATTCTGTTTAAATGTAAATCTCGAATTAGCTTTGACAGTTTTCTTCTAATGTTCTGTAAGTTGTTTTGGATAAAGGCATCTGCCAAATAAAAGTACAGTAGAATGTGTGAAGAACATGTCTGTGTTGAAGCTCAAAACTGCCTTCTAGGCTTTTTAAAATCTTGTACGTACTACATTGCACCGCCCCACCTACTGGTTAAAAAGAAAACTAGCGCAGCTCTGTTCCTTCGCATTCTGTTCATTCATCTCTGGTTAGTGTAAGTCTCTTGTCAACTCCTCGCCTATTGCTTAATGTATCTATATATACTATGTATATACGTATGTATTTACTTACTTAGTTGTTTAATTCACATGTTAGCTCAAATGCACAATACTAAAACATACTCCCCCATGTACCAAAGTAACAAAAACAAACAAATAATGAAACGTATAGAAAAAGTGCAACTATGAGGAAATACTTCTTTTAGTTTACAGAAAAACCTGCTGGTTAACCATGGAGTCATGACTGTGCTCTCACTGTACTGTACTGATGGATGCCTTCCTAGTTTGGAGGAGTGGGCACTGATCTAATCAGTATTTTGTATTTGAAGCAAGTCCACATGATAGACAGACAGACAGACAGACAAGAAATGATAGACAGACGGACAGACAGAGATAGATAGATAGATAGACAGACAGACAGACAGACAGACAGACAGATAGATAAACAAGAAAGGAGAGATAGACAGACAGATAGATAGATAGATAGATAGATAGATAGATAGATAGATAGATAGATAGATAGATAGATAGATAGATAGATAGATAAACAATAAAGGAGAGATAGACAGACAGTAAGTCAGACAGACAGACAGACAGACAGACAGACAGTAAGTCAGATAGACAGACAGACAGACAGACAGACAGACAGACAGGTCTTACCTTTGCCATTTCCAGCTCAGTATTTCCTCTCGACCCGAGGAAAACCATCCCAAGCGCTGCACTGACGCTCAGAGGTGAGAAGAACATGTTTCCTTCAGAGTTCAGAGCCCGATAGAGATCCAGAGCAAAGATGCCGTTGGCACGGACAAGATTCTCCATGACTGAAATTGCTTCGTTGAAAAAAATAGTTAGTACCGAAGACATGTAGACATTATCACGTTAGCAAAAAATCAATCCAGCACTGGACAGACCATTACACAGCAAAAACTCGCAGTGTGTCATACGACAATAAAACCTCAATTTTGTTTTTATTAAGAAGAAAAATCTATTTAAAAACGGAACAACGTGTGACTCAAAATAACGACATTCGTTCACTTTCACTTTGTACTTAAAATGACTGAAAAAGAAAATACAGGAAATTAATACTTTTTAAAGCTTTGTTGAGAACTGGACAGTTTACGCCGTCTTAGAATACAACGCGTTAAGCTCCATCGATATCGCAATGACTTTAGTTCGATCTTCATCCAATGTTTTTGCTTTGACAGCGAAAAGCGGAAGTGGTTAAGATGCTCGTGCACGTGAAGTAACGCGCTGCTGCTTTGCTAACGATTGCAGCTCGACAGCCTTTCAATATACGTTCGAATACACGTGAAGAATCACTTACATCTGATGGAAGCTGCTTATCGCGAACCGCCGAGCGAGTGAGAGAAAATTTTGTCCCGAGTCAGACGATTTAAATGACGAGCAACGCCCCGTAAAGGCGCAGAACGAACTAAACAAACAAATGTGAGAAATGAAAAAGCTGCAGGTGAGTCACGACCACACAGACAGAACGCCCTTTTATGGTCAGTGTGATAGCCTTGATTTAATTACACATCTCTCTTCAAAGTTAGAAAAAGAGGGAGGGAGAGAGATAGCGAGAGGGTTCGATTGGGAGAGAGAAACTGAGTGAGAAAGGGAGGGAGAGAGATGGAGAGAGAGTGAACGAAAAAGGGAGAGCAAGTTTGTTAGTGAGTGAGTGAAAAAAGTGAGAGAAATGAAGAGAGAATGTGTAAGGGGAAAAAGCAGGAGAGTAGGAAAGAGAGTTGGGGATTAAGTGACAAAGTGTGAGACAAGGAGTGAGAGAAAGGAACAGAGAGAGTGAGTAAATGAGACAGCGAGAGCTGAAGAGAGAATGTGTGAGAAAGGGAGTAAGATAGATAGAGAGAGATTGTGAAGGAGAAGAAGTAAGGAAAATTGAGAGAAAACGGTAGCGAGAAAGGAAGAGAGTGAATGATTGGGGCAGAGAGAATGTGTGAGAAAGATGGAGAGAAATTGTGAACGATAAAAATGAAGGAGAGCTAGTTGGTGAGTGAGTGAAAAAGTGAGACTAAAGAAGGGACAGAAAAGAAGAGAGGAGGAAAAGCAAGTGACTAAGTAAGCAAGGGAGTGAGAGATTGACAAAAAGTGAATGAAAAAGGGAGGGAGAGAGTTGGGAAATGGACAAAAGTGAATGAGTGAGGTGGAGAATGTGCGAGAAAGGGAGCGAGAGAGATGGATATGTGAACGAGAAAAGAAGGGAGGGCGAGGTATGCAGTCAGTGAAAAAGTGAGACAAGGAGGGAGAGAGGAAGAAATGAGGGAAAGAGATTGAGTATGATAGGGAGTGTGTGATGAAGAGAGAGTGTCTATAGTAGAGAAATGAGTGGAGTAGAGAGTGAGTGAGAGAAATAGAGAGAGAGAGAAAGAGAGAGAGATGTCTGGTCAGCAAAACAAAGCAGATGGAGCCATTGAATGCGCTTCTAGACTAATCAGTTGGACTTTGTGTATAAAGGGTGTGAGCACATGACTGGATCAGAGGTCTTTCGCAATAAAACCTCCTCAATGGCCTTTCACAACAGGAGGTGTGTTGTTCTGAGGAAAGAATGCTTCTACCTGCAGTTTTTATCTAGATGATCAATCAACACACAGATGATTAATTGATAAGAACAAAAACAAATCAGACGTGTTTATTTCTTTATACAAATGCGTAATGAGTTGAGTGACTAAAGAATATCTAATAAATTATCGAGTACAGCTAGTCATGCACCTTCATATTTAAAGGAAAAATGACTTGGATAAATTGTTGGACTTGTTTTGTGTATAAGTGTTAATAATGTAAATACTGTGTATATTTTTCTGTTTAAGAGCATCTGGCAAAAAATATTGTGAATATATTAAACACACTCCTAAGTCAAAACACTCAAACAGGCACACACACTGTCACATTCTCTGTCTCACACACACAATCAATCACTCATTCACACACACACACACACACACACACACACACACACACACACACACACACACACACACAGATTTGGTTTCTGCTTTCTGACCAAATTACCCACAATGCTTGGCAGTCGGACTGGACCACTATAGTACTTTTTTTCCACATTGCAGACATTTTCGATGTGCCGTGACTCCTCGTCTTCATCTTCCTTCATGACTCTTGCCATTGCCAAACACATCAGAACTGAGATCGACTTCTGTTGTTCCAGTAGTTGGGAATTGGACCAAAAGGTTGCAGGTTCGAATGCCACACTATTTAAAAAACACGGCCCCTAGTGGCCATACTGAGAACCTCAATCACTTTTGTCTTTAGTTTTTATTATTTTAATGTTTAAAACGGTGCACATTAACTTTTGCATATGCATTTTGCAATAACAAAATTTCAATTTAATTACCATTACCATTAAACCATAGATAGATGGATTACCATAAAATTACCATTGTCTACATACTGCATAAATGAGGAGGAAATACTTTATTCGCACAGGCATACAATCATCGTCACAAACGTACAAACTGACCCTATGGCCACTCTTGAATTTCACATAGACAGCAACACATAGAAGACAGATTGAAGTTTAAATAAAACTCATCATGTCAGCACCACGGTTTGGTGTTCCCACACCTCCTGGTACGTGCTTGCTCCACTCAGAGTGTGTGGTGTTAATGGCGTATAGTCCGCCAATATATTTGTCTGGAGAAATGAACTTCAGTCACATTGAGGTCATTCTGAATTCACTTTTTAAAGGAATTTTTTATGATGTTACTTTATTTAGACATAAAAGATATTTATTTATTTATTTATGTTTATGTAACATGTTATTTATTTATTTTATTTTTTTTAATTCATTTAATTAATTAATTTATTTATTTATTATTTTATTTTTTATGTGTGTGAAAGGGGCTAAAAGGGAAAATGAAGTGTTGTGGAGCTTGTAGGATCCATGATGACTGGCTCTATAAGAATTGTGTGTAAAGTTCTCTGTTGCTGACAGACAGACGGACGGACGGGAACACATAAGCTCCCTAAGTATATCAAACATCTGCAGATGTGCTGAAACACTCACCCACCAAACACACAGACACACAGACAGACAGACAGACAGAACCCAGCACGTGTACTTTCCTTGACCTCCTTTCCATAACAATGATGGGGCAATAAAAAGAACATGAAATACACATTGAGTAAAGTGAACATTAGAACCAACTTTATACTAATACTATTTAGAATATATATGTGCTGTATATATTTGTGTGTGTATATATACTGTATACACACACAGCATATGTACTTATCTAGTATATATATACGTATATAATACATATTTGTGTGTGTGTGTCTGTGTGTGTACTTTTTATATATACAGTACAGTATTTATATTCATATATCGAGTGTATATTATATATATATATACTGTATATATATATATATATATATATATATATATATATATATATATATATATATATATATCACAAACATCTACAATTAGGCAGAGGAAATGGTCTAATAAATAATTGAAGAATTACATTGAATTTGATGTATGAAAGTTAAACTACAATAGTTAAAACATGGAAAAACATCCCGTTTTATATATTTATACGTATACACATATTGACACACACACACACACACACACACACACACACACACACACACACACCAGTATATACTGTATATAAGTATATCCTTTTATTCTAACATATTAATATTATTATACATGGGTATACACAACACACTGACTCACAGTTTTAAATTGTATATATTATAGGTACATCTTATACAGTATATGTAGTAGAGTATGTCTATAAATTCTCTCACTTGTAGACATACATTCATATATTATACAGTATGCACACATACATACACATAAAAACCTGTACATCTATTTATATATTTTAAATCTTGTTAAAGTGTGAGATGTTTCTCCAGGTTTGGGAAAGGACAAGAACAGCTGCCTTTGATCCCGCTCTATTCAATGAGCAGATGATTTATCATACGCCACCCCGGCACTGCCAAGTCACAGCACAGTAACCCATATTTCACCACAATGAAGTACGAACCACAATTATCGAGTAATTGTGTACTCTATTACAGTTTTGTAAAAAAAAATAAAATAATAATAATATGTATATACCAGGTTATACTGTTGCATTTACTGTATTATATATGTGCGTTTGTATATCTGTGTGTATATATAGAATTGAAAAAAAAATTGAATATATACAGTAGGTGTATATGTACACACATATTTATATAAACTTAAAAAAAAAAAATATATATATATATATAAAACTTTTTCTAAGTTTTATATGAGACTTTTTCTCTAAATGTCACTCTAAAGTGTCACTCTAAATATTGATCTTCATAAAAATACTTAGCATGTCTCTAAGGAATATTGCGTGTTGCCCAAATGCCCAAATTTAAGTCTTATATACACTTTAGTTTCTGTTTGATGATCCAATCACAGCTGACGGCTATAAATAACGTGAGTGACAAGACAAAGGTTTAGTTATAAGACTTCAAAAGCCATCGGGCAGGAGGCTCAGACTCAATTACACCCAAACGGATTAATGAAGAGACCCTCGCAATTAGATTTAGTCCTTTATTGAGATTTGCTTTTATGTAAAGCGAAAAACATGAGAACCGACACACAAACACATCATCTGAATAGTCCAAAGAATCTTCACACTTTCAAGATGCACCAGCAAGCATTGATCACTGCATATTTGTAGATTTAAAAAGAAATAAAATACAGTATTATAAATTTAACTGTTAAAAAAAACCTTTACGTAAACCTGCATAACGTAAAACACTGACGAGCATTTACTAATTATTTTTATTACGTACTTTATTATAGTACATGACTTGCATCCTAATATTATTTGCAGATTAAAAGACTTAAATGGCTTAGGTTCCGCACGGATGGGATGTTATGTCTGCCAGCGTCTTGCGGGGGCTTTTGCAGGGGGTCTTTAACAACGACACGCAAATAAAAGACCAACACATGGCACTGAAATTCCACACCCTCCACAATAACATGTTTAACCCAGAACACCCCCCCACCCCACATTTACACTGGAGCGGCCCGAGTGTGCGGAGCTATTCCAACATCCCACAGACTCACTCTTATTTAGTCTGAACAAGAGCTGCTCATCATCCTCAATACAAGCCACCGGCTGAATTATCCTCATCGCATGTGAGTAAATCTAGGACTTTGTGTTTGACCTGAAGGCTTATGGCATCTTCAAAACTATTATAATTTTGAAAACTTTGGGAAATGAGATGTTGTGCTTTAATCGAGCACATGTGGAATCTTGAACACTCCATTTTCTTATACTGCATGATCACATGGTGGACCTGCGGTACAGATTAATTGAGTATAACTCTAGCAGCCAACTGAATCTAGATGTTTTCTGCACACATAATTCTGCAGATGCATCGTTGTTGCTGAATCTCCTGGAGTAAGTGGAAAGTGCCTTGGAGTATGTGTAATTTTACACGCCACTGCTATTAGCATTAGGCAGCTGCAGAAGTGACGGCGTTGATACAGGATCAGAGATTAAACGTCCCCGTGTGCCGGGGTACAAAATGTCTCGGTGGGCTTTAGACGCAGATTTATTTGTCTTTTGCGATTCCTCTTGGGAGACTCATAACTGTCATGGGGGCTGAGCGGGACGTTTCCAGCAGTTTGCCTGGCTAACGTTTGCCTCCGCTGTGTTATATCAAGTGCAAAGTCAGTCAGTGTCAGTCAGAATTAATTAAGAAGTCATGCCAAAATGCCAAGATAGCCTGCCAGAATCTCGCAGCGTTCTTGGCCGAGGAGACGGATGTAATGAAATATTCCCAGCGGGTCGTATCAGAGGAACTTTCTTACCAGAAACATCTCTATAATCAGCTTAGTAAACACTTTCATTCAGAATCCCGTTTCGCTAACCATACTTGTCTTTCCATCTGAAAACATAAACGTAAAGTCGTTTTTTTTTTTTTTTTGAATCATTATATTTAATAATTATTTTATTTACTTTTGTTATGTACTTTGACCCTCAAAGACAACACGGTGCCAAATGTTATTTTATTATTGTTGTCATCACTATATATGTGAAATAGATTGAATGTATATTTATATTGTTAATATGGTAAATTATTTTTTATAAAGAGAATATATTATAAAATGGGTTGTTAACAACAATAAAATAAGTGTTTATGTAAATATTTGTGATGATTCATTAGTCTCGTTTGCAGTTATTGTTTAATTTTTAGTATTTTTTTTGTACAATTAGTATTATGACCATTTTTATTATCATCAATATATCATTTTTTTCACTTTTTAATTACTTGCAGAAATCATCATATTTTTAAAGAAAGCAATATTTGTATGTAATATATTTTATGTTTATATCATAAAATATCCTTAAATATTTTCACAAGAATATATTTTTAATAGTATACACATATAAATGTATAAGTAATGTTTTTATTGTCATTTTTATTGTTGTTGTTGTTCACAAGTATTTGAGTAGTTGTTAGTAAGACGTTATGGCTGCTGAGAGTTTGTTTTCATATGCTTGAGTGAAAATAAATGAGGTGATTCTTCCAAACTGACACACAGGGTTGGTTAAATGAGAGTTTGTCGTTGTGTTGAAAGTGAGTCGGGATTTTTCCTTTCATCACGGCAGCATTAGCCATTCAAAGCCCTTTAATTAAGTTCCTGTAACACTGCACCAGAGAATACGACAGCAAGACCCAGATCAGGAGAACCAGTCACGCACACGTTTACCATACTGGGAAAAACGTCAGCAGAAATTCATATCTAGGTTAAGTGGTACAGGGTAACGATATTTGAAAAGGAACAAAATATTGTGTATAAACATACTTATGCTTGTGTTGTGTATACATTTTATTTATTTATGTATTTAAATTATATTATAGACTGAATATATGAAATATGTGTGTGAACATAAACATATACACACTATATATGTACACTATAAACACTTAACTACATGTATAAGGTGTATATATATATATATATATATAAATTAATTTACATACACACACACATATGAACAGTATATATTATATACACACGTACATGTGTGTAAATATTAATTTTATGTTGTGGTATATACTGTATATATGTGTGTTTGTGTGTGTATTTCTATATATATATATTTATGTATCAATATTTTAAATATATACTGTGTTTGTATGTGTGTGTGTGTGTGTGTGTGTGTGTGTGTAGTATAAGTTAAAGGAAAAGTAAATTTTTTTCCTTTGTTGTATTTTGATCGTACATCGTAGGTTTTTTTGACATTAAAAAGCGTCCGCAAGCATCCGTGACGGTGTTCAACGTGACGGTGTTCTCCATTAAATTACAGATTTTATTCAACGTCCCATGCAGGTAAAAAGCTTCTCTCTTTTCTCCCGGCGCCAGAACAGACTGGAGATGATGCCTGGTTTGAAAATAGAGCGTTGCTCTTGTTTTTGGGGTGTCCCAGGCCAGGGGCATCGCTCCGATAGAGGAGTGTGTGTTACCCGGGGGCTTTGAGATGGATCAGCACGCTATGCACAGAATGGAATCTCAACTGATCCTCTGGAAACAGTATGACACGCTCGGCTCTAATCAGAGAGGGATTGAGGCAGAGCTGATGTCTAAATGCAGCCAGGACAATAAATCACAGGCATATAAACCTCGTTTCAATGACACATTTTTTGTTGCAATTATTTACATTGTTTGAGATTTTTATATATTTTTTTTCATTTTCTTTTGCACAATCACAACTATTTCTGAAAAATCCCAGCCTGGAATTGCGATGCCACACATCCAGTTGTGAAGTTTTCCTTGCTCCTGTCCTGTAGAAGCACTTGGAACTTGAACTAATCATGCGAGGTCAAAGAGGTTGCCGACATTCTGCATAGTCAAGCTCATCACTCTTAAAGCTGGCCTTTAGAGCTGGCAATGGATGCTGCACCATAAAAACTGGCCAGTATATGTTTTTATGGTCCAGCATCCATTCATCACCATCACCAAAGTGTTGGATGCAGAGTGTAAAGCCGCCATTGGACTAGAGCAGATGCCTTTTGTAGAGTGATGAATTTCTCTACACTTCTTTTCCAAGAGAACTGTACTTCTCGCATTGTGCCATGTGTAGAGGTTGGTGGAGGGGCATTTGGTGGTCCAGTGGTGTGAAATCGTACTCATGTCCAAGCGGTTGGTGGTTCGAATCCCACTCCAGCTGGCTATGCGCTTCACTGTGTCACTTTACTGGTTGGTTAAATGCAGAGCACAATTTTCTTACGGCGACAAACTCACTCACTTTCTTTTTCCCTGCTTCTTGGTTTTCTAGAGCTGGACAAATTTGGCCCGAACAAAGTTCAATCAAAGTATTGTAGCGTTTTCTGCCATTTTAAGTCATTTTCTCTGCTCCGATCCAGTATAACTAAACAATATTGTTCACGTCACTCAATGGCCACATGCGAATGTGAATGTGAAATGTGTGATTAAATAAGATCACTCCAGGGTTTGTTTTAAGAGACCACCAGGAAGTTTTGAAGACCGATTTTGGTGCAGACTAGGGTACGATGGCGGCTTTCACATATGCTCGAACAGGTGGGGCAGTCCAAATGGGGCAGAAATCTGGTGAGACTCAACGCCAACTTAAAGCCAAAAGAGGCTTTAATGCTTCAGCATACCAAGACTTTGTGGACAATTCTATCCAGCATCCGTTTGACAGCAGTGTAAAGTTCTCGAGTAAATGGACTTTGTTACTTAAGTACTTTTGGCTACTTTGTACTTGTACTGGGTATCAAAAATATAAGCAACTTTTAGTCTACTTGAGTACATTTGTGATTAAGTGCCTGTACTCTTTACTCCACTACATTTGAATGGACACTTATTGTTATCGTTATTCATTACTTCGTGATTGACAAGTAGCCATCTTTTTCTACTGTGTCGATAAGGTGATATCGCCATCTGCAGGATGCTGTAGGTACTGGATGTTATTTATCAGCTAAATCACCGGATGCGAATTAACGGTTGCACTTTTTTGCACATGCAACTTTGACTGAGACTGACTTTTTGTTATTTTTATTTAATCTATTTTGTTCAGTCATTTTGAAACATGAGGTGTTGCATTTGAGGTGTTGCATTAAATTTTTTATTAAATGCTTTGTGTTTATTTTAGACTAAATTCAGTGCGTGTAAAATACCAACAGTCTTTTAAAATTGGATACTTTATGACTTTACAATTGGGGACTTGTAATGGAGTAATTTTCACAGTAAGGTATTTGTACTTTACTCAAGTATGGTTTTCAGGTACTCTTTACACCTCTGTCAATTAGAGATTAATTCTTATTCTTCCAACTTTCTGCACTGGTGGCAGTTCAGATCCAGTGGTCAAGAATTGGACTTGTGTTCAAGAGGTGAACATTACTGGCCACAATTTCGACATGGTGGCAATATTAACAAAGTCTCACTCGAGCCTTTCAAAGTGTGAATGAACTTGACTGACCTGCACAGAATCCGGACCTCAACCTGATAAAGACCCTTCGGAATGAATTCAACAAAGCCGGGCCTTCTCATTCAACATGTGATCCAGAAAAGTTGAAATATGTTAACCTTAGAAAATTAACTTTTCAGCCTGATTGGAACTAATGACAAGCGTAAAACACGAAGGCCACCACCTGACTCAGGAGTTGAACATCAAACACACAAAACAACCATCTGCCCTCAATAGCTGCTTATAGCCCATGACCCCCAATAGCCATCGACCTCGGACCCTCAGCGCCGCTTCTGCACCTGCTTAAACTCTTTCCACGTGTGAGGGCTCTCGGCCGGAGATCCTTTCTTAAAGTTTATCGTTTAAAACAATTTCTCTCTAAATTTTCAAAGTCAAAGAAACTGTATTTGTCCCTGTGGGGCAATTAGATCAGCCAAATAATTCATTAGATCAGCCAAAAAAATGAATTAGATCAACCCAAATAAATCAATTACATTAGACAAATTAATGAATTAAATCAGACAAATGTATTAATTCGATCAGACAAATTTATTAATTGGATCAACCAAATATGATCTAAATTAAGTCAGCCCAATAAATCAATTAGATCAGCCAAATAAACACTAGATCAGTCAAATAAAATTAACTTACTACTTTGTAACTTGTAAAACTTATCTTGTAACTTTTATTTGCCCCTATTTTTTTTTTTTTGTTTTAGCTTGTGTGCCATTTAACGTTTTAGAATTAAAGCAAATTAAATGTGAATGGAAAATCTATGCTCTTTAGCTCTTTTAATATGATATTATTATTATTAGCATTACAATCATCATCAATTATGTGCAGTATTTATGTTTTTGTCCCACATTACACTTCTATTATAAATAAGGTGTATACATAAATATTTTCTTTTCTCTATTTTCAGCGCAGAGGAAAATACCGGAGTTTACAGCAGAGAGGAAGGGGGGAGTGTGTCCAGGCCAATAAACCAGGAACAGCACATCCATGTCCCACAGTCTGCAATAACCGGGTCATGGAGGGCGAGGAAGCGCGGGTGGGCCGACTGACGTTCTACGGTCACCTGGAGCGCGTGGAGAAGATGCGCTGCTACTGGGAACTCAAGCATGTCGAGCGGAAATCTCTGGAACAGGTGAGGCGCCGCCTGGCTGTTGGTTAAACTGACCACTAGAGGTCGCCACACTCCCTTGTTTTATTCCCATGGTATTTTTTTTTTATTGTAATGTATTTTTTTTTATTGTAATGTAATGAATTGAATGAATGAAAATGCCTTTATTTGTCCCACAACGGGGAAATTGCATCTCACAACAGCAGAAAGACTCTATAAAAGAATAGAAAATATATTTATAAACACATCTATATAAAATAAACAAGTAAATAAACATAATGAACATAAATATAACAGTAACACTGCACACCTCATAAATAAACATAACAATTTATTAGATGAAACACTTTATAAAACAATTTATTAGGAAAACACATTTATTACAGTATTCACTTGTTGTTGCAAGTGTCGTATAAAATTATCTGATGAATATAAACAAATCTACATGTAAAACAATGTAGAAGAACCTTATTTGTTTTTGAAATAAACACTTATTGTGTTTATGATGCGCGAAGATGAACCTACACATATTGTAAGGTAACTTTGTTATCTTTGTAATGCAGTGAAGAAACGTTATACATGAGGAAACAGTTGCTCTTGATGCGTGATGCTGTGACACGGTTCTTGTTATTTTTAAACAGATTGCTCATACACACTTTAACACCGTCCAGCATACATTTATCAGCATTCAAAATAAGACGCAAGGTCACATCTCATGTTTGTGCTATATGCAGTTCACGGTCTGGCACAGTAGGGGGCGCCAATACATTTGTTTTTCCTTTCCAATTCCTTTTAACGTATTTAATTGATAGATTCGCTCTATTATTATTATTCTTATTATTGTACATTTAATTATATAGTCTGTCACGAGCTCAATATACTGTATGTGTAAAGGTTCAAGCCAAAAGGGGGGATTTTGATGATATGATTACTTTAAAAAATGAATATAATATTAATAAAAAAGATTATTATATATAATATTTATGTATATATGTGTGTATATATATATATTTATATAGTCTTCTAATATTACAAATACATCCAATATAAAATTCAATCATCACGTTGGTGTGAATCAATAAAATAACAACCCACCATTTTTATTTCTCTCATATCAACTGCAGTACGTACATTTTAATTGCTTTTTTATATACTTTCTCTTCTCTTCTCAGACATTCTCAATGATCAAGATTGATCAATTCACATTTATTTTTCTGTTTGAGTACGTGATGCATGTACAAAGTAGAGTAAAGTGTAGATGTCCGAACAAGCAAATACTGCATTTATATATCCGATTAAATTTTTTTTTTTTTTTTTCAGACCAAACTGTGAATGATTATTATTCTGTATGTATTATATATGTCTATTGTGACTGTGGCCAGCTGAAGTGTGCAGTAGCTTCACAGTTAAAGCTGATGGGACGTCCAGTGGCCGGCCGTGACTCTCTTATCACTTTCGTGAGTGTGATCGCTGTCGTGCATAGCAGCCGCTGTGTGTTGTGAATGTCAAGGTGCACGTGCACATATCTGCCGTCTCGTTATAGCAGTCACATGCGCAAATCATGTTTCTCTCAAGGAAACGCACTATACACTGGATTTACATATAATAATCACAACAAAACAATGACTTTTCGTACTTGCGTATATTATAATTGCGGATAATTGTTTTACCATTTCTTTCCTTCTTAACAACAAATAAGTTAAAAGAGAAATACTTAAGAAAAAAATCTTGGAAAAAAGATAAGTTTGTTAATAGTTTAAGCGTACATTAAAGAGGAGACATTTAAAATGATATACATATACGTACATACAAGACATACACAAACACTTAAATATAGTGTGTGTATTCATACACTTAAGATAAAAAAGACATAAAAAAAGACACAACGAAACCCTTTTTGCACAAAATGTTTTAAGTAACATTTACTGCTGTGTTTTAAAACTCATATCAGAGATAGTTGTAAATGTGGCTTAATAAAATCATTATACAATTTCAACAAAGTTTCTTTGCCCAACTGAAAGTGTAGCTGTTTCAGTGTACACACAAATTTAAATGTAGAAATTACATGATTAAAATATAATGAAGTCATAATGAAGTATTAATTTTCATTTACGTGAAAATTACACTGTATATAGTATTATATAACAAATCTAAAATTCTATATACACAAATGTGTATGTATATATGTTACACGCCAGTTTAAAAAAAATCAGTAATCTAAACCAACCTATATTTGTGTGCGATGTTTATTTAAGAAAGAAAAATTTCTAGTGTGTGTGTGTGTGTGTGTGTGTGTGTGTGTGTGAGTGTGCATTTTATCTGCTGTGTCGGTTGTTAATGGATACACCGAGTTCTGGACACCTGTCCACCTCTCGTCTGGCTGACTGACAGGTCTTTAGCTCCATATATGGGCGGGGGGGAGGAGACCACCCCCTTCAGCCAGGTCTCCCTCTCCTTCACTCTCTCTCTCCAGCCTTTCTAATCTCCAGCTCCTCTCCAAAGCTGATGTCAACAATCGGTTTTACAAGACAGGAGCAGACTCTTAAAAGCCAGCTTCAGGGGTTAAAGGTCACAGCGAGGGTCACTCAGGCCTGTCAGGGGTGAATGTAGTGGATCATGGAGAACTTTTTGCAGGACAAGGACCTCTGGATTGTGGGGAGTGTGTGTTTAGTCGCATCCTTTCTGTGGAGACGGTTTTGGAATTTATTTTCCTACAAAAAGAAAAGAGACGCCTCGCCGGGAGACGTTCAGGTAAACGGCGAGCTTTGCCTTCATCGCTTCAGACACTTTACGGCGGAGTATTTGTGATGTCTTGCTTGGTGTAAGGTCTTAGTAATGAAATAGATCTTGTTGCAGAAAAATACTTTGACAGTTCCGTGCGCAGGCATGATTTATTTAAGTCTTATAAATAACAAACTGGATTTGGTTCCATCCATTCGCAAAAAAAATAAAAAATAAAAAATAAAAAAAAATTAAGTTTATAAAAGTTTGGTAGGTAGGTAAATCCTTTTTAGTAGGTAAATTACCTATTAATCCCTGAGGGTAATTCTTTAATAAATAGAAGTTTGATCTTTTTTTTTTTTATAAAATTAGGCCTTTCTGTTCACCTTAAGACATATTGATGATTTCCTTGAAAAATCCATTTCTGTCTGTCAAACTTAGTTATTTCTTTCATTTCAAGTAAAATTATATCTAGAATGTTTATTGGTTCTCCATTTTTCATCTTGCATCCCGTCTTATCAGTGTGTGGTGTTGACACGGATCTGCTGCTGAACTTGAGAACATTATGTTCCTCCAGCGCAGACGTTACTGTACTGATGCTTTTCTGTTCTTTTAAGTCATTACAAACATTTTAAGTGACTCTTCTGTATCCGCCTTGGGAATTTTCTGTCTAATCCGCTCATGACGTCCTCCCACGGGCCTGTATGAAAGCTAGACCGAAAATATAATGTTACAAGGAAAATGAAAATTTAGATGTAATAATCTGTAAATATTCTGTTTCAAATACATTTCAAAATCTGAATTTGCACATCATTTGATCATGACACATTTTGTTTTTAAAGAAGCAGAATTAATAAGGTGTAGCCTGGAGCGGCAGGATCAACAAGACAAAAGTATTGGCTTTTGATTCAGAATTAAAATTTCTTGTATACATTTGTTTCTGTATAATGACGGTTCTTTTTCGCAATCCCTGCACGTTTTATTTATTAACCAAAAAAAATCATGATTTGATTTTTTTGGCAAATAGATTTTTGTCCATTTGGAAAATTTTTGCCGCTCCCGCATTGGTTACATTTCAATGTCACATGTGCGACTCACGTCACTTTATTACACTGAATGTTCAGAGTTGTGTGTTTTCGTTGGGAAAAAAAAGAGGAATTGAATTTTTTTTATGAATTAGAATTTAATGATTTTATGTCATTCAAATATTAGCTGGCCACATTGGGGCTTATTAGCGGTTCAACAATATTAATTTTGTTGTTGAATAGGGATGACAAATTTCAGTAAATATTTTAAATAATTAATTTGCTTTTAATTAAATCTGGTTTTAAATTTCAGTTATCTTTAAACTTTAAAGATTTAAGTTTGCACACCCTTGTCATTTGTATTTATTTTATAATGAAGCCAACAAACTGAATCTATTGAAAGTAAATATATTTCTTATAAGATCACCTCGGATCATTTCACAAAGACGTGGAAATAAAACATTGTACAAAAAAGATGTCGTAATAATTTTTTGTTGACAAGAAACACAAAAACATACGACTAGATTTATATGAGAAAATTATGCACAAATGTTTTGATAAATAAATGTGTTCATAATGTTTTTATTTTTATTTACTATATTAAGTTAAAATATTTAGCAGAGGTCACTATTACAAACACTTTAACATGTTATTGAATTTTTCCACTTTTAAAATGGCTAATGATAAAAATAACCGTGTTTTTTTTGCTAAAGTGCAAGAATCAGCACAAATTACTTTATTCTGGGTCTTTTTTTTATTTTGTAATTTTGTCCAAACTTTTTATTGACGTTAATGACCATTTTATCCAACCTGACTTACTTGCACGGTATCATAGTCTGGGAAACTGGGAATCGAAACCACAACCTTATATAAGGATTAAGTATTAAGTTCTTAATGGGCCACACACACACACACACACACACACACACTCACCATGGTGTCGGTGAGCAGATCGAGTTCAGAGTCTTGCTCGTTGTAGAACCTTCCGGTCCGGGATTTGAACCTTCTGATCTGAAGTTGAACTCTCTAACCACTGGGCCACACCCGCCCTTGGTGTTGCGAGCGCCAGCACTACTGACTGATTTATTACTTGGCTCGGAGACGAGCTCAGGGCAACTAAAACCCGAAGGATCCCTGGTGTGTTGCTTCACACCTCCTCTACTCTACAGATTTACTCCGACTTCTGAATGTTCTAGTGCTTTAACAATGGCTTTGTGATTTAACTCTGAACCAAATATTACATTTTAGTGAAGCGATTGTGAGATAAAGAAAGAGAAAGGGATAGAAAAGAAAGACGAGGAGAAGAAAATGCTGTTAAATGCTGCTAAGTTAAAGATGGCGACGGAGAAGAGATGTAGAAAGAAACAGGAGAATAAGGAGACATGAAGAGAGCCTGATGAGGGAGAGTGTGAAAAAGAAACAGAAGAGATGAGAAAAACGCGAGCAAGTAAAGTGAGAGTAAAGTGAGAGAGCATGAGGAGGGAGAGAAAGACTCAGAGAGACGGGAGGATGGTGGAAAACAATAGAGAAATGGAAGAAGAGTGAGAAGTGAGAGGAATGGACACAAAAGGATAGATGAGAGAGAGAGATAGAGGGAAGAGAGGAGCAAATCAAAAAGGAGAAATGAGAGAAAAAACAAGAAATGAAAGAAAGAGGTGAAAGTATATTTGAAGGTGAATCAGAGAGGGAGAGGGAGAAGAAACGGAGGATGAGGAAAAAGAGGTATGAGAAAGAAATGAGACATAAGGTGTTGGTGTGAGGGGGGGGTGTCACCCGTCCGGGCACATTTTGTTACCGGCCACCCTGAAATAGCCTGCGCATGCGCATCTTCACTTTGTCTTTATATATACGTCCATACATTGACACTGGATGCAATGCACTTGTGTACATGCTTGAACAAATATTTGCACACAAATCAGTTTTAAAACCTCTCTGCTTACCGTTTTTCTTCGCTGGGATTGGGGTGTGAATTGCTATGCGGATATTTTTGCTCTCCGCACGGCCATTTTCCGAGCGAGTGTGTTTTTCTTCTGCCGGTGACAGTGAATATTTTTATAAGCGCATTAGTTGCGCGGAATTGAAGAGGTGATTGACACCGAGTTTGTACAGGTAGTTAAACAGGCATTCGCCAGCGCTCGGACTTTATAGGCTGTCAACACGACCACGTTAGTTTGTGTTGGTGCTGTTTTCAGACCGGTTGTGTTCAGATGAAGTAACGGAACGGAACTTCAGGTTCATTCATTATAGATGACGCGCGTACAACGTGTGATCACTGCCCTCTAGTGGCGGATGCTATGAAATGTTTAATCATTTAACATGTTATTTTTGATGTTAATTAAATATTTATTTTTTTTATTATTGTCATGATATCTACATGAGTGTTTAAATGGATCTAGGCCGTTTGGTAATTATTACTGTTTAAGGGTATTTAAACACTTCTAAAAACTTAAATACAGTTTAAAAGAAAAAAAAAACAAAAGCATTATTTGAAATATTAACTTCATTTATTTTTTTAATGGTATTTAATATTAAGTAATATAATTATAATACTGTATACTTATGTACTGTAATATATATATGTATATATATATATATATATATATTTTTAATTTTTAAATAAAAAACAATATTTAATAATTTCAAATTTAATATATTTCATTTTTAATTTAATGTTGATATTAAAATAATATATTATACTGTTAATATTTTATTATTTTAATTATATTTAGTTGTCCATATACTAAAGGTTTTTCTTAAAGCCTTATTTCAGCATGTGAAAGTGCTGTACCACGACCTGTAGTAACTGTCAGGACTTTTATTGAATCATTGTGCAGCTGCCGGAGAAGAAATGATCGCTGTGTTTGTCATTCTGCACATATTCTACACACTCTATAATCTTCCGCTCAAAGCCCGTCTCTGATCCTCTCCTGTGGGCCCGCGGATCACATTTCCCCCTAATGTCCAGTGACTTACTGTACGTCCACACGTTTAAATCTTACCTGCACCTCAATTTCCACAGGTTTCTAGTGCTTGCAACATCAAGATTAGAGGTTCATCTCACAGGCATCAATGAGTCCAATGTATTTCTTTAAGAACAGACAATAAAATCAAAACAAAAATGTAAATATTACTTGGCGAGTAATTATGTAAAAAAACTTATAAAGTTTATAAACAAAAGCGACATAATATTATTATATCATTAATAAGCATTTTATTCATATTTTTCTTTAGAGTTTTAACATTCTAAATCACTTCTAACAACATTAATAGAGCATGTATGGAAAAAATTTTTAATTGTGAATTTTAATTATTTAAAAGACTGTCAACCTAATTCTGAAATTACTAAAATACATTTTCTTTTATCCATTTAGTTTATCCAGTGTTTAGTTTTTTAAATATTTGATTTACAGTATTTAAAAACAATTCTTAAAAGATTAGAATTATAGGAATCAAAACATTGAAATCTTTCTGTTTTCAATTATTTTTAAAATTATTTTCTATTGTTTAGAGTAATTTATGTTGACCCGATTCGTTAAAATTATATTTATATTTTATATTTTTAAATTATATAAATTAAATTATAAATCTTGAGATTAAAATAATCTCTGTTTCATTTAGTTTTTAGTATTTAGTTTATAATATTAGTTGCTTTTATAATTGTTTTTTTTTTTTTTTTTTTTACATTGCATATACTGTATATAGATGATATATGTATACAAACCAGTTTCTGAATTTTTTTAAAGAAGGTCACAGAATTATGTCACGGAAGTTTTAGACAATTTCTTGTGTAATTCCTCGTTTATGGCTGCATCAGATGAAAGCGTCCCGTATGAATATTGTTGTTGAGATTTTTCCAGACTGCCGCTGAAACACGAGAGCTGGAAAAGTCATTAAGCTTCAGTTGTTTTCAAGATTGTGAGAACCACCTGCCATTTCCATATAAATAAAGTGAAGATTTACATAAGTAAACCTTATGTAAAGGCAAAGACCCGCCCTGCTGGGGACTCGTGCGAGGTTTGTGTCCATGTGAAGCCGGGAAGGATTGAGAAAAGTCTAATTAAATCACACATTTACACGGCGACACACACACACACAAACTCAGGAGGAATGTGAGCACTTAGTCCCTCTTTATAAGCTGTTGTTGTCAGAACGCCGCAGCTCATTTCACATTATCAAGTTCTCATTCCAGAGGCGCCACCAATCCCCCCGAGATTACTGAACGTTCAGAGCTCCAGCTATTAATACCGCAGCCAATCACGGCCCAGCACTTACCCTGTCTGTAACCGGAGGCTGAGTAGCTGCTCCGCTCACTTTTACGTCTTATTGTTGAATATTCTGTAGCGCGAGAAAGAGATACAGTGTGTATTTGCATGTTCTCGTACATTATTAATGCACACTGCCGCACACTCATGTATATGTACGCTGTCTGCAATTATAGACATACACTCGTATTTTGTTTTTATTTGAGTACATTTATTTAATTTTGTATATATATATCGTTTTGTATTATTTAAGACGATAAGCTTAACAATGATAATAAAGTTATTTTGTATTTTTATATCCCATCTGTATATGTGTGTGTGTATGCTGTTATTTTGTATATATACATGATATGCACACATTGATTGAACCTAACATACAGTATGTGTGTATTGTATTTATGCACAGTGTGTGTATATAATTTTTTTTTGTTTCTCTGGCTCTACGTTATTAATTTTCATGTATTGCTTATACAATCAGTCACATACAGGTAATGCATATGCAAGCACACACTCATATTTCTGAATTAAAATTATCTAAATTATTCAGAATTTACTGTAAAAATTATGTAAAAAAGTTTGTACACACACACACAAACATGAATACACACATACTAACAGTGGTTATATTATATCCATAGTATATTAAACATTAATCTTTGCTTTGCTTTCGAAATACGTTTGCTTTTAAAATGTGTGAGTTTGCCTTTTTACACTGGAGCGTGAAGTGCAAATGACAAATTGAAAATCAACACATTTGTTTAAAATAGCTTGGACCGTTTAGGCGTTTGCCGTGTTATTTTTATGTCTGTTTTTGCAAACGGACACACACACACACACACACACACACACACACACACACACCTGCTCTTGCTCAATCACGTTCACACTTGTGCTGTGTTGTCTTTAACAAAACGGATCGGGTTTAAGCGCAGTATCAGAGAGACACACTTTCTTCATGCTGTAGATGTTCGTGAGGAGGAACAGAAGGTTCCGGCAGATCTTCTGCTCCGACATTCAGTTTATTACACGTTGTGCCGGGTTTTATTCCCACCGTTCATATATAAACACACAAGTACCTTCAAGCTCCGCCTCTGCGACTCTCAGCCAATGGAAAGAAAGCTGGAACTGTATAAAAAGCTGCGATCTTGAAGCCAAAGACGTTTGACCGATAACAAGAGGAAGAGAAGACCAGATGAACGTGGAAGTGCGAAGAATCCAGCCTTATCTTTCCTAACTCAACAAGATCTTGTCCATCATGGTGAAGCCTCTCGCTCAGCTTGGTGACTCCAAACAGGCTCAGAAGAGAAGGAACGGTGGAAGAGCTTCTGCCAGAAGAACCTTGCTTTCACACCCCAGCAAACATCTTCCTTCCCAACCAGTCTCACGCTTCGAGGAGCGAGTGTGTGACCTGAGCGTGAAGCTGGACAAGCTCCTGGTCCTGCAGGAGGAGTCAGTGAAGCGCCTGGACGCCATCGGCCACGAGGAGATGCTGTCGGACCTGCGTACCGTCCGAGAGAAGGTGGAACTCCAGGAGCAGAGGCTGGAGGGTTTGGAGCGTCTCTTCACTGGGATTCAGCAGCTCTTCGGGGTCTTTGCTGAAGTGGTCAAGCGCTCATTTTGGGCCGGCGGGTTGAAAAGCAAACGCAAAAAATCAAACGGGGTGAGTTGGCGTGGATGAGAGTGCAAGCAAGTTCCTGTTGGGTTTGTGAGTGTGAGTGTGAGTGTGGTCTGTGATGGGGAGGTCACAGGTTCCAGTCCCTACACTGAGAGGAAAATGAGGAAATCATGTTTTTTTTCTTCTTTTTTCTGGAGACTCGGACCACCGCATCCACCTGTTGTTCACATCTGATGTGTGTGTCTGTGTGTTTGTGCGTCATCAGTGTGTTTTTGCACAGGTCTCAGGTCAGCGGCCACCCCTTAAACATTAATCAATGATTCAAAAAATATATACGTATATTTTATTTAAACAGTTTATACATACATTTATACAGTTTTTTATTTGTTTTGTTAATATTATATTGTGTACGATTGTGTTGTGTGTTTGCTGCCGGACACCTGAATTTCTCCTTTGGGAGATTAATAAAGGTTTATCGTTATCGGTATAAATATATATAGTTTTTAATTATATAAATATGACTAATATACTATACTGTATTCATGTACAGTATTTACAGTGTATATATATTTATGTATATTTTGCAAGCATCAGGCTTTCAGTGTGAATAGAGCATTACCAAAAACGAGGGGCATGAACAAAGGAGAGAATAAAAATAAGAAATAATTAATAGAAATAAGAAATAATAGAAATGAGAGAGATTAAAGTAAAACGAAAGTGTGACAGAGGGAGAAAAGTGTGACTGTAGAGAGATGGAGAAGAAGAGAAAGAGTGTCCAAGAGAAAGACCATGAATTGATCACGGAGAGATCGAGCGAGAGAATAACTGGAGAAAGGAAGAAATGCAATGCGGGACAGAGAGAATAAAAGCGAGAGAGAGTGAAAGAGTGATAGATCAGTAATGGGATTCCTGGCATGTTAGCATCCTGGATCATTCTGAATGAATTACATTTGCGAATGTAAATGTTCCGGACATGAAAGCAGGTGCTTTTATTTTGGGGAGTGATGATGTCTGTGTTTTTTAGTGGATGAACTTATAGTATATATGTCACTGAATGTATATTTTCTTATTTAAAGCAACTATACATATTCCGTAAATAATTAATGTTAACTAAGTGTTGTCTGTGAATATATTTTGAGTCAGGTGTTTTAATATTTAACTGTAAACATGCATGGACAGAATGATAGATAGATGGATAGATAGACAGACAGATAGATAGATAGACAGATAGATAGATAGATAGATAGATAGATGGATAGACAGATAGATAGATAGATAGATAGACAGACTATTGTGAACGAAGCAGCATGACAGACAAGAAAAAATACATAAAATACAACATTTTTATCAATACAATACAAAACAATTAATAAAAAGCCATAAACGAAAAGTATCGTTTTGTTGACATTTCGAAATTCACATTTCGATATAATTTGATGTGAAAATCTTATATTTAATATCTTTCCCTCTGTTTTATTCTAGTTAAAAGATAAGGATGGCAAAGAGAAATCTAAACCATACCCGAAGGTTGTGAAGTCGCATAAAAAAAAGAAACCACAAGATGGTGCAGGTGAGAAGCTTTTTTTTAAACGTGTTAAAATATTTGCTCTGAAAGACTTTGGAAAATAGTGTTCACAAGTGATTGGATTTTCCAATTTTCTCGCTCTTTCCAGACTCAGTTCATGCTGGTTTGGAAGAAGTGGAGAAGCTCAACCAGCAGAACGATCATTTCTCTCAGAGCACGGCAGGAACCAGCTCGACACCTCTGCTGGATCTCATCCATGAAGATCCGAGTCATGAAAAGCAGGATGACAGACTCCCGGTGGAAGACAATTTTCTGGAAACGTTGGAGGTGAAAGGTGAAGAGGAGGAGGAGGAGAAGGAAGAAGAGCGCATAGAGAAAGACGAGGATTCAAGGCTGACTGAAGAAATCCGACAAATTTCCCAGAATTCATCTGACCTGACTCTTGAAGGCACGACTGAGAGGTAGATCTTTAAATAAATATCAGTTCATCTATCTAATTCTACCTTTAAATCTGTCTCTCTCACGGAATCTCTCTCTCTCTTGTCTCGTCAATTTTTAAGCAAACAGTTTTAACATGTTTGTTCTTACTTTATATTTCATTTTAAGAAATGTGCAAAATTTGAATAAACATTTTGAAATAGTGTTTGGAATATATTAATCATTGTTATATACGTAAATATTAAATGTAATCTATTGTATTTCAATGTAGTATTTGTAACTGGTATTTCATATTCATATATATTATGATATTTTAGTGTAGTTTAAACTTTAGGTTGATGCTCCAAAATAGATTTGATAGTTCTAAATCAAGCATGAAAGTAGTCATTTAATATTATAGAATATTCTGGCTCAGAATGTAATTCTATACTAATATCTACTAAGTACAATCTTGAATTTAGTACTAATGGATACTATTGTGATACAATAATGTGTGTGTGTGTGTGTGTGTGTGTGTGTGTGTGTGTGTGTGTGTGTTATGGGTCCATTCAGCTGTGAGGAGCATCTGGAAATCATTTCAAGCGCGAAAAGACACGTAACTGATGAGACTCTTGAGACGGATGAACTTAAAAAAAGCAGAGTTGAGGAAGCAAAGGGAGCTGAGGAGGAGGAGGAGGAGGAGGCGGAGCCGAAAGACGACGCTTTGGAGGCGGAACCAGAGACACCAGCAGAAGAAACAGAAGAAGAGAGGAAAGACGAGGAGTCGGAAAAAGAGGAGTTTGTCATCGGTAAGAAGGAAGATCTCGGGTGATCTAGGAGTTGGTCTGACTCTTCCTGTTCCTCTCGCTTTTCCAGATTCTTCTCCTCCTCCTCCAGCTCCGTTTGAGCATCGCCTGGTCACACCCAAAACACACCAGATCACCAGCTTTTATGATATCAACAAAGATGAAGTTCTCGGAGGGTGAGTTGTGGAATGTCGTGTACTGAACCTGAAGAACAAGATTTGTTTGCCTTCTAGTCTCAATTATTTTAATTACGGTCTATCAAATACGAAAAATCCTTTCTTTTTTCCAACATTTCAATTTACGCGTCACCTTAGTCTACATGAACAAATGAGAGGGTGGGGGTGACAAAGAGAAAGAGCGATACATCTTCCTTCAGTCTTTAATAAAGTGAATAAATGGATGTGAGCGAATCCAAAGACTGAAAGAGAGGGGGAGAGAGAAAAGGATGAAAGGAGAATGTGCGAGAGAGTGAGAATAAAACTAATTATTTAAAACCAAGTAAAAGAAATATTGAAAGTAATAATAAATACATAAATAATTTTCTTAAATAAGATAACATTGGTAAAAAAGAGCAACAATAAGAAAGAATAAAAAGAATAAAATTGATTATCCAATCAAAGTAAATATTTTTTTTTACAGAAGAGAAGTAAGGTAAAAAAAGAGAACAACATAAACAGATTGAGAGACACACTGAAAACTAAAAAATAAATAAACAAAAATTGGTCCTATGTCTGTAATAAAGTGAAAAAGCAGAGAAGAGAGAATGACAAAGAGTAAGACAGTGAGGGAGAGAGCGCTAGAGAATTAAAATGACCATGATGATATGGTAAAAAAAAATGAGAAAGAGAAACATTTAATAAAGTCTTGATTTCTAAGAGATCTAGAAATAAAGATGAGAAAAAGTGAGAGAGAAAAATTGAGTAAAATCTTGATTTCTAAGAGATCTAGAAATAAAGATGAGAAAAAGTGAGAAAGAGAAAAATAGAATAAAATCTTCATTTCTATGAGATCTAGAATAAAGATAGAAATTAAGATCTAGAATGATTCTAAATGATTCTAAGAGATCAATAAATATTTCTGCGTTTCATAGCGAGAAAATGAACATTTGCTTATAATTCATGCAAACATACATACATTTACACAATTGCACATAATACAACAGGAACGTTTCTGTATTATGGGCAAAATGACATTTGAAGTCGGCTTGTGCGTAAATGGCCCGTGTCCTGTGATTCCCCAGCGGCCGCTTCGGTGTGGTGCACAAGTGTGTGGAGAAATCCTCCGGCCTCATCCTCGCAGCCAAGGTCATCAAAGCCAGGAGCCAGAAAGAGAAGGTCATCACCGTATAAAAAAAAAAAAACAAATAAAAAAAAAAAATAACCCAATAAAGTTCAATTTCCATCACTAACATCCAGGAGCCACTTGTGAATTTAACCTTGAGAGTTTGAAGGTTGAAGGAAAAAACTTTGCCTCTGTGTTTGTGTGGTCAGGATGTGGTGAAGAGTGAAATCGAGGTGATGAACCAGCTGAATCACGCCAACCTGATCCAGCTCTACGGCGCCTTCGAATCCCGACACGAATTCATTCTAGTGATGGAGTAGTGAGTGGCACGCAGGAGCATCTGAGCCGCGTCTTTAGAGGATGCTGATGTGTGTGTGTGTGTGTTGTGCAGTGTGGACGGAGGAGAACTGTTCGACCGCATCATCGATGAGAACTACAAGCTGACGGAGCTGGACACGGTGCTGTTCATCCGGCAGATCAGTGAAGGACTTCAGTACATGCACAAGATGTATATTCTGCATCTGGACCTGAAGGTCGGACCGAAAGCCTCTTCTATTCATCCTTATCAGAAGATTCGGTGGTAATAAGTGATTTTTTTTTTTACCCACAGCCTGAAAACATTCTCTGTGTCAGTAGAGAAACAAACAAGATCAAGATCATTGACTTCGGACTTGCGAGGAGGTCGGTGGTTTTAACTTATGTCCTTATGTAAGATGTTTCAAATCTAAAAATCAATACAATACAGTGTTATATAATGTATAGACACAAACTAATATTATTAGTAATGCAGTAAAATTATCAATAAGGAGTTAACTATTTATTAAAAATGTATTATGAATAATAATGGACTATTTGAATGCTTTATTTTAAAGTTATATTTAAAAAATGTTCACACAGCCATAGGATGCTGAATAAACAATTGATTAATTTACTGATCAATAAAGAGTATCATAAAAACAAACAGAAAATGTAATTAAAAGCTATATCTATTTATATAATAATTCATATATTTATGTAGAATTATGCGTCAATTTTGAAAAGTTTCATTTTCATAAAAATGTAGAGTATTTATATAGTACTTTTGGATTTTATTCTGTGACAGATAATCATTCACGGTAATAAATATTATCTGTGCAAAATATAAAATTACTTGATTACTAAATTAAAAAATCCAAATAAATGTTAATTTCATTAACACTGAATTGTTTACTAAGAAAATATTTTGTTTATTTTTCTGTCGTGTTTATTTTGTAGCCTAATATACTTAAATTGCAACTGAATCATTGTCTTGGCTAACGTAGGTGAACTAAACCGTGAAGTGTGTGTTACTGACGTGACTTGATGTGTGTTCAGGTATAAACCGCGGGAAAAGCTGCGGGTGAATTTCGGCACTCCAGAGTTTCTGGCTCCTGAAGTCATCAACTACGAGTTTGTCTCTTTCCCCACCGACATGTGGAGCTTAGGCGTCATCACCTACATGCTGTGAGTTTCCACCATCCACAATCAAGTGGGAATAAAGGGAATAATGACAGAGACATATTTATATTTAAAATAAAGAGAGGCTTTTATGGGGATTTGAACCCGTAGCTTCTGATTCTGTAGTGTGAACTTCCGATGGGCTTTTATTCTTTTTTGAGGGACACATTCAAACTTTTTTTTTTCTTTGAGATTGGAGAAAATTATTTGTATTTCAACATTTAAATTGTTTACATTTTCATGTCTGGCCATTCATTCATCCATTCGTTCATCAATCTGTTCATCCATTCATCCATCTACCCATCCATCCATCAATCTGTCCATCCATCCATCCACCCATCCATTCGTTTGGTTTAAACATTTAAAATTGTGTGCATCTTATATTCAATGAAAATCCTTTATAATCAGTTCATGCTTTTTTCCTACTAAAAATGAAAAATATTTAGTGTCAGCGATCGCGGAATGAAACCTTTAATTGCTTTAACTTTTGTTTAAGTTGATGCGTGCACTAAAAAGAAGAATATAATTATAATATATATTATTTTTAATACATATATAAGAATATCTTTATACCTCGAGTCTCAAACGAGATCTTCACGCTGTGAGGAGACGGCGCTACCCACTGCTCCACGGTGCCCCCACCTTTTTTAATAAAAGTGCTAAACGGTGTAAAAAGCAGAGATGGACAGATGAAGTGATGAAGTGATGCAGTATTGGTTGTGTGGTGCAGACTCAGCGGCTTGTCTCCGTTTCTGGGTGAAGACGACAACGAGACTCTGAACAACATCCTGGCCTGTCAGTGGAGTTTTGAAGAGGCAGAGTTTGCTGATATTTCTGAGGAGGCCAAAGATTTCATCTCACGACTGCTCGTGAAGAGCAAAAGGTGCAGAAAAACATTAAGTTTATTCATAACCAATTCTGTAGGTCATGTAATTTGAGAAACTGTATAGCTGAGTATGTGTAGCTAATATGTAGCTTTTACATAATAAAATCAAATGTCAAAAATACAAATTAGTATACATTGCAATACGTATTATACCTTTGATGTGATTGAATTGCAACAATTAAATTAATTAATTCATTAATTAATAAGATGGTTTTTGTTTTGCTTTGATTGATAGTTTGTTGTTAACTTTTTACATTTTATTTTAAATGCTATTTCAAATGACACGTTAAAACCTAATTTTGAATATTTTTGGAAATGTTATTTCTACATATTGTTTTCTATGGTTATGTATATTAGTTTTATTGGCATGTACTTGTATATATGCGGTGTATTTTATATAAATATGCATTTTTCTTTGCTTTGAGTTGGTCTAGGTCTGAGAAAAGCGTTCTATAAATGAACTTGAACATTATATTTTACGCATTGAAATGAACTTTTTTAGTGTTTTAAACGCCGATGCCTTTTGTTTGTGTGTAGTTGGAGGATGAGCGCGTCCCAGTCTCTGAAACACCCTTGGCTTTCAGACCGAGCGCTTCACTACCGCCTGCACCACAAGGTCAGAGACGTTCTGAATACTGTACGTACAGTAAGCGCCTTTCAATGAAACTTAACTGCTTGATTTATTTCTTTCACAGAAAAACAAGTGCCATTCTTCACATGCACCTCCCGCAGAGGGCTGAAACGGTGAGACACACACACGCACACACACACACAGTGAGACCACCGGTGTATTTCTAGTTGTGTCTGCCATGTGAGATCAGTCTTAGAAGTGTGAGGTGGAACTTGATTCCGCTGATGGTTTTCCAAAAAGAGCTCAGCCAAAATGCAATTTATATTTAGATGGTATGAGAAAAGTAGTGTTTCGTGATAGTGTTCCCAACTAGCACCAGAACTGCACAGTGCAAACAGAATTTATCCTAAAAAAACAGCATTTAAAGTACGAACGGCACTGAATTCTGCTAAAATATACTTTATACTTGTTGTTTTTCTTTTTGTCTAAAATATTGGTAACGGAATACACATACAAATTTCTTTCAAAATGTTCTTTTTATTTGTGTCATGTCTTGGCTTTCCTCACACTTTTTGTTGTCAGAAATATTTTTGAAGAAAATATTCTCTTCATTAAATTTTTTGTGAAAGATCACCTAATGACACGTTCGGAAGTTCGGAAGTTCAATTTGTGCGAATTTGTAAAGCGCTTTTCACAGTTTTTACTGTCTCAAAGCGCACAAAACTTGAACTTGAACTTCCATCCTTGAACTTGAACATCCATTCATTAACTTTCGCTCAAATTTGTGGAATATTATTGCACAAGCAGTATTACAATTTATTCTACACATTACATATTCCAATACAATACAAATAAAGAAAAAAGCTCATTTAAGCATTTTGTGTTGTCATATTAAGTGAACTCTAAAATACAAACTCAACATTTATGTTTGATAATAATTTGCTAAATATGAAAAAATAATTAATATTTCAGTGATTAACTTAATCAAAATTCCGGCAATGTTCTTGAAATGTTTAATTTCTTAATCTTAATTTACTTTTTTTCCAGAGGAAATCATTGGCTCTTCTGGTGCCATGGCAACCCACTGGACCAATCCTGTCGCACCTGATGAAAAATGAGTGATCCTGTGTTTCTTTCTCAATTACCTCAAAAGCTTAGAACCTCCGATCCATGTATGTTAAGAAGACGACACATGAAGGGTCTTTCAAAAGTTCCCAGGCTTTTTACTTTTTTAAGGGTTTAAGACCAAATTTCCCAAATTGCATAGTACTGTATCTCTAAGGAGGATTTCTTAATACAGTACAAAAGTTTTATTTCTAAGGTGTAATTAGCGTTTTAAATTCTTAATTGTGTTCTGTTGAAAAGTATAGAAACTTTTTGAAGACCCCACCATTATTTCTAGCTTTGAGAAGCTGCTCTCACACAGGATCTGTTTGAATTCTTCATCGCTCGTCCGTGTTTATCGGAAACACTACACACTAAAGCGAATTGGTCTTGTATATGCACTTTATATTAAGAAAATAATAAGATAATGGCAGAGACAGAAATGTCATATACGCTGTAATTTCTCCATTTTTGGGAAACATTTCATAGACGTCACACTTGTAAAGGAATTAAAATTCATATATGATTTCAGTTCACTGACACTTGAATTTATCCAGCTTTTATTCGTTTAAAAAACTAAAATTGATCAGCAAAATTGTTTTGTATAGTTATTGGTCATTGTTTTACCATTGTAGTCAGTTACAGTGACAGAATTCAAAATGGCTCATCCACTAATTTCTTTCTCCCTTTTCCAAAAAAGAAAACACACAGGTCACAATCAAATCAAACATCAATATTTTGAGATGTTCCCATTCGCTCCAGTTTCACATGTCATGTGTGGGATTAAGTTGCATATTGGTGGTCTTTCCTGACCCAAAAAAAGACCCGGAAATGACCCTTTCTCCCTCTCTTTAGCCGTATTACCTTCCATGAAGGCAAACCTGAAACCGAACACTACCTTCCACTGTAAAGCGCTTCAGCGGAACTGTACATACATTAAAATCTGGATGCTCAACGTTTACTTGAACTGATTGCTGAGTTTACTTTTGTAGATTGTGACTTTGAGTGTGAATGAAGGAGTTCATCATATTTTAATTTATTTATTATTTCTGTGATATATACGTATTTATAATGGCTGGTGTTCTGAATCAAGGATGGACAAGCGATCTTAAAGAAAGAATAAAGTCAGTCTTCTTGGACTTGATACCTACAATATGTATTTATTACAAATATATTTCATGTATTTTTGTTGTACTGTGTAAGATCCTATACGTAGAATGTTTTGTCCGAATTAAATTGTGCAAAAACGGAACTTGCGTGTGAATGTATGCTATTTATTTTAAATTCATTTTCATTCATAAAAACAACCACTGTGTGTCACGTATGTCTGTATGAATGCGTGCTGTTTGTTTTAATTTAATGATTTTATTTTTAATTCATTATGGAGATTAGGCCAGAATCTGATAGGCCATTCACGGGGATAGTTGGGATATTTGCTTGAGGTCGGAACAAATTTTTATTGACATCTTACTTCTGTCTCCTCAGATGGAAAGCCGGTAACTAACTAAACTGTACACAAACAATCAACTGACATCATTCTGGTTGCCACAGAGTTCCGTGGAGATGATTTGGTGTCAAACATTCATATCTACAACAATGATGAGGCACATTCCTCAATTGAAATAAATACTGGAATAAACCATATTAACTACCTAATTATTGCACTGTCATTAATCATAAGCAAGGGATCGAACAGTGGGAAACAGAATGAAACACACAATCTGCTACTACAGAAATACTTTCGTACAAAAAACATTAAAAATCGCTATAATTATATATATAATTTAAAAGGCACATGATAAATGATTGTTTGGTTCATCCTGAGCACCTTGTTTCTATGAGGGCGCTGTAGCAAACACGCGCCGAATGTCCACCGCATTTCGCGTCTTCTGATTGGCTGGCGCTTACGTCACGTGCCTCGTCTTCTGATTGGCTCCTCACATCCCGGGTTCCTGATGTGTCACTCACGGAGCTGGAGTTTCGGATGCGTTTCCATCAGTTGGTGACAAACCATCATCCACGCAGCAGCAGCTTCATCTCACAGACTCACTTACCGGAGCGAAACCTTTACAAACACAATGGCTGAATCCAAAGCGCCATTGGGGACTCGTGAGGTGAACGGAAAAGCCTCGGCGAAGAGAAGAGTCGCGATTATTACAGGCATAACCGGTCAGGTAAGATGAACCGTCTTCGCACACCAAACAAAAATGTCACCTGTCCTGAAAGAGGCTGTGCGAGGCTGACGTGTAAATGCTCAGTCTCACTCTCCATCCGCCTGGAGATGCAGGAGACGGCGACCGAGCTTGCACAACCTTCCCCTGTGTGTTGTAAGAGAGAAGGAAGCAAAGTCTCTCAGTGATAAACCTCACCTCCTTGATGTCCGCTTATTCATTTATCACGTATCCGGTTTAATTTTTAAGCGTGACCTAAAAAGTCTGTATGTGTAATATATATTAGTGTGTGTGTGTGTGTGTGTGTGTGTGTCAATTTTGACTAGAAAGTCACTAAGAAGGTTAATTATGATGTCATAAATTATTTATTATATTGATTTATTATGATATAATACCATATGCGTGTGTGTGCTCTGTACATGTACATTAATGTATTTTTACATCTTTATTTGTACAATTGTTTGTGCGTGTGGGTCTGTGTGTGAATGTATAGGTAGCATGTACAGTATATACAACATCTCTCTCTCACTCTACATACGCATATGCACACGTATATACGTGTGTTTGTGTGTGTGTGTGTGTGGGTGAACGTGTGTATACTTGTATGTACAGAATAGATATACACACACACACACACACACACACACACACATAATCTAAATATATTAATATACAATCTGTGTGTGTGTGTGTGTGTGTGTGTGTGTGTGTGTGTGTGTGTATGTACTGTTTTATTTACATACTGTTAGATTCTGAGACTTCGGTAATATTATGAAGTCTAAAACTCCTTCTCCCTTAACGGCTTCGGGTTGTTTATCTGTCTCTGGTTCAGTAGCTCTTGTCTCAAGGACAAATCCGGAGAAATGGTATGTTAGAATGTAACAAAGTGTTTTATTCAAGCATTCGTAACATCTCTGACATTTTGGTTCTCAATTTGTAGCCAGATATGAACAACAGTATCATGAGGCGTTATCAATTTGTAACTAAAACCCAGATAGGCAGTGGTAACGACAGACAAAGGAGCTTCACACGAGATGGGCTTCTTCCGGTCCATACACTGAATCACGAGAAACAGAAAAGGCGCAAGTAAACTGATCATTATTGTTCACAGCTAGTCTCATCTGGTCAGGTGGCCTCTGACCTATGAGGCTTGTAACTCATCAATAAGAACTTCACGAGTTGTAGTTCGTGTGGAAAACCAACAGTTTGCTTACAGTCAAGATTAACATTACTCAACTAGATGAATTGAATTGAATTGAATTGAAAAATCCTTTATTAGTCCCACAGCGGGGAAATTTCACGTCACAACAGCAACAACAAATCCAAACAAATAAATAAACAAACATCACCATAACGCACTGAAAAATCCTTAAATAAAACATAGGATAGTATTAAGAATACAAATAAGGAGATTAAAATAAAAACATAAGGGTATAAATTCATTCTCACATATACACATCCACTCGATGTGGATTTGTTTCAAGGTTTTTTTTTTTTTTTTGTGACCTTGTACTGTACACGTGTCGGGATTTTCAGCTGGCTGAAGTTGGTCAGTTAACGTCAGGCGTGTCTGGGAGTTTCTGTGTCTTTGGGTGGAGGTTAAAGTGGAAGCCGTGGGGTTTGTGGAGGTTAAATAACGTCGTCCTGTTTGTTTTCCTGGTCAAACACAAAATCTAATTGTTTAAGACGCCACAAAGTTAACAAAAGATTGAAATCGAGCGCTGCTTTTCCTGCTGAGGAGCGGGTTTACCCGAGGTGGGTCCATACACATCACAGCAAAGTTCTGACGTCGTTTGGTGTGTCTTTCACATATTTCATTGAAACCGGCACTTTCCATTTTTTATCTGGTTTCTGGTTACTGATGTGTGTCTTTCTTCTTTCTTGTGTGTGTGTGTGTGTGTGTGAGAGAATTTGTTTTTCTTTGTGTATGTGTGTATAGTGTGTGTCTCATGTAGTGTGCTACTAACGCCTGGCTTACTAAAGACCACAGATAACCTGCTTTTGCACCACTAGAATAAAGTGTAAATGCTCTAGGTGGCAGTAGTGCGCTGGTAGGTAAGTGCTGTAGAGTTTGTGGGCGCACTATATTATAGACCCTCGCGTGACAACATTAAATATTTAACATGGAAGAAAAGAAAAGTGGAGTGAGAAGAAGATACAGAAACTGAAGATAGAGAGTGAAATGCATCAGACAGCTAAGATTAGAAAGTTTGAAAAAGTTAGACATTTTCCAAAAAGTTTTTTTTTATAGAGGGACCGCAATGAATACAATTTAAACATTTATGCAATTTGTTTTTATATAATTTATTTGTGTGTCTGAACGTCAGATTATGATTCGATAAATAGTGGTATTTGTGTTTGTTGCATGAATTTGTACATGCATGAATATATAGAATGTGGTATTATTGTTAGTGTGAATATATTGTATAAATTATAGTCTCTGTGTGAATGCATGTATGCATTTATGAATCTATATATCTTTGCGTGGTTACATATTTGTATGTGCTCACGTGTGTGTGTTTGTGTAAATACACTTAATACTTTCGTAATGTATTTCTATGTTTAAACCTGTGTGGACTAGTGTGTCTGTTTTACTTTGTTGTGACGTGCCATAAGTATTTTTGGCAGAGATTGACTGGCATTGAATAATCTTAATAGGAGTTGAAGAACAGGAAAATCCAGGTTTACATGGCTTTTGTTCTGGTGTTGTTGAACATGAAGTTCTGGTCTAGCTTGAAGGATCTAAACCTATTGTTCGGCATCTGATGACGTGGAACTTTCGGGTTTGTCTGACATTTACATGCCAAACGTCAATGCAAAATGAATGTAAATGTGTTGAACGGTCTAAATGCAGTTCGCCAGATGTGCAGTAGATGGCAGTAGATTCTTAATGAGTTGTTAATTATATTTCAGATTTAGATTTCTCACTATATAAGCAAATAAAGTTGTCTGGCCATTAAACAATAATAATTTAGGTAATTATTAAGTCATAATTCGATTTCACTGGAGTTTGGATTATCAAAGTACAGATTAAAAATCGGAAAAATAATATCAAAAACCGAAAAGAAAAATTACAAAGAAATTGGATGTACAAATACAGTATACAAATTTAAATGAACAATATAAAACATTTAGACTAGGAAACTATTTCTGTACTAGTTAAAGTTGCAGTGGGAGAGAATAAAACCTTATTTGGAGATGATTTGGTGTCAAACATTCATATCTACAACAATGATGTGGCATATTCCTGAAATGAATTGAAATGAATACTGGAATAAACCATATTAAATATAAATACCTAATTATTGTATTATCTCCTACTACGGAAAACGTTCTTACAAAAACCTTTTCCTAAAAATCACAATACTTGTGTGAGATATGGCAAACATTTTTTGAAATATTGCAATACTTTTAGGTTACGCAATACCGTACACAACTTACATTTACAAGGATTGATAAATGATCGTTTGGTTCATTCTGAGCACCTTGTTCTATGAGGTCGCTGTAGAAAACATGCGCCAAATGTCCACCGCATTTTGGAAAATTTTAAAGAAAAATTTAAAATAAATGGGATGTACGAATATAGTGTACAAATACGTATTTAAACGAATAATATAAAACATTTAGACTAGGAAACACAAGCTACAGTCAATTCTTTTACAATAGTCCGCCCTCTTGTGGTTCAACATGGTATACACGTATATCAATATGATTATTCAAGGGAATATTTCTGTCAAAATAACCCAATAATCGCGTGAACAATAATGAGGCAATGCAATTAAACGACTCAAAATCAAATTAACCACAAATTGTTTAGATGCTCTGTGGCTACTCTACTTGTCCACAACTATATTCAACAAACATGTGCAAAAAATGAATTTATTTCTATTAAGAAACTGATATTTCCTGTGTGTGTGTGTGTGTGCGTGGACCGTTTGGAATGTTTTGCCTGTCTAGGTTTCCTGTCTATGGACGTAATCTGCGGGAAACAGGCAATGTTTCCCTACAGTCTCAACATGTCGATAAGCTGCTTTTTATCAGAGCGGGTTATGAGTCTGTGCAGTAGTTGGCAGTGATTGTGTTACACACACACACACAAAGACCACAAGAGCCCCTGCTGGTCAGCGGCGAGTTAGTAATTGTTTGTGTAAAGCACCGCAAAGAGTAACGGAAAGAAACCGGGTTATTAATGTACATGTGTGGACTTTGGGAGATGATAGGGCAAAATTTATAGGACTAAGAATTCAGATACAAATAATACATTTTTTAGACCCGCTTATAAGACTGGGGAAAGAAATGAGAGAAAAGTGATAAAATAGAAATGAGCAGAAACCCAAAATTGTGAAACCCATTTTTTAATCCTATAGAAATGACAAAACTATTCGGACATTCTTGGTGGTAAAAGAAGCACAAAATCAAAGTAACCCTGTTTATTTAGGTTGGTATTAATCTATTTAAGTTATTGTTATTTATATTTAAGGTTTAATTTGTTATTGGTGTGGTTGTATACATTTGATCGTCTGGTTGTTGGTGTTAAGTAAATGGCTATGATTATCACTATGACAAGACAAAGACAAAGACCAGTGAGTGAGCAAGCACATGCAACACTTTCAATAATGTGTTTTCAAGGCCTTGAAAATGCTTGGATTTTACGTGAATTTTAAATGAAATTCTACAGTGGAATCAGGATAAGTGCACGTCCTCGGGACCGGATTCGAACTTAGGTGGTTCTGGTTTCACAAGACTTTTGATTCACAGAGAGTGAGACGGATAAATAAAGTGAGTCTGTGAATAAACAGGTCGTGATCACAATGATCCAGGTCTGATTAAAAAAAAAGTGCAGAAAGTGGGAAGCATGAACACCTTTATTGTTGCACCGTTCCCAACTTTGTTACACTTTGTTAAACTACAACACACTTTGCTAAAAGTGAAGAATGGCAGATATCTTATTTATGACTTTAAATAAAGTTAGAATACAAATTTTGCCTAGAATGTTAGAAAGGTCTACTAAAATGTAATTACCATTTTGGGGTAATGTTTTGTGGTATTGGTGAAAAAAAATGGATATGTTCCATTTTGATTGTGTTTAGGCGTAGTTTTAAACATACATTTGACCACAACTGTATGGTGCTGGAAAAGCTTGAACATAGACCTTGAAAGTGCTTGAATTTTATCTTTCAAAAAGTGTAGGAACCCTACATTCAACCTGTTTGAAGCTGTTTGAAGTGTCTTTATTTTATTATCGGTTTCGGAAGGCAAGAACTATCTTGTGGCGAGTGGAGATATATAGAGAAAATATTTCCGACACATCTTTATGATTATCATGTGATGATAATATCATCATCACGTTATCACCCAATGAATAACTTTAAAAGCTAGTCATGTGATTAGACACTGAGGATTAGTGTGTTTGGCCAATCACAGGAAGCGGTACGCCAAACTTCCAATAAACGTAAAAATAATTCTACGATTATGGAGGTTAAAGTAGCACATCTGGAGGAAGCCATCACAATTGTTCACTGACTCTGCGATTACGAAGCAGTTTATCGAGCAGCGTATCATAAACGCCTGTGACATCATCACTCAGGCCCCTGAGAAGCTTCTAGAGTGTTTTTCCCCTAAAGGTCTTTGGGACTGTGCCTGTATCACCCCAGCAGGAAATGGGGGGCGGAATGCCATGGCCTGGGCCGGAATGTTCCGAAGTTCCAGAATGTGCGGTTGGGAACTTTGAGAGAAGGAGGGCAGAATGAGAAGGAGAACTCTTAAAACTTTAAATCTCATTAATACTGTTTCTTAATCCTTTTTACACGATGGATTTCCCAAACCGAGCTGTCTGGTTTTGATTGGTTCAATCGACATTTTGTAAATTAAAAAAAAAAAAAAAATGGTATGAAATGATCATATATAGCCCCGTAATTTGAAGGAGAGTTTTGTATATTTGTTGTACAGCAACTTTTAAATAAAATATTGTTATTGACTACAACAACAACAACAACAACAACAACAACAACAATAATAACAAATCAAATATAGTTTCTGTTTTTTTTTTTACACATTTAGTGACATAAATCACTGTATTTTTTTCGTTTTGCTGGTGTAATGAAAGTGATATGTAGGACAATAATTAATTCAGTAATGTACAGTACGTACAGTAATTTGCATCAACTGTTTTTGGGATTTAAAGCACTTTATGTATGGTCACGTTAAAACTTTATACCTTTGGGACAATTCGCTTTACTTTCAGCTTTTGTGTTTTCACATTTTTATTATATTATTTTGTATTGCATTTGACTGTTTTTTTTTTTGTTTTTTTTAATTGTATTGTCTTAGTTTACTTTTTACTTCTCATGTTTGCACTTCATCTCTTGCCCCTCCCCCATATTGAAATGCTGGAGGATTTTTAAAAGCACTTCACTTCATGTCGTACCATGTTAGCATATGTACGTGACGAAAACATATTTGAATTTGAATTTCAACTTGGCTTTACTTTAGGAGAAATACGTATTCATGAAAACATTTAAAGACTTTTAGGTTTAAAGACCTTAACGCATGTTTTTGTGATAAACAGTTATACACTCCACAAGCAGTTCAGACATGAACGTAATCTGGTTCATGGCTTTTAGACGTTCAGTAATTGTCGTAGACTTGAGATCGTGGGTGTTCTGAGCCTGGCTCAAAACCATGTGAATCGCTTCATTGGTTTGGCCTGTTCTCCTGAGTAAAACTAGCCATTAATACTGTATGTGAGAGTCTTCTAGAATACAAAATTCTATTCCAAATAATGTTTCTCTCTTTTAGGACGGGTCGTATCTGGCTGAGTTTCTGCTGGCCAAAGGTTATGAGGTACGTGTTGGTCCAACTGTTTTATACTGTAGAGATCGATGAGACCGTCCCATTGTTGTAACACTGTTACTTTTTTGCTTTGAAGTTGAACTTTTTTTGGCACTTTAAATTTGTAATTGTGTAAAATGTACTTTGTTAAAAAACAACATTGTGAGTAAAATATTGTATATTTACGAGTAAATGCGTAAAACAAGTATAAAAAAGGTAAAAGGATGAGTAAAAAATGAGTGATGATTTGTATAACAAAGCAAACAAAAGTGTGTAAATGTGAAATAGAACTTTTTTGACAGTAGCTTTGTGCTCGTGCTTGTCATTTGTGAGTGTTAATATAAATGCCAAGTGTTACACATTAAAGTTATGGTAAAAAAAAAAAAAAAAAAAAGCCACTGACAAAAAAAGAGTGTTAAAAAAAAATCTAAAAAGTGGGTGGTAGTTTTACAATCAAACTCTCACAATAAACACAACTACAGTTTGAATTTAAATTTTTTCTTTTTTTTTTATTTGTTAATCTGTTTTCCTGCATCTTTGTCATATTTCCACCTTCAGGTGCACGGGATTCTGCGCAGATCCAGCTCTTTTAACACGGGCCGGATTGAGCATCTTTATCACAACCCTCAGACGCACACGGAAGGAAGTGAGTCACTTCAGCACCTCTTCATCTCTCAATCCTAATCTGGACATAATTTAATCTGTAAATTCATGTATGATGTCACTAGGCATTGGATCCACGAAACCTTGTAAGTTATTTGTTCCGTATTCTAAACCAACCTCTGTATTCAAAGGCGTTTTCTTTGGTTAGTCTCGACCCTAGAGCGCTGTTTGGATGGTTATTTGTTGCCTTTGGATGATGTCTAGAAAGGAAATTTGCATGAGTGTGGTCACGTAAGCCTGTTTTTTAGGCCGCTGCACACATGCTGACTAAAATAGCTTCATCTGTGTCCAAGGCGACTGCAAAAATCAACCGTGTGAGAAAAACAGCATGTCTGTTTCCATCTGAAACACTTACCATCCAAACAGATTCTGTTGTCCCGGTTTCAGACTTTGAAAAAGTGAATATGAAACGAACGAAAACCCAGAAACTGCGTCTTTAAAGCAGAAATGGTGACGGGAAGCTTTATTTCTCCGGTTGTTTAGTGGACTCGTGGTTTTTCAAGCTTTCTCCTGCTCAGGTGACCGTGGCTTTTGGCTGGATCGATAGAACTAACTGGGATTATCTTTGTAGATGTGGAGGACAAGCGCTTTCTGAAACTCAATCTGAATCTTGCAGATATGAAGCTGCACTATGGTGACTTGACGGACAGCACGTGCCTGGTGAAGATCATCAATGAAGTCAAGCCCACAGAAATATACAATCTCGGAGCCCAGAGTCACGTCAAGGTAAGACGCCGTCTTCGCCGTGGGTGAAAGAGCGACTGCTTTTCGACAGCATCCTTTGGAAAGTCTTAACCAAATACAGACTTTCTTTCACTGGCTGGTCTGCTGGTGTGGGATGAGGTCAGGGGATGTTAGTCAGAGGTGGTTTGTGAACTTCTGTGTGGGTGCTGCACTGTGTAAGTCATGGGAAAGATTGCGTAGAGCGGCCAGAGCGAGGAAGATGACGGTATATGGCCTGCAGATGGGCATGAAAGAGACTTTAATAGTATTTCCTGTTGAACTCAAGATGCTCCTCCGCTCAGACGTGGAGGAGCACAGACGTGAAGGATCTGCTCGGTTTAGATCAGTGTCGTGATCAGATGATAAATAAAATAAAAAAAACTGCAAGAAAATCTGATTTTTTTTACTTTTCTCTTTATTAGAGATAATAAAGAAGGGGAACTTTGTGTCTTTGGGATTTTTTTTGGGCTTATAAATAGATACATTTATTTATTACTGACATGATAGTTTTACACAGTTCTTATAATAATAATAATAATAATAATAATAATAATAATAATAATAATGATAATAATTGAACCTTTATTAGTCCCTCAGTGGGGACATTTTTTCTCTGCATTTAGCACTTATCAGTGATTGTGTATTTAGAGAAAAAAATCAAATATTAAGAGTTTGTTTTTTTTTGGTTTTGCGTTTTTTAATAAATGATCTTTGTTTAATGTGTTTGAACTGATTTTTAAATGCCCATTATTACATTTATTTAATTACTTTTAGGAAAATATCAATACACGCATAATTAATGAAAGAAATATTAGTCAGAAAAGATAGTTTTTTTTTGTTTTGTTTTGCTTTCAAAAAATTCTTTAAAATATTTTGAAAAGTCTGTGTTTGAAAATGTGTTGTTTATTGTAATACAACTTGTTTTAATAATTTACGATTTAAATAATTGTCGCAAAACACATTTTGTGGTTTATTTTAAGATCACAAAATCACATATGGACTATTACGTTTACCAAAGACTGCATTGTAATATTCAAACACGTAATCATCAACACGTGTATTTGCCGTACGTATTATACTAATGTAGTTTTTGCATTTGATGTCTTATTACCATACAACTCATCAACTTCATGCATTCCAAGTCAAACCAAGGATCTGGTGTTGCAAGCAGCATCTCATTACAGTTTAGCGTTTAAGGTTGTAAAGTGCATTTTCAGGCAGATTCTTGGTTAAACGTGGCTGTCATGTCGCGACCCAACGCAATCAAGATGGCGAAGTGGAAGAATAAACAAGCGTGTTTAATTCCACCAGCAGTGCGTGTCTTTCCATTAAAGCTCCATCAGAGCCGTGGTGGATCGCTGGCTCTCTGATTGGTTTACATTCTTTCCTCTGGCCGCACTTTGCTTGGTCGTGGCGGGGGAAACGCCGGCGATGACATACAGGGGTCAGCAAAGCTCCACGCTGATGCTCTCTGGGTTCAGGCCGTGTGTCTCACTTCCCTGTGATTTATTTTGGAAGATGGTCGATTGTCATGTAGTGTAAGGCAGTCGTGTCAATGTGTTGGTGAAATGACCGTGGGAAAAACTCAAAGCGTGGTTTCTTTTTGACGCAAAGCTGTCTGCTGCTCCTTCCGTGAACGAATAGACACAGACAGACGGAAAAGACAAGATTCTGTCTGTCCTTCAATCTGTCTGTCCGTCCATTCTTCCGTCTGTCTAATCTGTTTGTCTCACTTTCTATTTGTGTCTGTCACTCTATTGTTTCTTTTTCTGTCGGTCTGTCTGCGACCCATGTTTTGATTTTTCTGTCTGTCTGTTTGTGATCCATTCATCCATCCCTCTATCATTCTGCCTGCCTGCCTGTCTGTATGTCTAAATATCCACCTATTTTAACATATTTTTACGTTTACCGTTGTACATTAGTTTTATAAAATGTAATATCTTTATTAAAAGTATAATTATTTATATATAAATCTATATTAAAAGTATATTTATATGCAATTTGAGGGATACTGTATGTGGAATAAATGATTAATAATGGTTCATTCATAATTATTATTAACTCATTCAGCCCAACGCACAAACAGCCAAAACACTCGGTCAAGATGTCAAGTGTGAAATCCAAACGTTCTATAGAATTCCTAGGCATGCGCACACTAAAAGCCTTACGTCATTCCACAATTGCCTAGGTATTGTATAAACAAACACGATGTCAAAAAACAAAAGACAAAACGTGAAATGAACTACCTTTCTGGTTTATAAGGAAAACGAAATAATTGTTTTGTTGCTTCTTTGCTCTTGAGGGCTCATCGCAATGTTAACTATTGTATATTTGTTCTATGAAATGTAAAATCTATATTAAAAACAAGTATATTTATATCCACAATAGATTATGTTGTAATATACATTGTGTGTATATATACAGTGCATGATAACCCCTGGTAGCTCTCACATCCCCCCCAATGGCTTTAGGCTGCCCACTGCTCCGGGTTTGTGTGTGTCACTTCACTGGATGGTCAAATGTCGAGCACAATTTTGATACTGCCCCTAGTGGCCATATTGACAATCTCACCTGTCTATCTAACCGTCTGTCTGTTTATTTCCCATGTAATTCTGAAACTGATTCTAGACCAGTTTAGTTATAATATGACAGTGAATGATGTGTCAGAGTCCTATAATTAATTAAAAGAAATGGTTCTTATCAAAATGTAAAAGGCTGCACCTGTTGCAGTAAATAACACACTGTAACAATAAAACAACCTTTAATTATTCATCGGGGATATTCCAGCTTCAGTGCGAAACACAATGAAGGTTATTCTGGGTGTCGCGTCGCCCTCAGCGAGTTGTGCGGCGCTGACAGGAACAGGAACGGATAAAGAAAAGGCTCGGCATCGGCTTTATTGCACACGCTGCACAGCTCAATGTACCTCACTCTGCGATGTTTGTACAAGTTTACAGCTCACGGTTATTATCACCAATTATACCACAACCTGTAGCCTTGTGGAAAATCACACTGCAATTATTCATGTTTAACACATTAAATTATATAACGCGGATCATAACACGGACACCCCCCCCCTTTATACTGTAGCAGTTGTTTTTTTCCCCAGGAAATAGATGAATTTGAGGGATACTGTATGTGGAATCAATTATTAATAATTGTTCATTAATAATTATTAACAACTCATTCAACCCAACGCATAAACTGCCAAAATGCGCAAACTAAAAATGTAGCGTCATCCCACACTTTGTATAGGTATTGTAAAGTCTAAAGATGTCTAAAAGCGAAAGACAAAACGCAAAATGAACTGCCTGTCTAGTTTTTTAAGGAAAACGAAAGAATCGTTTTGTCCTTTCTTTGTTCTTGAGGTCTCATCGCAACATGGTATGTTTTTTTTTTTCATTAGTAGACATCAGAAGAGTTGAAACATTGTTACCTTTTTTTCGACATTTCATTCTAATGAGTTCATAGTTCTACGCTTCCTCAAAATCCATCGTCAACGTTTGTTTTTTATTTTGAAATTTCGACACTGACAAAAAACAGATATATTATTGTTATACACTTTCCAAAATTGAAAAATAGTTTTTCAAATTCAAATTAAAATTTTGATTGTCATGGGGGTGCATGTGAGAAAGAGATACCATAAAAAGATAAGAGATAAAAACACAATGAAATACAAAATAAATAAAAAGGATAAAATTGTGAATAAAAGCATGGAAAACTATGAAGATGAATACAATACAATGAGATAAATACAACATTCAAACAAGTGACTCAAGTGATTCATGTAAAGTGAAGATGTTTAAAGTGTAAAGTGTCCAATAACCAGCTTCACCTTTCAGACATTGTACAGAAAGCCTAGACAATATGTAAAATCCGATTGATCCAATTAAGTTAGAAATAGAATTGGGGTTTTTTTGTTTGTTTGTTTGTTTTTTTTTAAACTGCAGCAATTTCCGTGTGTGTGTTTTTTTTATATTATGCACACGAATGTGTCTGTGTTGTATTTGTACTGGATTTTCTTGACGCTTCATTTGAAGAGCACTTTTCCTTCGCTTCCATTCGATCATTATCTACACCACTTCCTTAATAAATGACCGCTGTTCCTGTTGGTGTGATGGGATCTGGTTTCCCCCGAGTGTCGGGTGTGACTAGCGTAAGCTGTGTTTGCCGTGGATCAGACGTGTGTTTGAAGGTTTGCGTAGGACGACTTTGACATTGTGTACGTGTTTGTACTGGGATTTAATGCCACATGCGGCGTGAGGAATGTGGAGTCGACTGGGAGTGTGAAAAACCATTTGGGTTTGGAAAATCAGAGTGAAAACGCACTGCAGACTTTATAGGGGACATTGTGTAACACGTGCATTTACATTTTTGTCTCTGCTTATTGGGCGACCAAGGAACACCAATCCTCGCGCGCACACACACACTCGTTACTAGTTATAAAGAAGTATAAAAATATCAATTTTTCTCTTTCACAGTATTATTTTGTTTCTAATGTTAATTTTTGCCATTTTCTTTTTACCAGTCCATTTCTAGTTAATAGACCGTCTATGTCTACCTCTCTCTTTCTCTTCCTCTCACTGCCTAGTCTGTCTCTCTGTCTGTCTTTATAAAGGTCTACTATATGACTATTAATCTGTTTATCTTCATACATGTTAACTGGTCTGTCTACATGTCTCTCTTTTCTGTCTGTCTGTGTACCTACCTACTTTTCAATCTGTCTGTCTGCTTATCTGTCTACCAATCTGTCTTCATATCTCTCTTGTCTGGCTTATTTATCTTTGTGTCTATCTGTCTGTCTGTCTGTCTGTCTGTCTGTCTGTCTGTCTGTCTGTCTGTCTGTCCGACCGTCCGTCCATGTGTGTGTGTTTGCCTACCTGTCTGTCTGCTCATCCAACCATCCATCCATCTATGCACCCATCCATCCATCCATCGATTTCTCTCTTTCTCTCTCTGTCTGCCTGTCTGTCTGCGCATACGCGTTAACTGATTTTTCTACATCTCTCTCTTTTCTCTCTGTCTATGTGTGTGTCTGTCTGCTTATCATCCATCTATCCATCCATCTCTCTCTCTTTCTCTCTCTCTCTCTGCTTGTTTGTCTGCACATACATGTTAACTGGTCTGTCTACACGTCTCTCTTTTCTGTCTGTCTGTGTACCTACCTACCTTTCAACCTGTCTGTCTGCTTGTCTGTCTACCAATCTGTCTTCATATCTCTCTTGTCTGGCTTATTTATCTATCTGTCTACATGTATGTCTGTATGCCTGTCTGTCTGTGTGTGTACCTACCTACCTACCTATCTATCAATCTGTCTGTCTGCTTATCCATCCTACCCCCCCCCCTCTTTCTCTCTCTCTCTCTCTCTCTCTCTCTCTCTCTCTCTCTCTCTGCTTGTCTGTCTGCACATACATGTTTACTGCTCTGTCTACATGTCTCTCTTCTGTCTGTCTGCTTATCTATCTACCAATCTCTCTTCATATTTCTCTCGCCTGTCTTATTTATATTTACCTACTTACCTATTAATCTGTGCATCTTCTGTCACCCATTCATCCATCCATCCGTACCTACATACTTGTCTGTTTGTCTGTCTATCTGTCTGCTGGTCTTTCTATTTGATTATAGAAAATGGGACAAATCGGTTCCATCGATCAGGACTGAGGTGGTAAACAGAATCCGGAGTGAATTAACTAGGGCACGACGAAATGGCACTTGACCTTTTAGCCGGTTTCATTTAGCATTTTTCGAAGGGAGCGTGATTGACGCGGTATGATTCTGCCTTCTCTGTGAATCCACTCACACGGTCGCTTGATTGAGAGCTGGAAAATAGCCGTTTACAGAATTAAAACAGGCATCGGACGGAACAATTCATTCTTTGTGCGGCGTCAACGGACACATTCCTGTCTCATGCCCTGCCCCGAGGGAAGCGGAGTTCATCAGCGCTACACCTGTGAGTTATTACCAGCATTGCAATTATTATTAACGCGTACGTAGTTATATCTATTAATAACAACTGCGGGAGCCGTGCGATGCTGTGAATCCATTATTCTGGAAGAATCGGATTGGGAAAAATCCAGCTGCCGATTAGAATCTCAGAGTTTGATTCCAAAGTAAACGTTAAAAATGATTAATGGCTTTTATTATGGCAAGCGTAATGTAGGATCTGCTGAAATGCTAAAACGCCGGCTACCGACTCGCAAACGCCGTATAGTCGTCAGGAAAAAACGCAGCAATTAATAGGAAAAAAATTGCGTGATTCCATTCACCTTTTTTTCAAATCACAAATTTAAAGAAAAATAATTTTGATTAATAATATCTATCCAGACAGTTGATTAGCTTAGTCTCGTCTTCAAATAAACAAGTGTTCCGATTTGACACCAGTGTGTTTTTTTAGCTAATCTCAATCCTATTGTGTGTATTTTTAGCCCGTGACTCGAGAATGTCGTCGATTTCTTCGGGTCGAACGCGGTTCTTGGCACGTCAGTCTGTGGCCTGTCAGGGTTTAGTATGTGTTCGCTGCTTGACACGATGAGCACAAACACAAAGCCTCGCTTCATTCCTCCACCTCGCTGAATGACAGCAGCCGTCGGCTGGGATGACAGACGACAAGACGAAGCGCTCGCATGTGCCTGGTGCCATCACTAGCTTATCTAGCAGAAACACACACTTGTGCTCTGAGGTAGCAATTCCTCAAAAAAGCAGAGGCGTAAATGTACTTTGTTACTTAAGTATGTTTTTGGCTACTTTGTACTTGTAGTGAGTATCAAAATTATAAGCAACTTTTACTCTCTACTCCACTGCATTTCCGCTGGGCAATTCCTCAAAAGGCAGAGGTGTAAAGTACTCAAGTAAAGTAACAAAGTACATGTACTCAAGTATGTTTTTTGGCTACTTTGTACTTGTCCTGAGTATCAAAACTATAAGCAACTTTTACTCTCTACTCCTCTGCATTTCCTCTGGGCAATCCATAAAAAAGCAGATGTTCTATCAGAAACACACTTATGCTCTGAGGTAGCGCTGGGCAATTCCTCAAAAAGCAGAGGTGTAAAGTACTTGAGTAAGTGTACTTTGTTACTTTACTTAAGTATGTTTTTGGGCTACTTTGAACTTGTACTGAGAATCAAAAATATAAGCAACTTTTACTCTCTACTCCACTGCATTTCTGATTGAGTAACTGTACTTTGCACTCCACTGCATTTCAATTGACACTTACTGTTACTTGTTACATCTCAATTGTGCGCGACAAACCATAATCAATTTTACCGCTGTTTATTTTTTGGCCGAAAGAGACTATTTTGCCATCTGTAGTCTGCTGAAGATACTGGAAGCTAATTGTGAATTAGAAACCACATGAACGTGAATTAGAGGTGTGGATGTTTACCAGGATTTTAACTGATGCCAGTGATGAAGCAGAAGCAGACATCAAGCAGCACCAGCACGGACCATCATTCATGGTTTAGTTGAAAGAACTGATGTCGGAAAACAGAACAACTCTTACAAGACGCAGTGTCTGCTTTGTTTACCGTGGACAACAAAAACAGGAGCTTTTTATTTATTTTGTTTTTATTTTATTTTTTGCACATTTGAGTTTGATTGAGACTAACTTTTTGTTTTTTTATTTATTTAGTTTCACCATTTTTGCAGGTGTTAAAATTAAAACCTCAAAAATTAAAATAAACTAAACCTCATGAGTTTTTTTTCACATTTCTTAGGTTTTTTTTTTTTTAGCCTAAATTAAGCGAGAGTAAAATACTTGCTTTTCTTTTGATACTTTGCTTTGACTCAAGTCTTTTTTATAGCAGTGACTTTTTACTTGTATTGGAATAACTTATACAGTATGTATCCATACTTTTACTTAAGTATGATTGTCGATACTTTTTACAACTCTGTCAAAAAGTACCGTATTTATGTGAATATAAGCACCCCTTTGGCCGTTCAAAAACTCGAGGTGGTTATAAAAGTTAAGTGGTTGGCACTCGGAAAGGTTCCGAAAAAAAACATTTTGAATTTTAACTTTATTTTTTTTATTTAACTTTAAACTTTATTTAACTTTATATTGAACTTAAAATTATTTGTTTCTTTTTTGGAATTTCAATGTTATCCATTTTATGTAGAATTTTATGCAGAACTGCCAGTTTTTTACTTTTAATAAGAAATTATCGGAAAAAAATATTCTCGATTTATTCTCAATATTATTATACCATGTCTTAATCGAAAATAATTTTTTTGTTTTCAAATGTGTGAGTTATGGTTTTTTTCTATTATTTATTTTTTTAATAAGAACTGGGGACAAAATAAATTAATAAAATCATTGATTATTAATCTTAAATCGTATTAAAATGTTACATTAATTGAGATTTCGATTTTAGGCCAAATAGCCCAAAGTTCAAAAATCATTCTCAAAATTTGAGGACAAAATAAATAAAAATAAAGTAATTGTTCATTAATCTTAAATGTGTTAAAATGCTCCATTTTAGTTCCCAGTTTAGTTCCAATTGAGATTTTGATTTTAGGCCAAATCGCCCAGAGTTCAAAAACCTTCAAAACTTGTTTAGTTCAATGTCAAGCAGGCTTTGTCATAAACACCGTTCCTAAAGGAAAGATCCCGGTGGTACCTGGCAGAAGAGAAAGCCTCAGACAGGCGTAAGATGTGGTTAGTTGTGTTATAACAAGGACGGAGACTGTTAAAGGACATTTGTTATAAGCTAAACGATGCCTAATTGTTGGCAGTCATGCTTTTTCTTCCCAACTCTTTTGGCTTTTAGACCGGCTTGCTCTCCACAATCGCTGCAGACATCTGAAGCCCGGGGGCAACCCTCACCGCAGCCCATAATGATCCCGCCTGTTGCCATGTTTACATGTGTGTTTATGTTTGAGGGAAGGAGTGAATGATGAGGTGAGCGTGTTGGGTTCAGCAGGCAGACGAGCGAGGGAAGTTGCTGTCGTCTCCAGCGCACATTTAATTAGCTGATGAATTCCAATCCCGACACTCCGGAGCTGGGAAGAGCGTGGGAGCGGTATCGGCGGAGCGCTGTTCGGCACAAGGTAGAGCCGAGGTGATGGCTGGCCCGGGACTTTCCTGCCTTTTGAGATGTAAATCCTTCCCCGTGACAGGTCCAAGTCTCGGGAAGCCTGAAGACATTGCCGTCAGAGTGCTTCTCATCCAGTCAGATAGCGCAAATATGCACTTTTGTTTTCAGGCCTTTGACCGGATTCCTGCTCTTGCTGTTCACAGAAATGCTGAAACTCTCTCTCAGTGTCTAGTTATATTTTGTTGTAAATACAGCAAAACTGATGAAAATGCTTGACACCCTAGATATAAGAATAAGCCAGGAAATAACTCGACTACAGTGCAATCATCAAGAAACAAGCGTAAATAGAATTATTAATATAGCTGCATTAGCATTGTTTGGGTTCTGCCTTTAATTTCAATTTATTGTCACTGAAAATATATACAATACAATTATTGTATACAAATATTACAATTATAATAATACCATTATATACAAATATATACACAGTTATTTGGTTCTGCCCAAATGGGGCATGATCTATTTAATTTGTCAAAGTCTGTAGATTTTAACCTTCCTATTATGTTCGGATCAAATTGACTCGTTTTCAAAGATTTACAAATGTACTTAAAGGTATTTTTTTCAATTTGCAACTTCTCCTGCTTATTTGGTGTAGTAATTACATAAAAAAAAAAGGATTCAATACACGTATATGTAACACCACGCTACATGTTTATATGACTTTATATGAATTTACTGTGTGTGAGTGTGAGACAACGGTGTATTATGTCTCATTGTTGCAAAGAAACACATTTTTGATCATTCTGATTTATTTTAGCTTCAAAGGGTCACATTGATCTGAACATTATCTTTGTAACAAAAACACGTAGCGGGCGTTACAAATGTCAATTGAACCATTTTTGTAGATTACACTAATTAAGACCAGCAGGAGAAGTTTCGAAGTGAAAGAATACTTTTATGTATTTTTTTTTTTAATTATTTTTTATTACGATCAATTTGTTCAGAAACAAAGTAGGGTTAAATATGATGCTGCAAACAAAGATGTTGCAGGTTCGAATCCCGGTCCAGTGGGTTGGATGGTGTCCGTGGCCAAGACACTGACCCCCACGTGCCCCTCAATACCATGTCTTAATGCTGCCCACTGCTCCGGGTGTGTGTGTCACTTTGCTGTGTGTGTGTCACTTCACTGGATGGTTAAATGCCGAGAACAATTTTTATACTGCCCCTGGTGGCCGTATTGACAATCTCACTCACTTTACGTCACAGTGAACCATCACCTTTTGGGTCCTAGTGAGGTCACTGCGCATCACAGAATTTTGCCATGTGCTGTGTTAACCCCTGGCGTGCCAAAATGTTGCCATTATAGCAAAAATGACAGAGAATATGACAGAAGTTCTTTCGGCTGCAGTGCGAGATGCAAGTCTTTGCAAAGGAAGTACTGTATTTAATTTTTTAATTTATGGACAAATATGGGCGCGAAGTTTCGGTAAGACGTGTCACTTTTGTTAGGACACGAAAATATTGATGAAAATAAGTGGATATTTAGTAAAACATATGTCATTTCTCCAACACTAAATTGTGTAAAAAAAAAAAAGAAATTTTAATTTTTACACTTATTGCACTCCTAACTAGCAAAACTAGCCCAACTAAATAAAAAAATATATATATAATTTCAGAGCTCGGCAGGTATTGTTTCATGGCTTCTGTGAATCAGACTGTGACTGTGAAAATGAACTCTAAAAATATATTTTTCAGGGACTTGGAGTGCAAAATAATATTATAATGATAAATATCTCTTGATCAATATATTTTTTATATTATACCAAGTCTAATATGTAGCTTTACGTATGTACAAAAGTAGCAAAACGTGATTTGGACCCGGATTGGTTCACTAATTTTTCTCCAAATCCACTTGTTACTCCAACAGATGGCCGTTTTCATTATTAATATAGATAATTTATCGTTAATATAGATTTTATAACATGCTTATGATGTATTAATAGTAGGAACCAAAGCCATCCTTGCAAGAAAAGTACAAAAGATCCTGCAGCCGGGCTTATTGGCCGCTCGTGCATCACGTTCCCCGTAATTTCCTGTATTAGTCTACAGATGCTTACAATCCGGAGCTCACGCCATCCATCCGACTCCGACTAGAAGCCGTTGGAACAAGCCAATTACCGTGTCGGTGTTGTTCTAATGGCTCTTCTCTTTGCCACACTGACTGTTTGTTCGGAGCAAGCAACACCCAACAGTCGAAAATCGCTCATGGCTACGCAAGATGCCGTGAAACCTCTTTGCACAATCCAGGACATAAATCCGTTGAATGACAGTAACACGTCTCTCTCGGCTGGAATGGCTATGATTGAATGTTTTGGCTCGGTGTAAAGAGCATGTTCGCACAGTTAAAAAACTCCAGCTAATTATCCACGTCACGGTAATGATAGCCACTGGACGGGAGCCAAGCAACACAACTCCAGTCAATCCACAAGCCGCATTAAGGGGATTATTTGAAAGCGATGCTAATTTTCGCATCGAATGCATTTGAATATGGTTTCTGTCTCACGGTCGGCTGTCAGCGTCTTTTGTGTGGCTAGCTGAGGTGTGTCCGCAGATACACACGCGGGTGTTCTCGGCCTCATTCTGTTTTGGAGGGTTTGTCTTGTTGGGGGAAAAAAAAACAACGTAGGTGTGATTCTGAGAAATCCCTGTCAATTTTGAGGAACAGGTTTTCTCTCCTGCTTTGACCTTGTCTGTTTTTCTCCTTATCTTCTGATCTCGGTTTCTGTCAGGGATTCCCCGTTTTCTTCTGCTCGACGGTGATTTTTGTCTGAACTCGTTCAATTAGAACAGATTTCTTTTTCTACGTTGTGGAGCAGCTGTTTGTGCGGATATTTCCAAAAAAGACGTTGCATTCTCTTTGATAAAGCGTCAGAAAAGCGTTTGTTCAGAATTTTGTGAAGCCTGTTCGTTAGATGCATTTTCGAGGTCAGTTAAAGAGGTGACAGAACCTGCCAATCAGCATCAGGGGGCGGAGCTACTGCACAATGTCTGGAATGGGTAGCCACGTTTCTCGACGACATCCGCATTCTTGCCCGTACAAGATGTATGACAGACAGATTTTTCTATCGTATATCTTTTTACACATTTAAGGCATTTTTCAAGCACACTCAATTTTTAGACGTTTGTTAGGATTTTAAGTGTGTCCAAAAATTACAAAACATCATCAGAGGATAAACGATCATTCTCTTCCATAACTGAGTGACGTCATTGACCATTCAGTCTCAGCCGACCCACCCACTGACACACCTGATTGGTCGGTTCGGTCACCTCTTTAATTTATTATTTTCAAATACACATCTGGAATTCTCAATTTGACCTCGTAAATTCCCGTTTTGTCTGTGCGCTAATTACATTTATTTTATTGAATTCGCCAAATTTTGTAGTCTTGCTCAAACAGTAGGTTTCAAAAAGCAGTGTTTTTGAATTGTTGGCATGTTGTCATAGTTTACACTCTATTTTTTCATTCTGAACTTGATTGGTTTTTTTTTTGTTTATATAGCTTTAAGCTAATGTAATAAAATACAGTTTTGTTTTTTTGAAGCTCCGAAAGGCCTTTTCACATGAAAAGGAGTGTTTGAGTGTGACTGGTTGTTTTTCAGATCTCCTTTGACCTGGCCGAGTACACGGCAAATGTTGACGGGGTGGGAACTCTGCGACTGCTGGATGCCGTGAAGACCTGCGGTTTGACTGACACCGTCCGCTTCTACCAGGCCTCCACCAGCGAGCTCTATGGGAAAGTTCAGGAAATTCCACAGAAAGAGACCACACCGTTTTACCCACGATCCCCTTACGGTCAGCGCGCGCGCACACACACACACACACACACACACACACACACACACACACCGTGAAACACGTTTTTAATGACTTGTATA
>MU204268.1:349577-363226 GCA_017309775.1 Paedocypris sp. Pulau Singkep
CTCTCTCTCTCTCTCTCTCTCTCTCTCTCTCTCTCTCTCTCTCTCTCTCTCTCTCTCTCTCTCTCTCTCTCTCTCTCTCTCTCTCTCTCTCTCTCTCTCTCTCTCTCTCTCTCTCTCTCTCTCTCTCTCTCTCTCTCTCTCTCTCTCTCTCTCTCTCTCTCTCTCTCTCTCTCTCTCTCTCTCTCTCTCTCTCTCTAATTTTTAGTCATGTCTTCTATTTCTATCTATCTTGCTATCCACTTCATCCATTTTTTTATTTCTATGGCTGCTCTTTCTTTGCTTTTTTTGTTTGTCCTCTCTCTCTCACCTCCATCTCTTTTTTGCTTTCTCCGTTTCTCCCTCTCTTCATCAGCCCAAATTGGCCAAATTACAGCAAACCACCGCAGCTCGTCTCACTTCAGAGCCACAATCGTCCTCATGAGCGTTCTGATCAAGTTCAAGTTCAAGTTTATTAAAATAGCGCTTTTCTTAGTCCGAGACCAACACAAAGACGCTATGTGGAAAAAGTCTTTAAAAAGAAAAATGTCCATTCTTTATATGAGTTCAGAAATGTGGGGGGAAAAAAGTCAGTTAAAAAGGAAAAATATGTCCATTGTTGTTCAGACTGTGGGCTACGACCAGAAGAGCAAGCTAGATCGCGACAGTGGCTAGGAAAACAAAACCTCTCTGGCGGGGTGAGAGGAAATAAACCCACGGAGAACCCGACTCTCCTCTGGCACGCTAACACTACAAAGTCATTGGTGAAGGTGGAGACGAACGTTCTGTCCTGTGTGATCACACACATCTCAGCGTGGTTTTTCCACCTGGTTTGGCGAGGCATCTCTCCAGCCAGTGCAAATCTCACGTAGACGCTCACCATGGCTCTCTCAGTATTTGTCTGTAACTTCTCCCGCTTTCCTCAGCCAGCGCGTCCACCTGCAGATGTATAATCCAGCTCTAAACTGGGAAGCTTTGGTCTCGATGAGTGGAATCCACGGGACTCTGCTCCTCGTCACGGCTCCCCGCCGCGTGCTAAGAGACGGCCTAATTACACGCGCCTGGAAACAGGAGCCAGTGCTCGGAAACGGCCCGTCCTGGATTTTTAAACACACGCTTGCACTCAAACACATAGCCGCCCCATTATTGCAGAGCCTGGTCAATCGGTTTCGATTTGCATTTTCTTCCCCCCTTGCTAAGCGACCGAAGATAAATCAGATCCTCAGGTCTCTCTCTCTCTTTCTGTCTCTCTTTTTTGTCTCTATCTTTCTTTCTGTGTATCTATCTCTGTGCTCTCTTTCTCTTTTTTTATTTGTATCTCTCTCTAAATCCAGAGATTTTTCTGTCTCTCTTCTTCTCTCTCTCTCTCTCTCTCTCTCTCTCTCTCTCTCTCTCTCTCTCTCTCTCTCTCTCTCTCTCTCTCTCTCTCTCTCTCTCTCTCTTTGTCTCCATCTTTCTTTTTGTCTATCTATCTTCTCTCGCTCTCTTTCTCCCTCTCTTTCTGTCTCTCTTTTTTGTCTCTATCTTTCTTTCTGTTTATCTATCTCTGTGCTCTCTCTCTCTCTTTCTCTTTTTTATTTCCATCTCTAAATCCAGAGATCTTTCTGTCTCTCTTCCTGTCTCTGTCTCTTCTCGTCTCTCTCTCTTTCTGTCTCTATCTTTTTGTCTCCATCTTTCTCTTTGTCTATCTATCTCTATCTCAATCTTTCTCTCTTCCTGTATCTCTCTTTTTGACACTCTTTCTCTCCCCCTCTCTTTCTGTCTCTCTTTCTCTCTGTCTACCTATCTCTGTTGCTTTTTCTTTTTTTAATTTCTATCTCTTTCTAAATCCCGAGATTTTTCTGCCTCTCTTCCTATCTCTCTCATTCTTTCTCTCGCTCTCTCTCTTTTTCTCGCTCTTTTTCTTTTTGTCTCTATCGCTCTCTCAATCTTTCTCTTTCTTCCTGTATCTCCCTCTTTTTTTGTCCTTCTCTCTTCCTCTCTTCCTTTCTCTCTCTTTTTGTGTAGATCTTTCTCCCTCCTTTTGTCTCTCTGTGTCTGTCTATGTCTGTCTGTCTATCAGTTTATCCATCCGTCTCTGCTCACTCTTACTCACTCTATCGCTTCCTCTCTCTACCCTAACCCTACACATCTCTATTTCTTTATTTGTCTCTTTATTAACCGTGATTAACCTCGTATTTTTCACGTATTCTATTTTTATCCATCTTGCTATCCACTTCATCCATTTTTAACATTTCTATTGCCGCTATATATCCATATGTCTATTTCTATTGCTTTCTATATCCTCTGGTCCCCCCCAGCGGTGGGTCGGTGATGACGGATTGACCCGGCTGTTTACAGTGTGGTGTTTTAAAGCGTGCGTCTCGTGCCAAGCTCACGCACCTGGTTCTGAGCTGCATTTAGCGCCGCTCAGAAAGGGCTCTTTGTGAGGGCAGCGCTCCGGGTGGAAGGGGGTCCCGAGTGGAGCGAGTCCCACCGCGCTTACGTATTTTAAAGTCGCATTATTAAACTGAAGTGCGTTTGCCTGTGGCCCAGTGATGGTAATGTGTCTGACGGGCCACTTGTAATGACGCAAAAAAAAAAAAGAAAGAAAGGAATATCTTACGCAATTGCAAACCATTTTACAATTTTGTACAATTTAAAGAGAGGCTGTTTATATTCATCATACTTTTTTGCGAACATTTTGTCATATTTTAAACTACTTTGACAGTTTTCTGGTATTTTTACTATGGAGATAGTATTTACTATTATTTTTACACTGGGAACTCATGCGGAATTTTGAAGTTGAAATATCTGTAATGTTTTAGGGCTTTTTTTGTCTGGTTTTAGGCTTTTGTTCTTGACTATATATTTAAATATAAAACGTAGTTGTATATGTGTTACGTTATTATCATTATCATTGTTCACAACTGGATGTTTTTACAGTAAAGCATAGTCGAACATCAGCCGTTCTTTCAGGACATGCTTTACAATTTATTAACGTAGATATAATAGATGTTGATTTAAACTTGACAAATTTGGAAAAGAAAGGTATGGGATGAGAACTAAATAAAATGAACTTTGAGATTCTTACTATGTGTGCTTTGACATTTTCAACAGAAAGTTTATTTAGAATTTTTTTTAAAGTGTCCATAAAAAAATACAATACACGGTTTCTGTATAGTTCCATAAATTATCATTTCTATTTCTACAAATTACAAAACCTATTTATTAAGGTTTTTTAAGTTCATAATAGTTCGCTTCTGGTTTCTGCTTTTTATTTCTACAAATCACAGAAAGCGCATCATTGCAGATTGTGTCTAATTCCTACGATTAATATTTTACAAGCACATTGACATTCGAAACTACTTTGCGTTTTGATTTCCCTGCATAAACGCACATAAACCGATTTATTTGAATCAAAGGGATACTCAAATGGAATAAGTTGTGCTGTTTTTAAGTCCTCCGGAGTAAGAAAGGGCTTGTTCCAGGGGGGAAAAAACAAATGTCATCCTCCAGTGTAAATGTAATTTCCAGTCATTAGTTGGTCATTTTCATGTCAGAAATTAAAATGAAAGTCGGACATTTTGCCAGTGACTTTTCTTATTGCGTTTCTCTGGGCCAGATTCAAAGTGCAGGGGTGTTCTTTCCCATGAACGCCAGTGTTCTGCTGCTCCGAACAGGCCTGGATCTGCGGTCTCAAACTCAAAACCTCTGAGCTAAAGCACAACCCAGCAGGACCGTCCACTGTTTCCCACAGACGAAGCCCGTGTGTGTGTGTCTGTCTGTGTGTGTGTGTCTGGCAGAGCCCACTGGACTTTGGACCGACTCGCTGATTCTCCAGGGTGGTCCACTGACTAGACAAAAGTCTGATTTTATCCCCGTGTGTGTGTGTGTGTGTGTGTGTGTGTAAGAAAGAGAATTTGCTGGACTTAGTTCTGGATTCTCTTTGGTCCAACCGCACAGATTTGAAGTGGCAGTGTGGGGTTAAAAGGTGAACGTAAAGGACAAATAAGCGAATGGATTACACGTAACGGCCATTCATCTGCAGAATGATGTCACAGGGACACTTTGTAACTTGTTGTTGTGTTTGTGGGTTTTAGGATCCAACTTTGTGACCAGGAAGATCAGCCGGTCAGTGGCGAAGATCCACCTGGGGCAGTTGGAGAGCTTCAGCCTGGGTAATCTGGACTCCAAAAGAGACTGGGGTCATGCCAAAGATTACGTGGAGGTAACACACACACACACACACACACACACACACACGGGTGTTTAGTCCGAGGTTTCCTACGAAATCCATCTCTGTTTTGAATAACGAGCCTCTTTAAGGTCTCGATCACCTCATTTTTTTTTCACCAAAAACATTTATTGCTTTCATTCCTAATATTCCTGATCTCCCCGCGGATTGTTTTACACGTTCCATGTGTTGCCGTCTTTGCCTTTGCTTCTAACGGGATTTGTTGGTTATCTGTAACGACTTCATGTATGCTGACATGTTGAATCGTGAAAAAACGCAGAGATGGAAGGAAGTCCACACTGGCTACGTGCTCGGGCCGCTCTAGTTTTTACTGACTTAATAGATAAAAATGTGATTTATTTGGTGTGTAAATACACACACACATTGATGTGTGTTTGTATATGTATAGATAATGCTTTTACGTATACTTATAACAGACACATACACAAATGCACGCACACACACACACACACACACACACACACATGTTGATGTATTTGTATACATATACTAAATGCTTATACGTAACACACACACACACACACACACACACACACACACACACACACACACACACACACACACACACACACATTTTCAGGACCGTATTTATGCTTTTCAATGATTTTCACCTAGTATTAAAAACCTCGTTAATTATTTTGCATTACTTTAAAATAAATATGTACATGATGTTGCACAACATAAAGTCATAAAATATTTTACATACATTTTACTTTACTTAAATGTAAGACAAAATGATGATTAGGTTTAAAATTTGATTAAGATTTGTTACATTTAATGTTTTTTTAGTCTCTCTCTCTCTTTTTTTTTTTTTTTTTTTTACACAGACATACAGATATATTTTCTTTTTTTGGCTTTTTACTTTATTTGGAGATAAACAACAGTGTTATAATAATGATTCCGTTTCGGTGTAGGTAACAATTATACCTGTGGGATTATTTGAATCTGTTAATAAGCTATATACAGTAATAATTAATTTGTCAATGTGTAGTATAACAATACAATTCACCAAACACACACACACACACACACACACACACTGTACCACATAAAACACACACGCTTGCAGAAGCACGTATAATCCCCAGCTAAATTTTGCATTAAATTGAAAGTAACTAGCCCTAACCCTGAATTTACTTTACATTGTGTTTGTTGATATCCACTTGCGAGCGTATACACCGCCGCACGCAACGAGTAGTTTGACCTCGCCGTTTCTTTTTCATTTGCTGGTAATTACCCTCGGAGTGCACTGCCGCGCTGTCGTGTTTATCCTGGATTACAGAGACCTGCGTTCCTTTAGCTTTGTGCCAGTGTGTGTGTGTGTGTGTGTGTGTGTGTGTGAGGCAGATCTGCTCCAGGTTTCCTGTGGGAACGCTGGTATTCCAGGCGGCTGAATCATGCAGCCAGGTTTATGCGGCTCAGGACTGGGGCAGATTTCGGGAAATCGGACCGACGCTTCTGGAGTGTGTGTGTTTGTGTAGTTGCCGAGTGCACGGACGGAGCTTTACTGCGGAGTTAGCCGACTTTCCATCGATTTTCACCCCCAGGCGACACGCACGGAAGAATCCCAGTGCCGAAATCCTTTCTCAGACCCGTGGGTTTAGATTTATTTAGTTTGAAACAGACTAGACGTCAGTCATCTTTTGTTCGCGCTGTCGACGTCTGCAAGGCCTCCGCCACACGCTATTCGAGTCTGTGCGAGTCTCTCCGACAAGACGCACGACTTTTCAGACGAGTGGAAAACGTCGTCGTTTCTGGTCCGTCGCACGCCCTGTGTCCGTTAGAGCTGCACGATTCTGGATAACATGAAAATCACAATTTTTTTGCTTATAATAAGATATTTTTGCATAGATCACGAATCTCTTCACGATTCTTTTTGGATATTTTATTATTTTCAATACTCAACCCTAAAAATCAGGTTTTCAAACGGCAATATAATAAAACAGTCTACTTATAATACTTTACATTTAATTAAATGGAATGAAACATAATGTGACGTAAAAGTAATGCAAAGAAAAAAAAATCACCAATAAACTTAAAAATAAGCATTTCAAGGAACAGTGTTATGTACAGTTGAGGACAAAATTATTAGCTCAGTTTAAAAGCACTTTTGAAATGCTTTTCAAACAATGATTGTTTTGTAGGCGGGGCTAATAATTTTGTCCTCAACTGTAGATGTTTGCTGAATGTGGTTTGCTGAGTGTCGTCTTCTGGTTTGAAACCGCAGTAAACACACACACACTTCAGAATAAAATCATTTTTCATGTAGTAAAATGTCCGAGTTGATATCAGACTTACTTTACTTCTGCTAATAACACATAACTTCGTTGTGTTTCCTCACTCATTGTGAAGAGGTAGAATCGAAATCGTGATCTTTTAACGATTAATCGTGCAGCTCTAGTGTCCGTGTGTGTTTTAGAGTAAAAAGGTAGTGATATTTAGTGGAGCCGGTGGGAGACGAGCGTTGTGTGTTTGCGTAAACTCTTGAACCTGCGCAGGGTTTTAATTGCTTCGCTGTTTGTGTGACTTATTAAGCCATTTCAAACACGACGCTTTATAGTTTTCTGGAATCCAGACTTGCAGCGCTCCACTAAAAACATACACAAAACTGGGCGCAAATGCAGTGGAGTTCAAAGAATTCTGGGAAAACATACAGGCCGAGACGAAAGGCTGGAACTCTCGACGGGGTCTTAGAGGTTTCCGATGCCTTGTTGTTTTTTCGATGAGTTCACCTCGGACCACTTTGTTTCTTCTGCAACTAAATGATCTTACCCTGGTGTTCACCTCTCGCATCCATCTGCATCCCGCCGGCAGCCAATCAAATCACGCCCTTCTTCGGCTATTCTTATCATCTTGATAAATGCGCGATAATGTGATTTTTCCACCATTTGGGCAAACCGCTTTCGAACTGCCGAGAGTTTTCGCTAAATAATGCAGCCGTGTTTAAGGTTGGGAATTTGTGAAACCTTGACCTTTTAGGCTTTACCTTGACCTTGTGAAACATTGACCTCTTATGCGACACATCTTTTGACATTGACCTTTTTATGATTTTATTTTGCGATATAAGACCAGTTTATTTTGTGATTAGTTCACAAACAAAACTGCATATGTGAAAAGCAGTGTAGTCAAAATGTACTTGTTCATTGTAAATATTTAAAGCTTTGGAAAATAACGTGATTAACACAGTTGGTGGCCGACTAGTATACGATGTGCGACGAAATATGGATATCGGCATAGGATATTTTAAAAGGACAGTTTCAATAAAAAATTCGAAAAAGTAAAACCAGATAGATCAAGTAGAAGTGATGTGTGCGTTTTTCAAAGCAAATTTAATGATTTCAATTTTGACGCGCGACTGAAAGCCAAACACCGTAGCGGAAACTTAAATCTTTGAGAGACGCATCATATAGCAACACGTCTTCACGCGGAACCATCAAGTCAATAAACACACACTCTCTTTGACTACGAGAAGCTACACACACACACACACACACACACACACACACACAGCAGCTCACGGGGACACTGCACCACCACTGACATTGTTCTTCAGTGATAAAGACTGGAATCCGCCGTCATTCGCTCTGCGTCTGTAATGACAAATGTCAATTGAATTGCAATTTGATTAAAAATGCCTTTTCGTTTGTCCCACAGAGGGGAAAATTGCATCTTACAACAACAGAAAGAATACATGCAGTAGAAGAATATAATGTATAACATAATACATGCATAAACAAACAAGCATAGCCATAAGTAACACTGCAATTGTGTGATAAATTATCACCCGCGTTCAAGCCAGCAGTTCATTTTGAAGATCTTGATGCTTTATTGCTGGTGTGTTGTTTACTCAAAAATTGTAAAAACAAAAATTGTAATAAACGAGACGATTCACATTTAAATTTGCTTTGATTAGTGTTGCATTTAAATTACATTTGACATTTCATTATCCAAAATTAAAAACTTTTAATTGGAAATTATTTGGTATGAATGGAGTGATTCATTAGTTTAAAATGTACATTGAGTAGTGTAAATGTGTGTGTGTGTGAGTGTGTGTGTGTGTGTGTGTGTGTGTGTGTGTGTGTGTGTGTGTGTGTGTGTGTGTGTGTGTGTGTCTGTGTGTAATTACATGTATCTATACGCATATGTGCACTTTTTGTCTCTTGAAGTCAGGCTAAACGAAGTAGCGAGTGATGAAATATGGAAAGAGAACAAAAGATGTCATTCTTCAGTAATGGCAACTTCAGCGAATCGCAGCGTTGTAAAGCGGTTACGAGTAAAGGATGGGCAGGATTGGCCGAGGTGGATGCAGCAGGCTGGTGGGGTTAACTCCAGCATCCAGCAGAATAAATAAACACAGCTGCAAGCCGAGACCACCTTAATGTACCAGTGTGTGTCAGAGAAGCAGAACTACAAGCCTCAGACACACAGATACACACACACACACACACACACACACACACAATATGTAAGGTGATCCAGGGAAAGGGCTGATTTTAAGGTTGATTTAGCAGAGCGTTTAACACAGGGCATTCCTGAGCCTGTAGAAAGCTGCGAGTGAGCGAAAGGAAGAGCGAGAGAGGCAGGAAGAGAGAAAGAAGGAGAAACGGCCAAGACCGAGTGACATAGTGGGAGAGAGAGAAAAGAGATAGACGGACAAGATCGAGTTTAGATTAGAAAGCAAACAAACGAGTGCGATGTGGAAAGAAAGAAAGAGAGAGTGAAAAAAGAGGGCAGAATATACAGACAGGCCAAATAAACAGAGTGAGACAAAGAGTTACAACAACTGAGTGTTATGGAGGCGGAGAGAAAGAAAGAGAATAGACGGAAATATTTCAAGAAGATAGAGACCAACATTCACTTTAGTCAGAAACAGAGAGAGAAAAGACAGAGAATGGTCAAGACTGAGTGACATAATGGTAGAGAGAGAGAGAAAAGAGATAGAAGGACAAGATTGAGTTTAGATTAAAAAGCAAACAAACGAGTGCGATGTGGAAAGAGAGAGAGTGAAAAAAAGAGGACATTATAAAGACAAGAAAAATAAACAGAGTGGGACAAAGAGATAGAAAAATTACAACAACTGAGTGTTATGGAGGCGGACAGAAAGAATGAAAGAAAGAAAGAAAAAGAGAAGGAAAAGTTTCAAGAAGATAGAAACCAACATTAACATTAGTGAGAGAGAGAAAGCGGAAGAAAGAGAGAGGGAGAGAGGCAGACGGATAGTGATGAAGAAATACAGGGACTGGTGTATAGGTGGAGTGTGAGAGAGACAGAGAGAGAGAGAGGACAGACAAAACAAGAGGGAGAGATTCAAAGATAAAAAGAAGAAAAGACAGAAAGGTCAAGACAGAGTGACATAACGGTAGAGAGAGAGAGAGAGAGAGAAAAGGGATAGACGGACACGACCAAGTTTAGATTAAAAAGCAAACAAATGGAGTGTACAGAAAATGGAGTACAGAATATACAGACAGGCAAAATAAACAGAGTGAAACAAAGAGATAGACAAAGGGAAAGAAAGAAAGAAAGAAAGAAAGAAAGGTGAGGAAAAGGATTAAAAAAGATAGAGACCAACATAAACATGAGAGAGAGAAAGAGAGGACAAACAGAAAAAGAGGGAGAGGTCGACACAGAGGTTGAGCGATATAACAGGCAAACAGAAAGGGAGGATGAGAGATAAATGAGTGTGATGGAGGAAGAGAGACAAAACTGAGATAAATGAGTGTGATATAGGAAGAGAGAAGAGAGAAAAAGAGGGGGATATGGAGACAAGAGAGAGAGAGACTAAAAAACATAGTGTGATAGAGACAGACAGAAAAAGAGATTAAAAAAAAAAAACAATGCATTAATAAAAAAAGAAGCAAACAAACGATGAGTATGAGAGGGAGAGAGACTCCCAAGATAAAAAGGAAAGAAATCAAAGTGTGATGGAGGCAGACAGAAAGAAAGGAAGGAGATAGACAGACAAGACCGAGATAAAAAAAAACAAAAAACTTCAGTGTGATAGAGGCGGCAGACAGAAAAAGAGAGAGATAAAAAGACAAGACACAGATAAAAAAGAAAACAAACTCTGAGTGTGATGAAGGCAGACAGGAAGAGGGAGAGAGGGGAAAAAAAGAAAGAAAGACCAAAGTAGACCAAAATGAGAGACTCTGAGAGCGAGATGGAGAGAATGAAGGGATGAGTGTGTGTGTGTGTGTGTGTGTGTGTGTGTGTGTGTGTGTGTGTGTGGCAGCCGGCTGTCTGTGTGATTGACGTGGCTGAGCTCTTCCCTGCTGTGTTGAGGATGAAAGCAGATGCTCTCTTTCCTTTTTTTTCCTCCTCTCTTCACATGCCCTCTGTAACCAGAGCCCTCAACTTTCAGTCTCTCACAGAGCTGGAGATATGAGAGAGAGACAGGGGAGATAAGAAAGGGAGGAGAAGAATTATTGAGTGGAGGAGTCCTCCAAAATGGATGAAAGAGTTGATTTTTCTCACATGGTCGTGTTATCGCGCTCGAGCTTCGTTCTGTTTGCTGTTGCCGTGCGTGTTGGCGTTTGTGTTTTTTTCCGTGTGGTCTCCGTCTCGGAATTCTGAACTCCCACTTTTGTCTTGCTAAATATTAATTCTGCCGGTTACTCTGAAATTTTAATGCAAATTTAGAACTTCATTGGTGATGAATTTGCATACTTGCTTCTTTCTAACAACTTGGTACTTTCTACTTTCTAATATTTCCAGTTGGTACAGGAAATAAACATCAAAGATACTGTGAAGCAAGGAAATTACAGTATAAAATGTAAAAAAATATTTTGAAATAAAGATGTTAAGTGTTGCATTAAAAGCTATCAATTCATTAATTATTCAAAATAAGCATGTTTTGCACTTGAAACGTTTTCTAACATATAAATAATTACAAATACAATGAATTATTTATTACTATTATTATTCTTTATTTTTTTATTATTATTATTATTATTATTATTATTAGTGCTTATTCTATTTCTGGGGAAGACGCGTTGAATACAAACATGCATCTTTTGTTTTTTCAAAATTATTGGAATTTCAGCATTGAATTCTTTCACTTTAAATGAAGTGCCATGGATTAATAGAATAATATTATGTGCTGTATGTAACAATAATCTGTATTAAGAGAGGGAGTGTGTTGTTAAGATGTTGTTAATTTATAATAATATATTTATAAAGTTTCTAAATTATATATGTTCAATACAAAGGCATATTCATTAAAAGCCAGCTGTGTAACTCAATTCTGTTAAGTCATTTAGAAAGATAATCACATTAGGACATTTTTTAGAGGCTATCAAAAACGGACAAATGACGGGGAACAAGTCTGCAGACCGTTTTCTGCCCAGTGATCATTTAGTATTTAATTACCGTGTAATTACCGTGTCTGCAACCCAAGGTTGTGGGTTCGAATCCCATGGACCGCATGAAGTTAAATTCACCGTTTGAGTGTAATCCAATTTCGATAGCAGCATCTGCTCTAGGCATTAATGTAGTAGTCATTAATTCATTTCTGAATTATATATAAAATGAAGTGTTCTTGAGGGGGTTTTATATATTTTTTTTTTTCGGTTTCAGTTCAGTTCCTGCCCACGTCAAACTCCGAGGCAGTTGGTTTCCCTTTTGAAATCTCTCCCTCTCTTTCTCTCGTTCTCTCTTTCACATACACCATTTCTTCTGGAATTAATGGCTCGGGGGACATATCCCGTCTAATGGTCTGCGGTCTGTTCATTCTCTGGAATAGATATGAAGACTCAGCACCGTCTGTAATGCCGCTGTAATATCAAGCCCCTCAGCCCACGTCTGTTTTCACTTAGTGTGCAGTCACACCCACCCGTCCTGGACCTGGCTGACCCCACGCTCACCTCTCACCTTGTCTTTTCTCACTGAGTTACAGACCTCCTATGTCGCCGCGCTCTCCGTCCATTCCATTCTTCTCCTCCGCAGCCAGCAGCCAAAGTCTGTCATTACGGCAGAGACACAGGCATATTTATTCACACTCCATCATTCAGTGCAGCCACATATTTCTCCTGACAACTTCTATATTAAGCCCCAGAGTTTTTGTCTTTTGCAACATGCAGAGCGAGTGAGTAAATCTGAGCCGTGTGTGTTGTTCCTGTGTGTGTCTGGTGGCTTGTAACCGTTTTCCACACAGTGCGTCTCTTGACGGTGACACCACATCACCGCAGAGTTTAACAAGCAGCTTCTCTGTTTTGTTCCGAGTGTAGTCCTGCTTTTTTTTTTCTTTTTCTTTCTTGGTCTTCGTGTGTGCGTGTGTGGGTGTCTGTGTGTGTGTGTGTGTGTGTGTGTGTGTGTGTGTTTGAGTTTGCATGTACGTTTTCTGTCTGTCTGTCTATCCATCCAACTCTCCATATCTCTATCCATCTACCTAATCAGCTTTCTACCTATCTACCCATTCATCCATTCAGCTAACTTAACGCAAGCCTACTTCATCTGTCCATCCATCCGTCTATCTTAACGCAAGCCTACTTCATCTGTCCATCCATCCGTCTATCTATCCATCCATCCATCCATCCATCCATCTATCGATCCATCCATCCAAAGGTTAACCGATCCATCTATACATCCTTCAATCCATCCATCTATCTAAAGGTTAACCCATCCATCCATAGGTTAATCCATCAATCTATACTGCAATCCATACATCCATCCATCTAAAGTTCAACTCATCCATCCATCCAAAGATTAACCTATTCATCCTTCCATCCATTCATCCATCCATCTATCTATCTAAATGGTAACCCATCTATCATCCATCCATTCACCCAAAGGTTAATGCATCCCTCCACCCATCCATCTAACCAAAGGTTAACGCTTCCATCCATCCAAAGTTAATCTATACATCCCTCCAACCATCCATCCATCCATCTCTCTCTCTCTCTCTCTCTCTCTCTATTTTCACTATCTGTCTGTGCACAAATGGGACCTACGGGAGCCATAGAAATATGTGCTGTGCTGTGCTGAGTTGTGTTGTGTTGAGGTTTGCTGTGTTTTGCTGTGCTGTGTTGTGCTGTGTTGTGCTGTGCTGTGTTGTGCTGTGCTCTGCTGAGCTGTGTTGCACTGTGCTGTGCTGTGCTGTGCTGCGTTGTGTTGTGTTGAGCTTTGCTGTGTTGTGCTGTGCAGAGCAGAGCTGTGTTGTGCTGTGTTGTGTTGTGTTGTGCTGGTCTATGCCGTGTTGTGCTGTGCAGAGCTGTTTCAATGGAAAAATATCCCACATTTGTCAGGTTATTTCACATTAATAATGTATATTCTCTCTCTCTCTCTCTCTCTCTCTCTCTCTCTCTCTCTCTCTCTCTCTATCTCTCTCTCTCTCTCTCTCTCACTCTCTCTCACTCTCTCTCACTCTCTCTCACTCTCTCTCACTCTCTCTCACTCTCACTCACGGATGTTCCTGTACCTGTCACACCTGTTTCATCATTTA
>MU204268.1:372969-401888 GCA_017309775.1 Paedocypris sp. Pulau Singkep
TCTCTCTCTCTCTCTCTCTCTCTCTCTCTCTCTCTCTCTCTCTCTCTCTCTCTCTCTCTCTCTCTCTCTCTCTCTCTCTCTCTCTCTCTCTCTCTCTCTCTCTCTCTCTTTGTCTGCCTCTCACTGTCTGTCTGTCTGTTTCTCTCTCACTCTCTATGTCTGTATTTCTCTTTTTCTGTCTCTCTTTCTCTGTCTGCCTCTCTCTTCATTTGTCTCGCTCTCTCTCTTTTCCACCCATCTTTCACTGGACACATACAGGTCTATTTAACTGGCGGCGGTTTTTTATTTTCGTGCCCCCCGTAGTGGGATTGTTTGGTTCTATTCTAATTGCTGATTGGTCAGGCTCTTTGCTGATGTGTCTGTCAAACTCCAGGCTTGAACTGAAGAGGGAATCTGTCATCCAGACCTTTAGCGGTGGTAGACGGGCAATAATGTTCGACAAATAGACAGCAGTCTGAATATCAAAATGCTTGATTATATCAAACCAAGCCACATATTACAGTACAAATACAATACCGATAAAAAACGGAACCATTGTTTTTTTTAAGTATTAGTTTATTGATGCTCTTAGTTTACCGCAATTTTCGCATATGAAGTGCAATAGAAAACGTCTATTGCCTAAATAATACATGAAGTTTTTATACATTATTTTTAAACCTTTAAAAAGCCCTATGATCCAAAAAATTTAGTACTTTTATATTTTAGTTGCATTGTTGCATAATTGTGCAGAACTAAAAACAAGCATCTGAGGACATTGTACGTGTAGTGTGTGTGTGTATGTGTGTGTGCCCCCCTTTGAGTGTGTTTGTGTATATGTATAGATAGATATAGATAAATAATATGTGTATATAGTATGTGTATGTGCACGTGTGTACTGTATGTGTGTGGGTACTATATAAATTATATATAAATATTATGTATATGTGTGGTTGTGTGGGCCTAAAAATGCTAGTCATATATAATGTGTGTGTGTATATCTACACACATAAAATCTGGAGCTTTCTTTAATGGCGGCATTGTTAGCGCTGATGACGGCGTGTTCTTGACGTGTGCTTGATGAGCTCTGTGGCGCTGTTGTGCATTGAGAGGAAGCGGTAACGTGAGCCGTGTGGAAAAGTACATTTAAAATAGCATTAATAGAGTAACCAGGTGATCCTCCGTCAGAAACACACAGTCACCGTCTCCTTCACCCGGCTGTGTGAATGCCCGCCACTAACTCTCTTTCTCATTCTCTTTCCGTGTGTGTGTGTGTGTGTGAGCAAGTGTCAGTGTATGACAGCCCGTCTCTGCCTAATTCAAACCACCTGGTTGAAACAGAGTACTTCTGTGCTCCACACAAAAAAAGCCTGTGTCTGAGTGTGTGTTGTGGTGGGTCGTGGGGACTATTTAAACTTTCAGCAGCTCCCAAAGTAAAAATAGGCTTTTTCAAAACAGTCACCCTTCTAAAGCGATGACTTCTGGAGCGATGGAGCCGGTTCCAGGATGTGAGTGTGTGTGTGTGTGTGTGTCCTTCCCGGCGGAGAATTGTGAATAGTCGTTTTATTAGACGACATAATCTACCTGAATGCGAGGAATTCTCCAGTTGAACTCTTTTGAACGGACACTTGTTTGGCTTTTTTTGTGTTGTGATGTGTTGTGTTTAAGTCATTTTAGTGTCATAGAGGCAAGTTAAGAATGACAAATCCCAGGTTTGTTAGTTGTCTACATACACAATTGTTCATATTTTAAATAAGTTATATTACTTTGCACATGAGGTAAAAAAAAAAAAGTTTAAAGTGCCTGAAAACGCGTTGATCGGTACTGAAGAAAGCTAAAGCATATTATTAAGAATAATTAATAAGCATATATAAGAGTATTATTTTAACTAATTGTGCACTATAATATACATATTATATACGTATATGCTTTTAAATATATACACTGTAATCTATATTTGTACTCTATAAAATATTATTATTATTATTAAAATGTTATCATTAGAATTGAATTATTGTGTGTACTGTATTTAATATTGTTTAATATTTTGTTGTATTCTTTCAGCAATGTTTTTGTTCTATGTTTGTTTTGGAGTTAAACTAACTAATTAAAATGGTTGAATAATTGTGTGTGTGTAAGAAAGTAAGTCATGCAGAAACTTTGAGGAGATCTGATTGGTTGAAGCCTGTCACATGGTGAGCGATTACGAAATGTCACAATTTATCATTCCAGATCTAGAGATGATTTGAATATTTTAGGTGCTTCATTCCTCAGAGTTTTGAGGGAATAATGATGACATGTTGTTGTCACAGTTGATCCCTTGTTTGCTTTTCATCATACGTTTCAGTTGGATTTAGTTCTACGTCTGTGTAAAGTTTGTGTTTGCTTGCATTGATGGAGCGGCACAAAGTTGACACTGAGTGAAAAAGCAGATGTTTGTTCGTTTTTTTGTTTTGCGATGTATTTTTAGCTGTCACATTTTAACATTATTAATGGCGTGTCATTTAAAAAAACCCAGCAAAATGTTTTAACGCATGAAGTGTGGGGCTTTTCAGATCATTTTTATTCATTTGGTATTTATGTGAATAAGTAAGTATAACAAAATATTGTTTTTTTTTATGTTTATTTGTTTTGGAAAAAAAAATATATATAAAGTCGTATATATATATATATATTTAAACTTTTTGTTTAAAAACCACCGTAATATAGTAAGTTTTTAAAAAACCATGTAGGGTTCTAACAATATTCCCTAAATTTAAAGTTTTCAAAATTCCCAAGGTCCACAAAAAAAACAATTTAGTTAATATTTGTATAAAAACTTCAAATTTAGTTTTTTAGTACATTAACGGATCTCTTTTAGTTTAGAAATCTAATTCAGAGCGAGGTTTTAAACATCATCACACTGTAAATTATACGCCATGGACTCGAGTGGTGAGAATGGATGTGTGCCAGACAGGATTGTACCAGAGAATTCCTTACTTTCATAGACATATACAACATTTGTTTGCTTCCAAAACACTAAAAGAGTGTCGGGGTGTCCAAACGGGTCCCACAAGGCGTGGAGTGTGTGTGTGTGAACAGGAAGGAAGGGGATGGGAGTCGGGCTGCAGGCCTCTCGGCTGTCCTTCACACTGCTAATGATCCTTGTAGAGAAGAGCGAGGGAGAAAAGGATGGAAAGAAACGGAGGTGGAGATGGCTGCCACACGGCTCCAGATATTATTTCTCTCGGTTATTTACGGGTTTGGTCGCTGATCCACTTCACCATCCCAAGTGTTGTGTTGAAGGAACCTGGAAGGTCGGTGAATAATAGTCCAACACAATGGCCTGGGTTTCAGTTGCACTGCTTTGCTTTCCCATCCATGTGTGTGAGAGCCAAACAAAGAAGTCAGCTCTAAAAAAAGATCTGAGAGCGTCGCGGACCATTTCCTCTCTTCACATGACCTCCTGCTTCGTCTCCATGTCTTGTGTTCTTCTCCGTCCTTCTCTCTTTTTACACGCTCACCCTTGTTACCTGTAGGTTAGAACACGATGGTGGGGAAAATTCCCGCTCGACCTTTGGGCTCTCAATCTAAATCTTGTACTTGGCAGCTCTGGCGGTGCCGTTTTTTATTATCTATTTTTTATGTTTTGGAATGTCATCTCAACAGGATCTCAACCGTAAATCTCTATATATGTGTATGAGGTTAACAAACATGAACTTTGACGTTTGTTTGGATTTGTTTCTTGTGCTTAGGAATGCCACAGTCCCGACAATAAATGTAAAAATACTACACATTTAAGGTATAAAAAACGTTGATGTTTTGGTTTGCATTTTATATTTAGGATTGTCAAAATCTCAACAATATTGTGCATGTAACTTGAATTTTGACATTCTCATGTTTCACAGTACCAACAATAAATGTACATAATTTATTAGGTATTTAAGGTATTAAAAGCGTTGACATTTTGGTTAATATTTTACTTTTTAGGATTGTCACAATCTCAAAATTTGTATCTATACATACAGTTCATGAGCTAAAGAACCACACTTTGGAGTTTTTTAATTTTGTAGTCAGTTAAATTTTGTGTTTTTATAGACAATCTTAGCAAGAGATTATTAGATATATATATTGTAGACAATAATCTAATTGTCCATTGCTAGACAGTTATTTCTTGATTCTGTGATTTTCATTTTTTTTTTTTGACTGTTTATACACCTACACAACCAAATTGTTAGCTTCCGTTAATAATCTCGTTCTATGTGTGTAGTTTGATTCTAAGGCAGATACTTGTATTTTTAACAAGCATGTTTAGTGTTAAATGTCAAACAGCTTCTTTTTTCAAACCCACAAACATAAAAAAAGACCCTGCGAGGTGCGCACTTAATCAGTAGGCGTGTACTTCAGATTGGCCACGCCCACATAAAAAAACGACAACCAATGAGTCTCACCTCAGCAACATCATCTGCAAGTAAAACGACTCCCAGATAGAGCCAAAGCACGAGAGTATGACATTAGTGAAAGTGCCAAGCCAAAGACCTGGAGAACCGTGAAGCGATCCAACAACGGTCTGCCTAGTTTACCAGCTCAATCTATTCAGTCGTTCCCTCAAAGCCACGAGAAACTTCAAAACGTCTTGTTTACGGACCGCCAAGCCAAGTATGGCATGATGCCGTGAAAACCGATGTTGTTTTCCCGACTCTCCCTCTCGCTCCGTCTTGCCTGTTATCTCATCCGAGAGTTCAGCCGGAATGAAATATGAATGAAGTGAAGAGCCAAGTCCTGCGATCCCACCGCAGTGAATAAAACGTGCTGATGGGGTCTTTATCCCTCCATCAGACTGAGGCAAAGACAAGAGTGGATTCGTGTCGGGGGAATGTGAAGGGGATTCTCGGGCCAACTGGCTGCACAGCGAAGCTCTGGAGTTAGATGGAGTGTTGAGTGAGGACGAGAGAAGACCACGGCTTTGACCTGCTAGCGTTCTACTTGAAGCATCTCTCTGGTTTTTTTTCTTTCTTTCATGGAAGCCTTCACCGGGATAAATTAAAAATTATAACTACATTAAAATGCCTTGTCCATCCAACCATTTTCTAAGCCCCTGCATCCATTTTCTGGGTCACAGAGAACTGGAGTCCATCCCAGTTTTTACGTCCCGAAAGTGGGAACAGTAATGGATCCCATCGTTGGCCAAACCAATGTGGGACGTACAAATATACACAGTTACTGTTTGTCTACTGCCAATGTATATTCACCGAGTTTATCGATTTAAATTTTTTTGAGCAGAAACCTACACCTAGGCAATTGAACACTTAAGTTTAATTTTATTTATATAGCACTTTTCTTAGTTCCAGAACAACGCAAAGTCGCTAAATCAATTAAGTCAACACATAACTTGGCTTCCTACAAGCTGCGAGGCAACAGCTTCACATTTATGGCTTTTAATTGCAGAATTCTTTATATTTAAAAGCCAACGGTTAAAGGGGGCAGCCGCTTTATCATTTTTAGTTAAAGCTTTATTTTAGGGCTCATCCTAAAGTCCAATCATATCTCTTAATGCAAATTTGTGCCACTTTATTGGGGCACAATGCGCTCGTCCCGATGTGTCCCAATTAACAGGAGTCGACTGTATATATACGTGAAGTAAAGTATATATATATATATATATATATATATATATATATATATATAAAGTAAAGTGGGTTTCTTTCTTTGGCCACTAGGGAACAAAATTGTGTTCTGCATTTAACCATCCAGTGAAGTTACACAAAAAACCCGGAGCAGTGGGCAGCATTAGGCCATGCACTACCACGACTGCCATCTTTGGTTGCATTTGATTCGATTTTATTGTGGAAGGTTTTCATTCAAAACTGTTTCAGATTTCTCCCAAAAATGGTCGTTTTAATTCATTATGAATTTGTTAATTGTAGCTTGACTGGGAAGCTGGAAGCACTAACAACTAACTAGCAACTAACAAACAACAAACAACCAAGACTCTTTGAAAAGCGAGAAGCAAAAGCGATGAGCAAAATTGTTTTGTACAACAAAACGATGGAATTTACAAAGAAAATGTGTCGATGCTGCGTAATCGGTGCCTCACAGTTTTCAGATTAACATACGCACAGATTTTCGTAATCCCAAAATCCCAAAATTTGATCCGTATTCTCTTAACCCCAAAGCCAAATTTATAAACCGCCAATTGAGTCGCATAGTCAACGTTCTCACCTTGAATAAAACTCCGTATCGAATCTATAGTGTGTTGGCTTCAGTGACATCATTTCGTTTTTTTTCCCCGTGTGCAAACGGCGACAGTGTGATGCTGAAGCCGATATCTCTAAAAATGTCCGAGATGAATGTGGTGGAGATGATGGCTACGCTTGTGCAGAGCTTGGACCGACTTGAAAACTCGTTGCTTTCTTCCCACAAACGTCTTCCCATGAGGTCCGGCCTTGACGTCAGGACAAGGTTGGACGTGTGTGTTTGTGTGTCGGGGTGTGTAGGATCGTAACCACATAAAAGCGCGCACTACTGGGAGCAGATGTGTCGGCAATAAATCGTGTCGTGTGTGTGTGTGGGGAGTCTCGACGCTCGATGCTGAAACTCAACCTGAGAAAATACAGCTGTTTTGTTGCCGGCCTGGTTCGCCTGAGGTTGCTCGCCCATGTTGGTGTTATATAAGAGGTGTCACCCAGTGGATGTTCTTCGTAACGTCTCTCCTTGTCTTGTTTTTGACAGGCCATGTGGCTGATGCTGCAGCAGGACCAGCCCGAGGACTTTGTGATCGCCACCGGGGAAGTGCACAGCGTACGGGAGTTTGTGGAGAAGGCCTTCAAGCACGTGGGCAAAACCATTGTGTGAGACACACACACACACACGCCTGGTTCTGATGTGACACAGGACGACAGGACAGAACGTTCGTCTCCACCTTCACCAATGACTTTGTAGTGTTAGCGTTCCAGAGGAGACTGGCACCAGAGAGTCGGGTTCTCCGTGGGTTTATTTCCTCTCACCCCGCCAGAGAGGTTTTGTTTTCCTAGCCACTGTCGCGATCTAGCTTGCTCTTCTGGTCGTAGCCCACAGTCTGAACAACAATGGACATAGTTTTTCTTTTTAACTGACTTTTTTCCCCCCACACATTTCTGAACTCGCATTAAGAATGGACATTTTTCTTTTTAAAAACTTTTTCACATAGCGTCTTTGCATTGATCTCGGACTAAGGAAAGCGCTATATAAATAAACTCAACTTGAACTTATCAACTTATCAGACGTTGTAAATGGTCTGCTCTTCAGCTGGTGTTCTCTTCTCTCACTCAGGTGGGAAGGGAAGGATGAGCAGGAGGTGGGACGCTGCCAAGAAACAGGAGTCGTCCATGTGACGGTGGATGCCAAGTACTACCGGCCGACTGAAGTGGTGAGTCCCCTCTGTGTTACACCTGCTCTACACTAGAGTAGCGGGTTATTACTACACGCATGAGTAAAGGTCACAGCAATCAAGCACACAGAAAGAGAAACAATGCATCTCCCTCTCTCTCCACTAAACTCTCTCTCTCTCTCTCTCTCTCTCTCTCTCTCACTCACAAACGATACTATGTTTTTCACATTACTCTCTCACTCTCACTATACACACACACACACACACACACACACACACACACACACACACACACACCCTCTCTCTCTCTCTCTCTCTCTCTCTCTCTCAACCAACACTGTTTTTCTCTCCCTCTCTCTCTCCCTCTCTCTCTCTCAACTAACACCGTCTCTCTCTCTCCCTCTCTCTCTCTTTCTCTCAACCAACACCGTCTGTCTCTCTGTCTCTCACTATACACACACTCTCAATTAACACCTTCTGTCTCTCACATTACATACATACTATCTCTCTGTCTCTCTCTCTCTACAAACATAGTCTGTCTCTCTCTCTCTCTCTCATTACACTCTTTCTCTCTCAACCAAAACTGTCTGTCTGTCTCTCTCTATCTCTGTCTCTCAACTACACTCTTTCTCTTTCAACCAACACTGTCTTTCTCTCTCCTTCTCACTACACTCTATCTCTCAACCAACACTGTCTCTCTCTCGCTACACACACACACACACACACACACACACACACACACACACACACACACACACACACACACTAAAACATAACATATATTATTGTTGCTTCTAGTTCTTTGGAATTCTGCTGTCATTTTTCAAATTGTCCAAATTGAACCAACAAAAATCCATTCATATTTTCTGTCATTCTGATACTGTACATATTTACATCTTGCAAAAGAAAAATGTTTCTGTGATAAAGGCGATAAAGGTGATAAAGTAAAATGAAGGCAAATCTGTCTCACCTGTGATTAGTTGTTGTAGTGCGCGAGTGTGTGTCCGTATCGTTTTGTTTTAATTGTGAACAATAGTTTAAAAATGAAAATCAAAAAATATATATTTTTAAAACATTTGTGCAGGAAGTATGTTTTGTTGTATTTTTTTGTTGGTTTGTGTGTGTGGTTCTGTAGCTGGTCACTGAGAAACAAAAGTTAATCTTTTCAGCAAACACAATGAATAATTGTTGACAGACCGGCGTCTTCTCCAGCACATGTGACAGCGGGACGTTCCTCTCGGCTTGTGTGGAGGTGTGAAGGAAAGTTTTGAGAGTCTATGGAGGATTAGAGCCGGAGTGTAGATGAGTGACGGAGGATTAGCGCACGACTGGCTTAGACAGAAGAAGAATCGGCCATGGAGCGATGGAGATGCGATGCATCACCTGAAAGTCGTGTATCGTGTTGCCTTAAAGTAGCTCCACCACGCTCCCAGTGACACCGGCTGAGCAGGCCATCCATCAACACAGGAGTAAAATGGGAATTTGACCTTTGACCTTAGTGATAGGACGCAAATCACTGCATTTCCTCCGGAGACACTTTGACTTAGAAGTGTCAGTGCTGGACGCAGGTCAGTTCAGAGGATGAATGTGAGTGTGTGCGGAGAAGAGATTTACAAATGCGTCGTCTACAGGCTAAACGACGACGTGTTTATAACTCAGATTAGGCCTGTAATCCCGACGCTCTTTTTTTATGGCCGGACTGAAACTAAGCCAGGAATTTATTTTTTTTTACTTTGTTACTCCTTGTTGAAAACTTGAGATGGTAATTTGTCTAGAAATCTTGCTAACGTAACTGCTAGCTCATTAGCTGCTAGTTCAATTAGCATTGAGTTTTCTGGGAAAGCAAGAAAGTTTGTTTCGCTAGTAAACACTGTGATGTAATGTGAGTCGCTTCAGATCAGTGATAGTGGACCATATTTGGCCCATGAAGCTTTTTCCAAATTCACTTTTTTTTTTGTTATTTGTCCATTTGGAAGAAGGGGGGTATTCTGACTGTGCTAATCTTGGCAAAATTATTAGAAAAAAATAATACAAAAATATGGCTGATGATGCTGACTTGTATGACGCTGTCGAGTATCAAAAAACATACGCTTTTACTCTCTACAAGTACAAAGTAGCCAAAAATACTCAAGTAAAGTTAGGAAGTCGCAAAGTTGACGCTTGACGCCATTGGACGACGACATGGCCGCTAGTGTCAGGGTTATCCTGAGACGCCCTTGTCAATCATCCGCTCTGAATCTCCCTAATCTGTTTTCATCGATGCTGCTCCTGCTTGATTTATGAAAAAGTAATTGCTGCGAGATAAGATCTGCTGTCTGAAAGATGCCACACAACATGAGAAATTACAGCGGCGGTTATAAATAGGCCTGGTGCACTGGAGGGACTTTTAATCTCTCGGAACTATCTCCCGTGAGTGACAGCCATCATGCCCCACGTAGCTTGCGGTTTGCTGTGCGCACATCCAGTGACGAAACCCCAATCGGCCATCTTGATTTGCATAACCTGTGGAGATCTGAGCGTGTGCAGGAAGATGGATATTATCCTTGGCCCGCGTTGCAAATGAAACCTGTACCGGAGTTTTGACGCACTGGCGTTCCAACAGAAGCTTTGCATAGTTTCAGCTTTGCGATGAGAAAAGCAGCAAACGCTCTCGGCCCTTTCCTGTCCATCACGAATCCAGTTACCCGACTAAAGAATAATACATTAGCGTCTATTTACCCATTGGAATTCCTCCTCTTCGTTGGTGTTTGGCACATTAAAGGAAGACCATTGGTTTGTGTTTGTTGGGTTGTGATAAGATCTTATCTGTTTGAGACTAAACGTCAAGATGTTTTTCATCAGGTAGGAAGCCTTTAACGTTAAGATTAATACACCTCTTTGACGTTTATCAATAGTGAAAAAAATACGGTTAACCCCCGCATTTTTTACTGGATTTTTTCTCAAATTTTTTTCTCTAATTACACAGTATTATCTCTGTGTTTACATTAAAGCTGTAAAAGGCAGACACTTTTTCAGGATTTCAGGGCAAGCGGTCAATTTTTAAACATTTTTTGGGATTTTATGTGGACCTTCTTGTCCAATAAATGCGGTACATTTTGTCTTTTAGCAAACTTTATTAAAAATAAGTTTTAGAGCCGCTTGTTTGCTTTTTACCCATTACAGTTATTGAACCGGTGTCTTGACACGTTTTTCTGCGATTCGAACCCACACCCGCAGTTCTTCCGCGGAGTTACTGGAAGTCTATCGTTTTCTGAAATATTTAAATCCTCTTTTTATTTTCTTCTGGAAATTCTGGAAAGAAGAGTGACTGCGCATACACACTAAACTAACTAATTCTGCCAATTTTTTTTTTTTCTTTTTCGTTTATTGTCTTTTTTTAAGCCAGTGAGTTTTGCTTGCTTTTCTGGCTGCAATAGTGAATCCGAGCTCTTTTATTTTTTAGTTTTTTCTTTCTTTCGTTCTTTCTCTCCCGGCTGATTGAGGAGTTTTAATAGTGAAGGCTTAAATAGATGAGCGTGGCCCCCAGACGGCCGCTGAAGACCGCCGCGTGAACCCGACTTTTCACTTAACGTGATTCTGCACATCCATTTCATTTTTTCGGATGCTGATTTAAACTATTTTTATGAGGCACTTTAGGGAAGGAGGAATAAAGTTAGCCAGAGGGGATTTTTTTTTTCCTCTTTTGACTTTATTTTCCAGACAGGCCCCAGGAAACCCTCGTGTTTTTGGCTTTTTCGTTCACATTTCGAGAGCGAAAGCATCGGGGGAAAAAAGGCATAATGAATGCCAAAATTAGATTTACGCAAAAGCCCCACAGACAGGAGTCACTCGGTTTAGTAACTCGCTGGTGAATTACGTGTGCGAGCAGCAGAAGAAGATGAATTCTTTCATAACAGAGCTGCGGCGTTCTGAATATATACGGTGAACCACAGCCGACGCTCTGAAGCGGTGGATTGGATTTCTGCGAGAGAAGGTTTTACTGTGTTTTAGTGACTGGATGTGAATGATCAGAAGAGGCTTGGCAGGCAGACCGAGAGCGATGACAGACTTCACATCCATCCGCTCCGCTTGACCCCGAGTTCTTGTCACCGCGTAATGAGAGAATTAGGTGGATTATCAGAGATTAGGATTTTATGGCACGTACGTCATCTTTGGTTTTTACAAGACGACCCACACCACTGGGAAGTCGTGATTTCAAACATTTGCTGCATTATTAGTGTTTTTTGATTTTGATTGATAAAGATTGTAATTGTTGTTTCAATAAAGGAGTTCTTTAGGGGTTTTAAAACACTCCCTACACACATACATTATATACTCGTATATAAGTGATCTTGCTATTACTCAGAATCATTCTAATTTTTTTTTTTAAAGAATCAAAATTCTACCTGTTGTTGTTACTTTTTTAAGTTACAATTATTTAACTACATTACAAAATGTAACTACAATATGAAATAACTACATTACAAAATGCAATATTACATATTACGTTGTTGTTGTTGTTGTTGTTGTTTTTGTTGTTGTTGTTGTTGTTGTTTAAACAACTTATTGAAACTTCAATAAGTCTAGTAATTTACTGAAGTAGTGATGTTACTTTGTCATAACAATTTTAATACCTATTTTACTCAAGTTATTAACTGTATATAAAGTTAAGTTAGTTAAAAGTTAACAAAGAAACATTAGTTAAAACTTTATACTAATGTTACTAATTTAACTAATGTTGTGGAAAACTATTGTTGATGTCAATATGGTTTTAGTTACAATGTTATTGTGCAATAACATTATGTATGATCAATTATGTTATTCTTTGTAGCAGTCCAAAACCCATCAACAAATCAAAAAGTGGTGATATTATTTTTGTGTCATTTTAGTTGTATAATAACTTCGTAGTTAACTATAAATCTTAAGTGATGCCAATCATGAAATTTTAACCAATATTAAAAATAACAATGAAAAAAGAACAAATGTTGACGTCAAAATGTTTTTTGTTTATTATTGATTCTTATGTACTGTAGTATTTTTTTTCATAATACACAATACATGTATATCTGTTTATATTTGTGTCTCTCTCTTTCTCTCACTCTCTATACACATCTAGATACACACACACACTTACATACACACACACACACACACACACACACACATATAATCTTTGTTTATTGTATCTGTCTCTCTCTATATACTATACAGTATAAATAAATATATTTACGTATATCTAAATGTCCCTTTATTGCTCAACTTTTACAGATGCGCACCGACGCACACACACACACACACACACACACACACACACACACACACACATAAACTAAGACACTTCAGTATAGTGTAGGCCGTGTGTGTGTTTGTTGCTTTCAGCAGGAATGAGAGATGGCTTTGACCTTTAGCTGGCGAGATGAGGATGGGCTGATGTTATCAGCTGGGTGGCAGAGGTCAGATAAAGAGCCTCCTGCAGCGGTGCTTATCGGACCCCTGCCGCGCGTCACACTACCAGCACGCAAAGCCCCGTCGCAGCGTCACTTACCTGCAGCTTTGCTTTTCATTTGAGCGGAAGATCCGTCTTTATTTCAGGCTTAAGAGCCGAGCTTGATTGACTGGCGAGCTGCTGATGCTTTATGGGTAGTGCAGTCTTTGGGGCTCGGCTGGAGAGGCTGGCTCTGCGTGACAGCTTTACGGTGAAGCGCGGCGTAATGGCTCCGAGTTGTTAAAGTGGAGTGTGAATGATGTTGTAAAGAGGCTGGCGGGCGGCCAGGCAATAAAAGGCCAGATATTGCCATTCAGACCTTCCTCGTGATGACCGCTCAGACCTCCGCGCTTTATTGCCGTCATTTACGGTAAACGTTCTTGAAACGGACTTTTTTTTTTTAACTGTACGCCCCGGGGTGTTTGCTTTCTGGCCCTGCCCTGGCGATTCGAGCTGTGTTCTCTTCGGGGCATCGGGGAAAGAGAAAGAGAAGGAGCGAGGGAAAGTGCAGCCGGGAGAAGTGAACTAAGAAAATAAAGAGGGAGCTAGGGGTGTACGTTCTCCCCTGGCCTACTCTCTGGTATTTCCTGAAGGACTTTGACTGAGCGGAACCACCCTGGGCCCCATGGAGAGGGGGGAGAGAGAGAGATAGAGAGAGAGAGAGAGAATGAGAGAAGGAAAGAGACAGAGCGATTGAGAAAGACAGAATGTGAGACAGTAGTGTGTAAGAGAGAGAGAGAGAGAGAGAGAGAGAGAGAAGGAAATTGAGAGAGATTGAGAAAGACAGTGAGTGAGCCAGTAGAGTGTGAGAGAAAAGCAAGAGAAAGAGAGGGAGGGTGAGAAAGAGACGTGGGGGCGAGAGTGAGATAGACAGAGTAGAGAAAACGAGAGAGAAAGAGCTTGAATGAGAGAGAGTGAAAGAGGGAGCAAATGAGAATGAGAGAGTGATAGAAAAATAGAGTGACCGGAAGGCAGAGAAAGAGAGAACGTGACAGAGGAGAGAGAGAAATAATGAGACAGTAAAGAGAGAGAGCGAGATGGAGATAGACCGAGTGAGTGAGACCAAGTATTTCTTGGTCTCAGAGTGAGAGGGGGTGAGAGAGAGAGAGAGGCTTGAAAAAGAAAGAAGAGCTTGAGAATATTGCACTCCTAAAACAAGTGGTGTGTAGCGTTGCCAGTAAACAGGTGATTCTTTTAGACTGGCGCTGTGTTTTTCTTTCACTCTGAGAGAGAGAGAGAGAGAGAGAGAGAGAGAGAGAGAGAGAGAGAGAGAGAGAGCCTTTCTGCTTGTGTAGTTCTGACAGACTGAAGAGAAATGTGTCAAATCATAGCTTTTGTTTAGTGTGATGGAGTGACACAGAAAACGCAGTCTCACATTACACAGAAAAAGACACATTTCGTTACTCTGGACTTTTGTTATCTAGGACTTAAAGTTTTTAAGGCCTTAAATTTAAGACTTGTAAGTCGGGGCGCCCCGACTTGACCAGCTGATGCCCGGCACTGTTACCACTGACTGACCCCCAGCATGTAAATACAATGTGTATAAAAGTATATAAACACAGAAATATATACATGTAATGTGTTCATTTTTTCAATAAGTGCAGCAGCATGTAATATACGCTAGTGTAATAATCTACGTATACCTTTGAGATAAAATCACAAAGTGCTTTGCAAGGTGTAACCACAGATAAAATCCAAAAGACAATAAAATCATAAAATCAACAGGATAAAACCCAACAGTATAAAACTACAGTAAAAAAAAAAACCCAAGTCAAAACCTAAAAACTCTGTCAACTAAAAGCCTGTTAAAATAAATGTGTCTTCAGCTGTGAGTAAATGATGCAATGTCTTTATAGTAAATGCTGTAATTTACTATATTTAAGTAACAGGCTTGTGTGACAGACAAGATCAGACCAACATCATCTACACCGAGGCGTTTGATTGGCCGTGTGTGTGTGTGTGTGTGTGTGTGTGTGTGGGAGAGTGGAGGTTAATTGCGGGCTGCCCTCTGTAGATGGCATGTCCCGGGCTGGTTATCTTGATTGAGTAATTAACTCTGGCTCTCGGGGCTCTTACTCTTACTCACACTGTCAGAGCGCTGAACTCCTGACACTTCACATTCCTCACTCCCTGGCGCTTTCTCCTCCAGCTCTCTGTATTTATCATCATTTCCCTCTCTCCTCCTGTCACTGGCACTGGGCTGGACGTGACGGAGCTTGCCGTGCCGCTCTTCCTCTGGAGCTTGTGAACACAGGGACACGCTGTAAGCACACGCAGAGCCTCCGTAATAAACGCAGAGGCGAGATCACCCACAATGCAACAGCCTCGCCACGCCCGCTCCGGTGCCAGCCTTTTGTTTGCCCGCGTGAATAGAGGCCCGAGGGTCGTGATGCCCAATAGAACCGCACGACCCGCTCAGATCCTGTCTGTCTGTCTGTCTGGCGTGTAGAGTCGAGTCGTGAACTTGTCTGTTAGACCGAGGGGTTTCTCTTCTTCCTCCAGCAGGTGATGATGCTCCGGCACTTTAATATTAATAATGGCTTGAGGGAAGAGTTTCATCTGCTGTTTTATTACATTTGTTTTTTTTTGTCTGTATTACTGGGTTTTAAGTGTGTGTGTGTGTGTGTACATAAACAGTGTATATATATATATCAATCATGCTCCCTCTTTTTATATATTTACACTCTGTGTGTGTGTGTGTGTGTGTGTGTGTGTGTGTGTGTGTGTGTGTGTGTGTGTGTGTGTGTGTGTGTTTATATAAAAAGTATATATGTACATCATGCTCTCTCTTTTTATATATATATATATATATATATATATATATATATATTATACTTATACTGTGTGTGTGTGTGTGTGTGTGTGTGTGTGTGTGTGTGTGTGTGTATTATTCAGTTATATTTTGTTTAATCTGGAACACACTGCATATACTGTATGTGTATACACATGTTTAATTATTTTATAGACTTTAAATTTTATTATATATAAATGTATGAACATAATATACTGTAACTATAATATAATATATAATTGAATTCACACTTAATAAAATGTATATAATATATACATAATGTACTGTATTGTATTATATAATATACATATTGTATTCAAGTAGTATTGTAGGTTATATATACAGTAGAGTAGATGTATATTATTTCAAAAATAAAAACAATATAATATAAACTCATATATAATTTGATTTCTGTATAACTCAGAAGTTTTTATCCTATGTTTATATATGTATGAAAAGTTGAAATACTATTGTACAGTGTGTACTTTTGTTACATTTAGTAATAAATATGTATACATGTATTGCTAAACAGTTATGAATATGTGTATATTGTAATACATTTTTATTTTACATAAATATTTAAGGCATATCCTGTGTGTGTGTGTGTGTGTGTGTGTGTGTGTGTGTGTGTGTGTGTGTGTGTGTGTGTGTGTGTGTGTGTGTGTGTGTGTGTGTGTGTGTGTTTGTGTGTGTGTGTGTGTGTGTGTGTGTGTGTGTGTGTGTGTGTGTGTGTGTGTGTGTGAACAAAGGCTGCGTGATGCTTGTGGAGCTTCTCCATCTCTCTGCTCCTGAATTCCTTTACGTTAAGTGCTCAGTGGCACAACACAAACCCCCAGATGATGACTATCACTATTATTCGCTGTTTCTTTGCGTGTAATTCCTCATGTATGCAGGCACGGCGGCTTTCCAGCCCTGATGCTCAATTAAAGCCAGCCCGAATCTGATCCATCTGCCTGGACTTGCTGAGCTCTGGCTCCACGTTCATCCAGCAGTCACTTCTGAGAGCCTCACACACTCTTCTGACGCTGGATGTTTCGCATGTGAGCCTTTGGATCAGTCACAATAGCAGCTGACTTTCATTTGGCTTTCAGGCTAATTATGATTAATTCTCCCCGTTAATGCGCCGTTTGATTGGGCCGTGTTGATTCGCATATTGATGAATGGACGCCCGTTTGTGAAATATAGTTATGCAACCCGAAGCCTTTAATTGGAGCTAAAATGGAACCATGAGTCGTCTGAAATGTGGGCTTTTGGAGCAGCCGTTCTCGTTTGACCGAGCACAAAAGTGCTGTTGTGTCTTTTGGAGTGTGTGTCGGTGTGTGTTCTGGGTTTTTAGAGCCCAGGGTGTAATCAGATCAGCAGCGGGGACGCCCTCGGACCCTTTACTGCGGGGCTCGGAATCAACAGTGTGTGTGTGCTAAGCCACAAGAGTCACATAATCCATCATGCTCTGGCACCGGGGGTGGGGTGTGTGTGTGTGTGTGTGTGTGTGTGTGTGTGTGTGTGTGTGTGTGTGGATTCGGGGATGGATGGCCTTCCTCTGAGAGCCGGACCCTGACACCTGTGTGAGTCCTGGAGAGCTAAAGCTGGGGTGGTATTTACAAATTGGGAGGTCCGGTTAATAAAGGAGCCAGGCCACGCCCCCTTTTTTTTTCTTCATGCTTTCCCCTCTCTTCATCTCTGCAGGACTACTTGCACGGAGACAGCACTAAAGCCTTTAAGCACCTGGGCTGGAAACCTCGGGTGACATTCGAGGTGAGCGCTTAAGCAGCGTGCTGGTGGTCTGCAGGTCAGTGGTAGTCAACGCTTGTGCTCCTCAACAGGAACTAGTTAAAGAGATGGTGGAGGCTGACGTGGAGCTCATGAGGACCAACCCCAACGCCTGAGGCCATACACGGGGAGGTTCACTCGCGTTTTGTGTTGTTTCCGTTGTGTCTTTTTGTCCTACTTTATTGTGTGAAGGGTCCTGCCTTTTTTTTTTTTACTTGTCCTATTTATGTTGGTGTGAAGATTTTTATTTTATTTTTTTTTTTTTTCAAAAATGTGTTCAGCTTTGTAAAAGGTTAATATAAATGTTAAAAAAAAAAACAACGAAAGGAATAAAGGGTTTTCTTATATTTCTCAAAGGCTTGTTGTTTTATTGTATGAGGTCACACACACACACACACACACACACACACACACACACACACACAATTCTTTCACTGTTCTTATACATTTTTTAAGTTTAAGTATTTAGTCGTAAACATTTTCGATGTTTCAGATAATCTGGCAGTGTTATTTACATTTTAACAGTTAATCGATTATTTACTTCATTCTAATAATTGTATACAATTATAACTTCTAAATAAATTCATAACTTCTATGAACAGAAGAAGAAAAAAATTAAAGAACACATCCTAAACGTGTGTGTAGACATGATGTATTATTACGCATCTAACCTTATTGTCTTAAGTTAAATATATGAAACCATGTGTTTTCTGCCAACTCTACCAGGTTGTGCAGCGGTCACAAGCCTCTGGAGTCACGCGCACGCGCACTGGTTTATTTACTGCCTTCAGGTCCAGATGCCCAGCGCTTGCGCCGCTGCAGGACCAATTACCCGGCTCACGTTTAATCACCTCTGACGTCACAGTATTCGTTTCATTTAAAAAAAATCTACTTATTTAAAACTGAATGTATTCGTCATTTTATATTTTTTTCAAAAAGGCCTAGTGGCTTTGTGAGAGTTATTATCGCCACGGGTTCATATTTTACTGTATTAGAAACACATGCAAGGCCTTGAACGCCCTCCTTTAAATTAAGCAGCAATGGACTGATGTCGTTTGTTGATTTAGATGAGGCTCTTTTATCGGGTGAAACGCGCGTTATCTTCAGCCGGTGTCGAGGTTTCTGTGCAGGTGCAGGTGCACCGGCCCCTGAGACCACTGGACACGTTACACTCCATTCAACTGGGAAATACACGAAACGAGACACTGAAATAAAACGGACAAAAGATTTGATAAAATAACGGTTTCTTAATGAGTTGAAAAAAACATTTCATTTCATGCAAAACTGTATTTCGTATTAGCTGCAAATATGGCTATTATTTTATAGGCTATATTTACATTCAGAGGTCATTTTTAAATTCATTGAGAAAAATCAAATAACGGCAAAAAAAATCTCAATAGCTTTTAGTTATTTATTTTAGTTGCTCATTGTAAATTATCGATTTTTAGGCTTGATTTTTATTTCATATATTTTGTTAAGGTTTATGAGTACACGTGTAAAATATGCAAAACGAATGTTTATTTTTGTTGTCAATTATTTCGTTTCTTGTTGTCAAGCTGTAAACAGAATTATTGCCGTTCACACCTGCAAAATAAAATCAATTTTGTTTTGCATTTTAGTTTAAAGGTTGAGTTAACTTACTGTAAATTATACAGTAGGTTGTATAGTATATGATATCATATAACACTGTTTAGTAGAATTACGCCGGTGTTGCGTTTTTTGCCTCTTTCATTTGGCGCGTGCAACTTCAGTTGGGTAAAGAAAAAAACACCCAGTTATACTAAATATATTGCCGTCGCTATTATATAGTACATACATAGTTTCAGTATATTGTTGAATCTAGTTTATAAAATATTGTTAGATCAAAATGTAAAGGAATTTTTGGTGCAATGTTAATTTGTTTTTTTTGTTTGTTGATTTTACTGTTATTATATATTATTATTTTATTATTATTATTATTATTATTATTATTACAATAACAACCGCTATAATATAGCCTTTTTTTGGGAGAATTTAAATAATAATGTATAATACCACCTTTTTTATAGTTAAATGTATTTATTTTACAATCATTGCTTAAACCATAGCGCCACGAAAAGCGAGTGTGTTTGTACCACGAATAAAACAAATTAAAAAAAAAAAAAACAACGTGTATGTCAAATAAAAAAAATAAATAGAAAAAATAAGAATACTGTAATGGTACATTTTTTAACGTGTATTCTAATTTTTGTATCTCAAAGTAAACTCCTTGTCGAATTCTTTAAGTAAGGGGGGCACAGATGCATTTCTGAGGCCTGTTTGGAAAAATTAATCTGGTTAAAATGTGCCAGATTAAGTCCCTAGGTCATATTCTTCTTTCGAGCAAACGGATCAAAACAAAGACACGTTTCTCACGTCGCGGACGCACCTGTAATGCATTTGCCACTTAAACCCTTGAAATGTGGAGTCAGCTCGCCTCGGGGTGACCTCACTGTGCGCACAGACACGCGCTCCAGACGCGCCGACTTTACTCTACAATCCGAGATTTATTTCTATTCTGTGACTGTGGATTTCACGTGATTTAATTACAACTTTAAAAAAAGGATTCTTTCGGTTTCACATTCGAGATTGTCAAGTATTACAATGCAGATTTGACGAATGACTATTACGTCAGGAAGCAAAATGCAAACGCATAAATCTGAAATTAATTAACATTTCAGAGAGCGCATTTATATGTGTACGTTTATCCTATTTAATTGATTTATTTCATACCAATTCGTCTAATTACAAAATGTATATACAACTTACACTTAAATTACAGAATGTGTATCGTACTATTGTATCATATTACACACTGTTTTTATCGAACTTGTGCGAACGTTTTAATTGCGAGGTTTTGCAAACGGTTGTGCTTTTTTTTAAGATTGCAAGACTTAAAAAGTCATCAAATAGAAATTAAACTAAACAATAATCGTAATCGAATTCCTACGTAAATTCAAAGCAAGATTGTTATTCCACGCAGTGATAGTAACGTCCTTTAATTTAAAGCACTAAACCAGATTCGTAAATCTCAGCCATACATATAAGTCGTTTTTAAGCGTTGACTTTAATTATTTTTGTGAGCTACTGCTGTGTATATTTTCTATTTGTAATGGTCTAAATAAAAAAGAGTGCTCGCATATCTGAGCATAAATGACTTCCAGATGTTTTTAGACCTTTGACCTTTTCCCCAACCTGTGTCTGCAAAGTGCATTATGAAGCTCGCGATACAGATACGAAATAAATCCCACTGACTCTCTTTACAGGAATTGTTTAAAAAAAATAAAACATACGTTAAAATCCGGCAATTTCACGTATTAAATTACTATGATTTGCCAAATTACACATCACGTCGCATATCGATAAATCACTCGTGTCTGAATTCCAAATACGGTTTATTTACAAATAACGTTAGATATTTTTTTCCAAAAAAAAAAAAAAAGAAAATACGCAAGACAAATGTAATTATACTGAAATGATTATAAATACTTAATAACGTTGGTCCACCTGCTCTTGCATGGAATAAATTAAAGACACGTCTCTCCTCCAGATGGGCGAAGGGGAGAACGTCCGTCCGTCCTACTTACCGAGAAGCAACTCGCGCTTTAGGCCGCGTTTGACGCTTCCTTAACGAACATACACGAAGGCGAATACAGTCAGGCCTATATATTAAACCATCTAAAGCCCGATCAGTCCGGGTCAGAACTTGCTGCAGTCGTAAACAAACGCCCCGGACGCGCGATATAACGGCTGAGTGGACGGAAAGGCCATCTGACAGCTATTGCTTCCGGCTCCGGGCGAGCTGTTGAGCGCGATCCGCTGCGTCTCGAACATCTCGCGCACCGCGTGGAAGTTCTGCTGCTGGGCCGGGTAGTGACCCAGCTCGCCGGAATGGTTGAGGTACCAGGGCGGTGCCAGGCGGTTCTGCTGCACGTGCTGCTGACCCTCCTGGCCCGAGCTCTGCGGCGGGTGTGAGGCGGCGGTGGTGTTGGTGTATTCCGGCGGCGTGTCGTCCCCGTGCCCGCGCTCGCCCGTGTACAAGCTGGTGGCCTGCAGGTTGCAGTGGTAGGTGGCGGGCTGACCGCACGGCGGGCTGTAGTGTGCGGGCGAGTAGCTCATGGACACCGGGCCGGGCAGCGCGGCGCGTGAGGCGGGGAGCTCGGCCGCGTGCTGAGGGGAGCCCCGGAGCCCCGTCATGATGGTATCCATGCTGAAGGCCTGAGTCTGCGGGCTGCCTCCGCACGCGCTGCCGCCGCTCCGCTCGGGACTCTCCGTCTTGGGCACCGCGCTGAGGGGCGGGCTGCTGCCGTGGGGCGGCGTGCAGTCCCCGCTCTCCGTCTTGATGTCGCGGAGCTTCACCGGAGCCTGAGCGGCGTCCGGCTCCTTGCCCTGCCGCTCCTCGCGCTCCTTCTGCACGTCCTTCTTCTTGAAGCGGCGTCGGCGTCGCAGGAAGCTGCCGTTCTCGAACATGTTGTAGGAGTCCGGGTCCAGCGTCCAGTAGCTGCCCTTGCCGGGCTTCTTGTCGTCTCGGGGCACCTTGACGAAGCACTCGTTGAGCGACAGGTTGTGCCGGATGCTGTTCTGCCAGCCCTGCTTGTTGTCCCGGTAGAAGGGAAAGCGCTCCATGATGAACTGATAAATCCCGTTGAGCGTGATCTTCTTGTCTGCGGAGTTCTGGATGGCCATGGTGATCAGCGCGATGTAGCTGTACGGCGGCTTCACCATGTCCTTGGGCTGCTGCGCGGGGGCGTATTGGCCATAGGCGCGCGCCATGCCACCCGGGTACTGCTCGTGCGCCGCGTGCGTGTACATGCTCATGGAGGGCGGCATGCCGGTGTATCCGCCGCCGGCCGCCGCCCGGTAGAAGCCCTGCTCCCCGGTGATGTACGGCACTACGCCCAGAGGACTCGGACTGGACACGGGGTAGCGCGCCTGCATCTCCACTCTCTCTTTTTGGAAAGCTCTCCCGAGGAACAAAAAAACTACGTTTGAACTACGTAAAAAGAAAAAAATGTATATTCAGACCATTCCCAAGACAGACACTTCCACTTTTATTCTAGTTTCTCGAGCTGGGAAAACAAGGTTCCTCCGGAGCTCCTCGAGCCGATTCTTTGGGAGCGTCAGACCGGGCGAAGCTCGAGAACTTCCCACACCCGTCACTTCACCGGGACTTTTACACTGATTTACCAATTCGGCCTTTTTGCCTGCGAGGAGGCCCGTCCTCCTGTGCGTCTCTGCACCAATGCGCGTTCGAGATGAGTTTGGGGAGGCGGTTCTTCACGACGAGTTGTGATGAACGGGAAATCTTGACTGAAAGCGAGAATCTGTCCTTGGGCAATGAGACTTATTTATAGTGTTTATACGATCTGTAAACTCGTCTTTTTATTGCTGATGTCTGAAGAATGATTAAGAATTAAGTTTTTAAGTAACAAAAATCTTAAAATGACGAAATAAGAATGTAAATCTCGTTTGAAACGCTGTCTTGTTGTTTCATTAATTTAGTTTATTTTAGTTTATTGTTGATTTTGAAAAATCAATCACAATATTCTCTTTTTTGTAAATCTGACATTTTTATTAAACAAAACCCGCAGTGTTTTCGGCAACAGTTGCAGACTGCTTATAACAGTTGCAGTTTTTTTTTATTACCAAATAAAATAAAGCAGATATTTTGTCACGTAAAAAGCATGTTCTGTTTAGTTTATATATTTGCTAAAACAAAAATCCAACATTAGGCTTTCGTTTTCATCAATAAACAGAATAGTGGTTAGACAAAACATTTATGAAATATTATAAACATATTATACATATTATATTTGATAATATTCAATTTGTAAATGTACTTGGATTAAATTTGTTTGTATGATTATGTTTATTATATTGTAAGGATAATACACGTTTATGTAAAGTAATTATTAACTACAATTATAATTTTTAAAAAATTGTTCATTAATTTAAAGACGTGTTTAAGTTTTGTTCAGAAAAAATGGAAAATATGTTACTTATCTACGTATCCGTCTGTCTCGATATCTGTGTGTGGGTGTATGTGTGTGTTTTGTCGAAATTCGTGCTTTTAATTATTAATATATAATATATAAGAGTTATATCTTCGTTTGAATCATATCATACAGCTCGTTATGAGTAAAGCACGAGTTCTAATTTTCCATGGGTGTGCTTTGATTGCCCTCTTGTGGCCATTTTGTGGCATTGATCTTTGTCAATTTAATTCGTGCGCTATGCGAAAACACATCGCATGTGTTTTCCCCCTCCCATGTAATTCCCAATTTACTTTTATGTGTTATATTTATCTGTAATTCACTTCATGGCTGATGTGAAATTGACTCCAAGCATTCGGCTTTAGCACAAAAATAAATACTGCGATCAGCAAACTTAAATTACATAAGACAGGTGTATTTATGCATCTCGTTTGAGTAAAAGAAAAAAGTAAAAATGCTGCTTTAATCCTCATGTCACTGCTTGATCAGGAGTTTATATAAAGCTGCGGAGAGCGGAGGACCGTTAGAACAGAGCCCGCGCTGCTGGCCAGATGTTGGAGCGCACGCGAGCGCAGACCACACAATCAGCCAGAGACGCAATCAGCCTCGAGTCTGCGCTAATCACTGTTTAAACACTCACTCTGCAGAGCACAGCGGTTCTGCTCAAACTACATGACGTTTCCGATCAGTCAGAGCTTTTACTTCACTGGGGAAGCTTGAGAAATAAAAACACAGTGAAAGCCCGGAAACAAAACAAACTGAACTAAATTCTGCGTAAAATTATCTGCGTAAAATGTACTGCGCAAAATTCGATGAATAGCCGTGAACGTGCATTCATTGCTGTTTTTTTTTTTTTTTTGCTGAATTCATTGCCGCATTTTTGCTGCGGTTTTTGATAGTTTTGCCCGGATGATAAAAGGTCCATTAGTTCACATTAAACGGACAAATCATACAATAACAAGACATGAGTTTGTGTTTCATGTTTTCCAACCCGAGTATAAAAAGTACCTATGGAAAAACTTTTTTCAATGCAACTGTTCTTACGTTGTGCATATTTATTTAATTATGCACACGCACACACACCCTTTCAAAAGTTTGGGGTCACCAACAATTTTTTTTTACATGAAAAGTAACCCTTTATTTTCGAAGAACAAGGATAGACGTTATTTTGTCGGCATTTCTCAGTTCGGATCTGATCTTTTCATTTCCGCAGTCAATCACGCGTGCATGTGTTGATCTGGGCTCCATCTGCAAGGAATCTGAGGGTTTGATCTGTGTTTTAATGAATGAATGAATGTCTGCACCGACGTCTGAAATGCGTCTCGCAAACTCCGTGATCTCACATTAATTCTCTGGAATTATCGTTGCATTATATTATATATTTTTCCCAGACTGGCGTTAACCCAAATCGATTTCGGCTTTGTCCGCTAGAGGGAGCCATTGTATTTCAATTAACCGACAGCCGTGGTGGCCAAAAAAATAATGGCGGTCGTTTGTTTAACAAACCACTGTGTTTTTCTGTTCTACATGATGTTCTGGGATTATGCAGGAATTTATTTCGGTCATCACCAACACAAACTATATGGGGAAAAAAAGGTAAGGCTGTATTTTTCGTTTGTTGCAATGTAGTTTGGCGAGGTTGAAAAGGTAGTTTTGACACGCAATGGGCAATAGCGTAGCATACGCGTGATTTTTCCTCTATACTTTAGAAGGGAAGCGGTTGGTTTAATTGGAAAGCTAACCTTAATTCGTTGTTGATGCTTGTTTGTATTTCTACCTGCAGATCTTACATTTTTGTCCGTTACGTTTCATAGTCACTAGGTGGCGCCAAAGGTCTTCCCTACGTTATGTGGCCGCTTTCAGTGGCGAAAGTTTTGGCTGTAAAATCAGTAAACTTAATGTTAAGTGTTCTGCGCATACTATTTATTTTTTCCACAATAAACTGATCATCAAGATAGAAGTAAACAAATTATTGAGAGACTTGTGCAAAGAGCAAAGCCAAATATTTTAATTTGATTCATGGCGGTCTCTGGAAATGTACAGTAATTTGTTTTAATTCTTTATTTCTCCATGAAGTGGTGTTTTTGTTGGGGTTTTTTTTATGTAAAAATAAATAAACTGAATTATATTTATTTTATTTTTCTGAACTCTTTTTTTTATTTTAATAATTTGAAAATACGGTTTCTGTTTTATTTAAATGAATACGTATACGAACTTTTTGAAAGCATTCTCGAAATAAGTATAATTTGTGTTCCATATTGAACTGAAACACTGTATTGCCAAAATATAACCCAGAATGTTCATTTTGTTTCGTGTTTCATTTTTATTAGACATTATACAGTAAATTACATGATAATTCGGACTCGTTTATCTGCGGAGTTATACAGACATCGCTTGGCGCGTGCTTTTCAGAACAACATAAAAATCGGTATTGCATTTTATGCTTGCTTTTAACAACCACATAATACTGTAGTATAGAGATGCGGAATATAAACCTAAACAGTGACATTTTCAATCAAATGTTGCCACTAAACATTTTTGACGTGAGACGTGTCCTTTTTCCACGTGAAAATATGTCCAAAGAAAATGTCCAAAATCGACCAAAAACATTTATGGTCCAATATTTGTGTCACTATCATCATTAACACATGCCGGGTTTCCCAAGTGCTTTTGCGTTTTTCGGATGATTTTACATCACGCAGGGTTTGACGTCTTGGTGCACATTTTGATGGTGATGGTGATGGTGGTGATGGTGATGATAATATCCGCCAGCCGAGGAATGAAACGTCGTAATCCCGTTCAAATTTAACATGAAGTCCTTCCGCTCGGCTATTGGCGAAGCGTGTGTGGGATAACGCGAAATACCAACTGCGGAGAAAGATCATTGCACAGTGAGACCAAACACACACACACACACACACACACACACACACACACACACACACACACACACACACACACACACACACACACACACACACACACACAAACACACACACATCTTGCCCCGTGAACTATAAACCACACACATCAGTATTATTGCTGTAATGTTACATCACTATTATTTTGTTTATTATCCTAAAGGGAAGGTGCATCAATGCACAATTTCTTCATAATTTTATAAACGTAAAATAATAATAATAATAATAATAATAATAATAATAATAATAAAACGTTGTAAATGCATTTACAATGCATTAAATTCAAGACACTTGTTTCTTCGTTATAGAATATGCCAAACTGCGGCAAATTACAAAAATCGTTTACAAAAAATTAATAGAGTCGTTGATGCTATAAATCCTTATTTACAAAGGCTAAAAAAATCCGTATTTTGATGCTACGTACTTCCTATATATACATCATTATAAAATGTTTCTTTTCTTTTTTTTTAATAAGAGACGTTTTGTTTAAAAGCATGTTTAGGTTAAACTTCAAGTGTTTAAATGGGTTCGTTTTGTGATTTGAAAGGTTTGCCAGGGATTTTTTTTTACCTGACATGTCCGTGTTGTCCCGAGCGCCGTGCTGCAGGTATCCTTGCTCCAGGGAGTAGGTGATAATCCCGGGATTGTGCCCCGTCGATGTGGAATTGCTGGAGACTGTAGGTTTGTTGAGATATGTGGAGTTTGGAGAAGCCCAGAACGCGGTTCCGTCTGAATAGGACGAGTGGTTCTCCAGGGCGCCCGCCATGGCAGGAGACGAGGGCACCGGGCTGGTGTTGCTCTCCAGGCCGTAGTCTCCGGTCCCAGACACCGGACAGCTGCCCATATAGCCGTGCCTGGAGCTGGGCGACACGTGGCCGTGATAGCCGCCGTTAATCGAGTCGTAGCCGTTCCCCGGAAGCTCCAGGTTGTAGCTGCCACCGTGACAAGGCTGGTAGTCAAAGCTCTGGGGCAAAAGCGTGGAACCGAACCCGAGGCCGTTCATCATCCTGTACATGGGCTTCATGGCCTGACATTTTCTCCGGAAGCCTCTGGGTCTTCTGCGAAACGATCCCTCCTCGAACATGAACTCGCTGGTGGGGTCGATGGTCCAGTAATGGCCTTTCCCCGGTCGCCCGAGTCCCTTCGGCAGTTTGATGAAACACTCGTTCAGCGACAGATTGTGCCGCACTGAGTTCTTCCAGCCCTGGTAGGAGCCTCTGAAAAAGGGGAATCGAGTCTGCAGGAACTGGTAGATCTCGCTGAGCGTGAGCCGCTTGGTCGGGGCGCTCTGGATCGCCATCACGATCAGGGCGATGTAGGAGTACGGGGGCTTCTCCGGCCGCCGCAGACCCGAGCTCGCCTTCTTGGGTTTGGAGCCCGCGCCCTGCTCTTCGGCCTGACCCGTGGAGCTCATCAGTCCCGGGTGGAGCGCGCCGGACGCCGGACTGGTCCTCACCGGAGGCGCCTGTGAGCTTTCAGTCGTCATCTGTCCCGAAAATTGTAACGCGTTGACAGGAGAGAAAAAATAGAACAGAAAACGAAAATCGAGTGCGAATCAGTCGAGAACGTGAGCGCTCATTATGCGACGCCCTTGCGTCAAACCCGCACACTGCCAGTTGCTTAAAGAATGGGGAAAAAAATTAAACCTGAGAACTTTATTTCAAAGCGATTTTCAGTCCAAGTTCCTCGCGTTTTATTTAGTCCCGTCTGCTGCCGCCGCTCTGTGAGGAAGTAACGGAAAGAATGAGCTCGTGCAGCCCCTCAACAACTAAACAAACCTCCACAGCCAATCACTCAATTACTCTCCCTCTCTCTTCCCATCGCTCCTCCTTTAACTAGTCACGTTAACCAAGCGTGTTCCTCGTCTGGATACAGACTGTTCACTTGGAAAAGCGAAGATGCCCATCAGCAATTCGCGATTAAACATCTTAGTTAATTAATCGAGTTTGGAAAATTATATGTGTGTGTGGGTGTACAATTTGTTTTTGCAATAATCAACCCAGTGTGTGTCAGACCTTGCGGTCCCCATGACCCAAAAATGGAAAATTGGTTCAGAAAAGGGAAAGTCAGATTCTTGGCATTTTTCTTTAACTTATTAGAGAACTCGTTAATGCACGCGGGAGCCCAGGACCCACGGGACCGTTATAGCAATAGGAATAAATGGTTTTATTAGTAAAGACAAGATTTAGAGCAGCCGGGGTCTGTCAGGGGGGTTCGGATGCCACACACAGCGCTCCGGTATCAGTTTACGCCCCGGGGCCACGTCACATCCCCCGAGTCCTGCGTCCGTTACCCAAACAATTAGCCGTTTTGACGTACGGCCTCGTTAAGTGAGGCTAAAGCCAGAATTACAGCTCACCGCAGACGACAATTTCAGCATTTTAAGAGATTATACGGGGTAAAACAATGCTTCATTTGTAGACCCCCCCCCCCCACACACACGTTATTTAGCTTTTTAACTTGTGTTTAATTTTTTCTTTTGAGCTGTGTAATACTTTTACTAATATGTATTGTAATATGTAAAATATATTTTTTTATTTAAGTAGGACTTGCAGATACAAATACACACACACACACACACACACACACACACACACACACACACACACACACACACACACACACACACACACACACA
>MU204268.1:401988-413483 GCA_017309775.1 Paedocypris sp. Pulau Singkep
ACCTCTCACACACACACACACACACACACACACACACACACACACACACACACACACACACACACACACACACACACACACACACACACACACACGCACACACACGCACGCACGCACGCACGCACGCACGCACACACACACACACAGACAGACTGGCTTTGTGTCGGACAGACTGGCATTATTTTTCACCTTTGCCTTCCTCCATCTTTAAAGTCTTGGCTTTTAAACAATCAACAATTGCTTCGTTTTTTTTCTCGAGTGAGGATGTGGATGAAATGTCCCCGCGCCTTCTCTGCAGCGTGTATCCGGGTTTCCCCTGCCCGCTGCGGCGCGCCTGACCCCCGCCGCGTCTCGAGCCGCGGCCGCTCCAGAGGAAACACGCTCCGACTCTGAATTACAAGTTTGCCATGACTGACCCCAACCCGAAATGAAAATAGACAGATTGAATCCTTTTTATCTCTATAAACGGGATCACACTAATTTATCACAAAACGTTCTGCTCAAGCCATTTCACGTCAGCACTGCAAAGTAAACGTTAAAATAAAATGTATTCGAATTGACATGCTCGGAAATATACAACTGTACATTTTGCATGCCTTTAAGACCTGAACATGTTTATTTGATGAATGACAATGGTGCGGAAAATTATGTTAGTAAAATTATTAAAACGTGCCCGACATATTGCGTTTTATGTAGAGGTATACAAGTGTGTTTTATGTTTTTAAATTGCGTTTTTTCGATGCGTACTCTAAAAAGTGGAAGTGGTGTTTATGTTTATAAATGCTTAATGTATAAGAAACTATATAACCGAAATGGCAAGTACGTATTTATTTCATCGAATAATTTTATGTAATGTTATTTGATTTGTTAATTTTATTCTTTCAAAGTTTTTATTTCGCTCATATGTCTAAATCAAATATTAGTTTAAACTTTTCACTCTCCCTGGTTCCCATCAGTTCTTCTTCCTGCCTTTAATGACAGGTGTGTCATTCTGCGATTTCACCTGCAGGTTGCAGCATAGCACATAAATATAATGGATGATCGAAGGCTGCTTTTAAAACACAAACAGTACCTGAGCTGCCCTTAAGTGCATTGACACTCTCAAGCTGTTTGTTTACGAAGCACGTAAAGGACGTGCAGTACAGTGTGGCTTTTCATGCAGGACTTTCACCTTTTAAAGGCGCGTGAATTGTTTCCGTTTCTCTCTGTCACTCTTTCACTCACCTTGCGTGTGAGAAATGGAGACACGTGATCAGACTGACAGTGAGTTTGAGGGAAGCGATGCCCCCGTTTCAGGACCGCGGACAGCGCGTTTGACACGCGCTAAATAAACAAACGGCGGCTGAATTTATAAAAATAAAAAAATAAACGAATTATGTCTGTCTTTTCATCCATTGGCGACATTGTGCATTTAAGGATTGGTTAAACCACGTCAAGAGATTTGGCGACAATAGATAATTGTTTTACTTTCCTTTTATTTGCATCCATTTTATTGAAATGTTTTGTTGTAATTTCTTCATAATTGCGACAATAAAATAAACAATTGAACCGTGTGAGAGTTTCTGAAAGCGTATTATATTTTACTTTTGTTTTAGCTTAAAAAAAAAACTTTCTTCCAAACAACTGTATTTTGAAGGGAACGCCCATGTTTTGTACGTTTTTTATCAATCTCTTAAAAAAGTTCATTTATCTTTTTTTTTGCCAACTTGATTTATGAAATCATATGTTTTGGTCTTTTGTCTTGTGTAACTTGACCTGTTATGTTGTATAATTCCAATGACCTGTGTAAAAAGAATGGATGAATAATAGATGAACGGACAGAAAGAAGGGTGTTGGTTCAATTTGTGTCTAATTAGAGGGGGGGGGTTAATTACAGTTTAATAATACTGATTTTTAGAAGATTTTTAGCGTCAATATTCCAAATATTGTTACAGAATCATATATAGGGTTCTTTTTTTATTGTTATATGTTTATTTTTAGGTGTTGTTTTATCCAACTTGACTTGACGTTAACGTTTGTCATCAAGTCACCTAAATGACCTGAGTAATAATAATAATAATAATAATAATAATAATAATAATAATAATAATAATAATAATAACAACAACGATAATAATAATAATGAGTATTTGTAGGGCGCTTTTCACAGTTTTAACTGTCTCAGTAATATGGGCTAAATAGAAAGACATACAGACAAAGGTCTCAATTAGAAGAAAGCATGGAAAGTAGTTTCGTTTTCTTTATTAAGAAATATCCTGAACGAGCTCAGCTCTAAAACAACAACATATACACACGCACACAAACAGATGCAGTTTAAACCCAGCAGTTTGACGAATAAACACACGCTTAAATAAAGACCCCGTTAAAACGACTGCACTGATATCAAGAAATGAGACTGGAATCAGTAAACATTTCACAAACGTGGAGACTAACACAGTCCTCTGACATCAACAACAACGACAAACATGCAGTAGGAGATATATGGATGATTCCGTGTATCCGTATCGCGTGTCTGATTATTATGAAATCACAAGAAGGAACGCGCGGACGTTCAGGACAGCAGCGAGTCTATTGTGAAGGGGTGATACGCCGTGTTTTGTACTGTACAGTGAGAGTTTGCGAAAGCAGGAAGGCATCTTGGTATGTCCGGCATTCGCCCGGAGTTACTCGTGTCCTCCGTATCGCACCTGTAGACTGGGAAGACCTCTGGACTCTCCTGGAATTCGGTTCGAGGAGGCGCGTGAGCAGGCGGATAGCCGATAACCACCGGCAGAAAGTGCGGAGCTAGTAGCAGCTTGCCCCCGAAAGCCAGGTGGTCGTGCTCGGTGCGGGTGAAGGGCTTGCTGAGGATGCTGTCGATGGCGAACGAGCTGGAGAACTTCAGGCTGTCCTCCGCGGGCGCGCGCTCCTGATGCTCCGCGCTCTTCTTACTGCTCAGGCGCTTCCTCCTCCGCCGGAAGACGCCGTCGGCGAACGTGTATTCACTGTGCGGGTTCAGCATCCAGTAGTTGTCCTTGCCCCACGGGCGCGACGGGTCTCTGAGCACCTTCAGGAAGCAGTCGTTCAGCGACAGGTTGTGGCGCACGGAGTTCCGCCACCCGGTGTAGCTGCCGCGGAAGAACGGGAACTTCTTCATCAGGTACTCGTTGATCTCTCCCAGGGTCAGGCGCCCGCTGGTGGAGTCGCGTATGGCCATGGCGATGAGGGCGATGTAGGAGTAGGGCGGCTTGGGTCGGCGCGTGTAGGGCTTCGCCTTGCCGTCCGACAGCGGGACGCCGGGCGCGGGGCTGTTTGCGGCGCAGTCTCCGTCCGAGCCCAGCTCCTCCTCAGCGGACAGCGGCGACACCACGTCCACCTCCACCTCCACCTCCACGTCGCTGCACGTGTCCGGGGACTTGAGGAAAACCTCCAGCTTCATTGTCGAGGTAAAGCTCTAAGTAGCGGTTTGCGTCATCGACGAGACGTTCATCCTCACCTGCTAAAGTCCTCATGGGAGACGGCGTTCTTATTATAGCCGCCGAGGAGGGCCCGCCCCCTTGGGCGGGGCTTACTGTCTGGACCGACTCATCACAGGCGCGTTCATGCGGGTTAAAGATTTAGAGACACACACCTGCCTTTCTGAATTTGTGCAGAGGTTTTGAAAGGCTGTGAAATAAACACGAGAAACTGGCAGCTGGGCTTGAAATCTTTCCACCTAAAAAGATCCGCAGTGACGAGGAAACCAGCTGAGAAATTAAAAATATATAAATACATAAATGCATGTTGAAAAAAATGCATGTAAACGTATATATTGTTAGTCAAGAGAAAAAAAAAATACTTTTTTTGCGGAAATTAAGACACTTTTGTGTGTGTGTGTGTGTGTGTGTGTGTGTGTGTGTGTGTGTGTGTGTGTGTGTGTGTGTGTGTGTGTGTGTGTTTACAGTTCGTTATATTGCAGTTGGAGCAAATCGACATGTGATTGAATGGTGACAGGGAACTGGAACCAATCCCAGCAACTCTGGGGCTAGAGGAGGGACACACCCTAGATTGGTTTCCAACCAATCACAGAGCGGGACACACACATTCACACTCTCACATGGGCACATTTTCAGATTCCAATTTTCCAATTGCATGTTTTTGGAGTATGAAATCCGGAGACCCGAATGAAACCCACGCAAGCAAAGGAACAACATGCAAACTCCATGCATAAAAAAACGCAACCGGGCTTCAAACTCAAGTCTCAATTGGTTGTACTTGTCGATAATTGGCATATGTCAATTTAATTCCATTCATGTTGGTGTAAAACTGAATTTAAAAGAAGGAATGCTTCAAATAAACTTTATTTCATGAATTTCATACACCGTCGATTTGATTTAATCTGTTAGCTCTTTTCAAGCGTGTAATCGGCGTCATAACTTGGCTTTGCTATGTGGCGTGTCGCACATTATTTTGACGCTCCCAATACCTGACATCAACTTGTCACTCACCATCACGCTTTGTAAACTGAGTTTACATGATTAATGAAAGTATTCGCTCATGGCAGTTGGTGACTTTTTTAAAGAATGGGGAAGTTTGCCGCTTTATGAACTTGGACCAGGGCCTTAAGTAGAAAGAGACATGCCACAGAGGTCACACAGGGGTCAAAAGACTGAAAGGTGCATGGGAAGAAAAAAAGACTAGTTTGAAAGTGGAGCGAACAAACTTTATTCTTTCGCTTGCCGATGAAAGAAGTGAAGGTGGAGTGAAAGGTCACAGCATTTTGTGGGTTTCTAATTTGCCTTTAGGTGAATGATAATCATATAACTGTCTTTTTTTTTTTTTTTTTTTTTTGAGCCGCACCTACATAAAGCCTTTGGGGTATTTTTTTTTTTTCTTTGAGCGAATCACCCAAGGTTTGTGTCATACGTCGGGTTCACGGAGCAGACAAACAAGCCCGTGCGATGTGTGGTGTGCTCCTATAAACACGAATGCACAAATACCCACACATACTTAAATGATTATATAGCCTTCCGTGGAAACCGTCCTGTGAAGGTCTGTAATCAGAGCTAGAGTTTCCAAAGCAGGTTCTGCGCTTTTCATAATTCTCTATTCCGTCTTTCTTTGCAAAGCTGGAGCTGTGGGCTGAGTGGGAAAGGCTTGTTTATTACACCGGTAAACTGCATTGAAAAGGCTTCGGTGACACGTTTATTTCAGTCTTTGTAAGGAAAAACCACGGCGTCTCGATTGAGCCGAGCACAGACTCCTGATTTAGGATTAACAAGGGCTTTAATAAAGTGAGTTTGTGTGGCCACTAGGGACCGTCTCAAAATTCTGCTCTGCATTTGAAACGACACACTCCGAAACCCGGAGCAGTGGGCAGTATTGGGAACACAACTGCCACATTGAAGCAAATGATTCCTGATGTGTTAGGTTGGCAGCTTTCCTGCGATCTATGATTTTAAATATTCCAGCTCTTGAGAAGCTTTGACGGTTTTAGCCTTCACAAACTCAAATAAATATCAGTGTGAGTGTTTGGCTGTGTTTGCAGCTCCGTTCCGGATAAAGTTTCTCTGTTCACAAACTCTCCAATGTGAAATGGTTTCCAGCAGAGGTAAAAGTGTGGAGACCATACTGTAAAAATTACTCCATCTGAATTTAGAATGACAAAAACACCAAGAAATGTTAAAAACAAACTCTTTATTTATGATTATATTTATTTTCTAATTCAGAAAGGAAATTTCACACCTCAATGTTTCAAAATGGCAGAACAAATTGGGTAGAAAATACCAAAACGTCAGTCTCAGTCAAACTCATGTGCAGAAAATTTCAACCGCTAATTCACGTCCATGTAATTTAGCTCATTATAGCATCCAGTACCTTCAGCATCCTACAGATGGCGATATCACCTCGTCCGCCCAAGAAATTAACCTCGGTAGAAAAAGATGCCAACTTGTTGTGCACAATCACAATGTAACGAGTAACGTGTCCATTCAAATGTTGTCAGATACTCATTTACAAATGTAGTCAAGTAGAGAGTAGAAGTTGCTGATACTAAGTAGCCAAAAACATGCTTAAGGAAAATAACAAAGTTCATTTACTCAAGCACTTTACTCCACTCCGGCTAAATACTCATCGGACATTTGTCGGACAATCCGGTTTCTTTTTTGGTAGCGATTGCGCAAGACTTCCGTTCTATCCGGTTGTGAACCCGTAATCTGGACTATCAGACGTAGCCACCTCCGTGTGTTTGCGTCAATATCATTCTCCTCATTCCAGTTGTGTTTAACTTCAGCTTCCATCTGATAGCGCCGTGCCGTCAGATGTCTGTCTGAGGAGTGTGTGCACAGGTGTGCGTGTGGTTTATCTTACACGTAAATGCAGGTGTCATGATCTTTCTGTCCGCACAAAAGCTTCAAAGTCATCTTTATATCTCGCGCCGAGACGGGATCCAGCTCTTCTGGGGAAGCAAGGCCGCCCCGACCGAGGCGAAAAATATTTGTAGCAGGCGAAATATTTAAAGTGGTTCAAATTCGATTAACACGAGTGATTAAACGGTTTGTAATTCGATCCTGGGATGCCTTTAAATGTCAAGCGCATAATAGATTCCTATCACATTCCTGCGTTTCAGAGCAAAACACGTGCTCCTAGAGTTACAGTTGCTCTACAGGATGTTTTTACTGGATTTCACTTCACCGAAGTCGAGGTGAGCGCGGTCAAATGGGCTTGGAAATGGAGATTTGTTTGTCAACAATCTACCGGGCCGCATATATATATTTTTAATACAGAGTTATCAGGTTGAGTAGAGTGTGTGTGTGTATTTAAAATCCCAAACGTCCCATTTCAAAACACCTAAAAAAATGAAGTTTAAGCGAGTCGCGTCTCTCGGCTAAATTGATCTGGGTTTGTTTTGGGATTAAAAATGGCTTTAGATTTTGGGTTTACACCATTTGAATAGTTTTGCTGTGTTCAACACGTGACGCCTTTTTATTCTGGATTTCGTTTCACTGTAATGCAAACACAGTCAGTTGGCCTTGGAAATGTCTTGGTTGGTTCTCCAATTTTATTTTATTAGAATAATATCTTTTTGAGCAAAAATGAGCATGTGAGCTTTCAAACTTGAAATGTAAGATGTTCTTTTTCAAATCACCTGAATGAAAATCTCTCTCTCTATATATAAAACAAAAACCTCGGTGAAATAGCGAATGGCGAATTTCAACGTTTTTAGAGTTAGTTTCAGAATTGAACCCAATAACATGAGTGAAAGATGCTTTTAGTTGATATTTTAGCCAGTTGTTTGATGTCTTTCTCACCTTGCCTTGTTAGCCTCCCAGACATGATGCTAGGAATGCTAAACGCAACGGCTTCGCTATCAGGTTTGGTCACTGTGGAAAAACTCTGCAGTTTGTAGGCCCGGGCCTTTTCAATTACGTTCCAGTTAACAAAAGTGGTGTCCCTAAAACTCACGGGCCCTCAGAAACGACATCGAGACGCCGTGCACCACTGAGTTAACAGCCGAGAGAAATGATACGGAGTCGACGTTTCCATGATCACACACCAGTTTGTGTCTACACCGGTGTTTACCGCAGGGTTTCAAGTTTGATTACAGCTTTCTGCCCAAAAACGTGTAGAATTGTGAGCGGTCACGAGAGAAAGCCGCACCTGTTTCATGCTTGTCTGGCTGATTCTCAGCGTTTCCCTTTATTTGTTTCGCTCCTAATGAATCCCTAACATTTCCTCACCTCCTGCTTTTTTGTTCTCATTGTTCCAAATCTGCAATTTGATACAGTGTGTGTGTGTGTGTGTGTGTGCGTGTGTGTGTGTGTTCGTGTGTGTGTGTGTGTGTTTACATCCGCAATCACGGGAGGCGTTTTTGAAAGCGTGAAACCCAATTCTGTGTTTGCCGTTACGTTTAGCGTGAGAGCGCGTGAGTAATGTTCAGCGAGCTGGTGTGTTTGTGTGCGACTGCAGGTGCTCAGTTTCACATCAGCATCTCAGCTGAAGTTTACGTCTCAAATCTGTTCAAACCTGCAGAAATGAAGCCGCTTGTCTCCTGAAATCAGGCTTTATGAAGTCAAGAAACACATGACGTGTGCTGTAAAAGATGTGAAAAAAACGCGTGTGTGGGGGTAAATAAAGTCATTTTGTGCGGCACGGATTCCATGAAGTATTAATTGTAATTACTCTACTGTAATTAACTTTATAACAAAACTGTAATTACTGTAAAATGTTTATAACATGTTTAAAAATGACCATACAGTTATTGCTCAAAATAGTTTTTTTTTTTTTTAATAAATTACATTTTCGTATTCTAAATTTGGATTTTAGATTTTATTTTAATACTCTAAAATCAGTTCTTTCTCCATTTATGGACATTTATGGACGTTTTACTTGTTGTACAATTTTACAATCACTTCTGGTGTATTGTGTTCAACATCACACTAGAATTGTAAATCAATTAAAGAAATAATTCTTTTTTTTTATAACTATATTTTTAAAAAGTTTATAAAACTGTAAACAAATCTCATACAACATTTATTTTAAATACATAAAATGAGGAGAGTTTTCTGGTGTATCCAGCACTACGCGTGTATTTTATCAGATTTCAAGTTCATTTTGATTAAAATAACAAGACGGTAAAAAACATAGTCTAGTTCTCACAACTAGTAAAGGATGGACATAGTAATTAGAATGATAAAATAATAATAAAGATGTTTTTACTAACTGACATACAATTTCATTTTAAACCAACTGATGTTCATACTAAATGTTTCACAGTATTTACTGAGAAATCAAAGACTGAAAGTAACATAATCATTCTTGCAAAAAAAGGTAATTTCTTTTAATTACTGAAATACCTCGTAATTACTACCTGTACTTACAAGTTCATTACTTATAATTACTTTTTAATCACTTATAATTTCTCATTAATGAAAACAATTAATGGCATGAGCGACGCGTGTTGTAGTTTTTTTCTTTTTTTTATCTTATCACGCTTCACACCGTGTTCTTCTCACTGGTTTGAGCATGTAGGAGAACATTCATGCCAGAGGAATCCAAAACACGCAAACCCTGCCATTCCCGTGTTTGCTAGCAGTAGCCATGTGCTTCGCAGCAAAACACCTGCCCGCATTGTCTGCTCAGCGGGTTTGTGTGCGTCTGCGTCCTCTGGTAGAGTTCACAGACGCTGGCAGAGGGCTTTCACCCCGGGTGACGCTCACCTGCCAAACCTGAACCAGAAAAACAAACAGCATTTCCAGCGAGGCACATGCTGTTATTAGAAGGAGGTCAAGGAAAGGTGGAGTGTAGGTGTGCGTGATGGTGGAACGTGCATTTAACAGCCAGGCCTTCCGTGGAGACCTTGTCAAAAACTCATTTATGGTTCTGAGAATCATCTCAACGTCCAGAAATACAGTGAGAAAAGCATGAAAAGACGTGATTGAAAACCAACCACGACCACTGTTAGATGGTGTTTCAATAACTGTCCGGTTTATTCCTCTAAATGGTAATTGTTCTGGAAAAATTGCAACATTTTGCTAGAGGTGTTAAGTACCTGACAACCATACTTGAGTAAAAGTACTTACTGTAGAAAGTACTCCTTTACAAGTCACCAATTTCAAGAAGACTTTTTTTTAGAAAGTTTAGAAAGAAAGTTTTATAGTATCCTATTTTTAAAAGAACTTAAGTATTGTAGTAAAAAACACCAAAAAATCTCACAAACAAGAAACACTTATGAGGTTTTGAATTGTATTGAATGACTTTATTTATCCCACTAAAGTTTTTTTAATTTCTTTAATTTTAAAAAATGTAAAAGGGTAAATTTCTTTTTTTCCTAATATAGAAATGAAATTTAACAGCTCATTGTTTCAAAATGGCAGAACAAAATAGATTAAGAAAAAACAAAAAGTCAGACTCAAGACTCAAATGTGCAAAAAAGTGCAACCGCTAATTCACCTCCACGTAATTTAGCTGATAAAGTCAACCAGTACCTTCAGCAACCTGCAGATGGCGATATCACCACGTCCGCCCTAGACATTAACCGCGGTCGAAAAGACACTGACTTGTCATACGCGATCACAAAATGAGTAAAAGTTGCTTTTATTTTTGCGACTCAGTAAAAGTACAAAGTAGCTAAAAATACTCAAGTAACAAAGTCCATTTAAGTCCAAGCACGTTACACTACTTCACTTTACACACAAAGTAATCCTCCTCTGATAACGAAAAAACAGTTCAATTACTCTGTTGTACAAACTACCTGTACGCTTCAGTTTCATCTTCAAGTTCTTTTGTCCAATTATTAAAATGAGTAAAAGTGAATCTTGCCCTGACCAATCGGTTATAGCAAACGCATCTCCAAGTCTGATTGGTTGAGAAACTGTCTTGTCTCAATGTATGATAGAGCCTGCCAGTCAGAATCTGAAGGCGTGGGCGGGGCTGATTAGACTTTAACTGCATGGTAACACACAATTTTATTTTATTTTCTTTTTTTTATATATATTTGTTAGTTTTGCAAAAAGAGGGGGGAAAGGCGGAGTCAGACCAAACTCAGTTCCTTGTTGTCACTTGCAACATGGCCAATAAAGATTCTGATTCTGAAATAGCTGGAATGTGATTGGTTAAGTGCTTTAATGGGAAAACACTTATTTGGATGCTGCGCAAGCTATTAGAAAGACGTTGAAAGGAAGCGGGCAGACTTTTTAATAATAATTTTGCAATTATTTAATAAGTATTCATCACTTTCACAGTTTTAACAGTCTCAAAGCGCACGTGTGAATATGTGAGAGAATTGTTGCTTTTTATTCACTTGATCGTCTGGATTGATGGTGTTAAGTTCAAGTTCAATTTCCGAGCATTTGTAAGGAACTTTCACAGTTTTCACTGTCTCAAAGCGCACGTGTGAATATGTGAGAACATTTTTGATCTTTTATTCATTTGATCGTCCGGATTGTGGGTGTTAAGTAAATGGCTGCGATTATCACTAAGACTATGACAAAGGCAGAGACCCGTGTGAGTGTGAGAGTGTGTGTGGAGGAGCAGGACATGTTTAAACCGTCCTTGCATGCGGATTCGGATGGTCTCGGGCTCTTTATCGCTCTGGCTCACACGCCACCGCAGCTCTGCTCGCATGCAGCCCGGAGAAAACATTACAAAAGGCATTTTCTCCACAGCAAAAGGCTAATCTGATAATGGCTAATCTGATAGGAATTGCACTCCACGCCACGTGTTGACAGGCTGAACTCACCTCGCTAGCCAGCGGCCCCCCACCCTCATGGTCTGGCCTGGATGTGTGTTTACCTGGCGAGCCAAGCCGTTCTGCCGTCTTTGTCTAAACTTGAAAGGGGATCCAAGCGCTCGGCCTCCTCACGCACCGAGCTTCGCACGACACGCCCCGCCCGCGCCGCACTGCTACAGTCTCAGCCAGAGTGTGTGTGTGTGTGTGTGTGTGTCTGTGGACGGTTATGCGTGTGTGCTTGTGTTTTTGCATTCATTTTTACATTTGAGTCATTTTTCTATCAAGGCATGAAAGTGTGTGTGTGTGT
>MU204268.1:423954-505277 GCA_017309775.1 Paedocypris sp. Pulau Singkep
ACACACACACACACACACACACACACACACACACACACACACACATTATTATGTAGATATTATGTATTGTTTTTTAATTCATGTAATGTCTGTATATATGTATATATATATTAGTATTTACTATTTTTTCGTGTTTTGTATTACTATTTTTATAACAATTCATTTTTATTTGTATTATAAGCAGTATGTATTTTAGTATGTATAAAGTTTTTTTGTATAGTTTTTATAGTACGTATTATAGTTTTATTTGGTATTTTTGTGCGCTTTGGAACAATTAAAGCTGTGAAAATCTCCTTACAAATGCTCTGAACTTGAACTTAGTAGATTTATGTGTGTGTGTGTGTGTGTGTGTGTGTGTGTGTGTGTGTGTGTGTGTGTCTGTGTACTGTACATATTTTGTATTGCTATCTAGCATGTCTGTGGATTTATTTGGTAGTGCTTGGCACTTGCTTGTGTGTGTGTGTACAGTGTGTGTGTGTGTGTGTGTGTGTGTGTGTGTGTACAGTGTGTGTATACATATACGTAACACCTCTGACAAAGGGAGGGGCTTCTCTATCATCTGGAGACATCTTATCTCGCCATTCAAATGTTCTTGATGAGCAGTCATTGATTTTAAGTCAGGCTAACAGCTCACACTCCCTCCATTATCTGCGCTGGAGAGGAAAAGAGAGAGTGAGACAGCGAGTCGCTCCTTTCATCTCGCTCTTCTGCCAGTGCTGTGTTCACAACTCAAAATGGCATTTGTGCGTTTGGAGGCAGTGGAAGCAAGTGTGTTTGGGAAAGAGGGACGAGTGCGTGAGTGTGTGTTGCGTGTGTGACACACTGGGCTGGAATGTGGCCGCGGGCTCTGTACAGACGACTGTGAACTTTTGTAAACACACTTATAGCAGGAGAGCAACCAGACCACACACACACACATATACAATGAAAAACACTAAAGAAAAAATATTGTGATTTAAAAATTGCACGCACACACAAACAATAAAAATAAAAACACAAATTAAATATATAATTGTTTTTTTTAATAATAATTTAATAATAAATAAATGTAATATTTTTTTAATAATTGTGCGCACACACACACACACACACACACACACACACTCACCCACACTAAATAACAACACAAAAATAATTTGAAAAAACTTAACACACACACTTATTAAATGATAATTAAATATATACAGTATATTAATTTAATCATGATAATATGTACATAAATAATAAAGAAAAATATAAAAACCAATAAATTATGGTTCTATATAAAATATGAAATAAATGTACACTTATTACTTGTTAATTAATGTTTTTAAAAATGTCAAAAATACACACACATAATTGTAAAAATATGTATAAACACACGATTACATATTTAAAACTTGGTTTGGTAGTTCTTATGAAATTAACTATGTGTGGAGCACCATAGCCACTTTCACACATACAACCGTGAAAGGGCTAATGACATTATCCTGAAATAGTGTCTTTTTGGTAATGTCATGGAATTTATCATTGCGTTCATGATATATTAATTTATAGATTTATTTATAGGATTTTATTTTAAGGAATTTTGTACACTTTTGATGCACGTTTGATGTACAAGAACGTTAAAGTTTGTTGCATTGTATTGTGTTTTTATCTAGGAAAATTGTGGCCTACTGGTCAGAGAAATGCAACCTATCTATCTGTCTGTCTGTCTGTCTGTCTGTCTGTCTGTCTGTCCGTCTGTCTATCTACGTATCTCTAATTATATACTGTTTGTGTGTGTGTACACTAAAGGTGGATAGATAGATAGATAGATAGATAGATAGATAGATAGATAGATAGATAGATAGATAGATAGATAGATAGATAGATAGATAGATAGATAGATAGATAGATAGATAGATAGATAGATAGATAGATAGATAGATCACTAATTCTTACTGTTTCTCAATTTTAACTCTATTTCTCATTCTTATTATCTACCTTTATCTCTTCTTTCTGTAATTCTCAAACCTTTTTCATTCTACCTCTGTTTTTAATTCTTGTGATCACTCTGTTTTTCTCGTTATCTCTCTCTTGTCCGTGTCTCTATCTCTTTATCTCACATTAATCTGTATCTCTTATTCTCTTTTTCACATTGTCTCTCTTTCTCTCAGTGTGGCTCTCTCTTTCATTCTGCTTGTGATTCTCTCTCTGTCTCCCTCCCTCTTTCTCTTCAGGATGTCTTTCATCCTCCCTTTCCAAAGGGATCAAACGCTCTCAGAAACTGACCCCAGTATCTTTCCTCTCTCGCAGACAAACACACGCTTCCTCTGCCAGGTAAAGCTTTCATCCACAGTGAGGAAATGAACAGCCATTTCCTATTTCTTAATCTCTGCACACGTAGGCAATAGACTTCACACCAAACACCTGAATGTTCTGTTTTTATTATTATTAATTTAATTATGTTTTTTGCAATGTTGCATGTATAGTATTTTTGGTAATGTAAAGTATTAAATTGTTGTGTATTTGGTATACGTTTCACAACGATATGACTTGTTATTCTAGTGTTATCGGTTTTATTAACCTCCAGAAACCTTCTTTCTAGCGCCTCCCGCTGGTCAGGTTTAGTACTTACAGCACGTTTATGTCGGCGTTAATGTTTGTCCTCGTAATTTAATGTTGTGACAGTAAAATCACATGTTGCTAAATAATTGCGAGTTTTTATAATTCAGCTTAACAGAGTGGTCAAGTTAAGTAAACTTTTAAATATAATTTTAATGCCGTTAAACATGATGAACTTAAATACGTACAGTATGCCATAAAATTGCTGTATTACATTAATGCTGTTTAACAGCCTTGTAAGGTTAGTTGCAATTTTAAACATAATTATAACGGTAAAGTTGAATATAATTTGTCTTACCTAATCAATGAATTAATTGCAACATTTCTGTTGTATTATTTTCTAACAACTTGCTATTAACACGCACTGTAATTTCAATAGTGAAAAAATATTGTAATGTTGCTTGAAAAATTATTTGACAGCAATAATGTAATAAAATAAAGCTTGTAATAATTAAAAAATTGCACCATATTTGGAAAACTTTTACCTAAAGTTTGTTTAATGCTCAGTGTGTGTGTGTGTGTGTGTGTGTGTGTGTGTGTGTGTGTTCGTGTGCGTGTGTGTGCGCGCGTGTGTGTGTGTGTGTGTGTGTGTGTGTGTGTGTGTGTGTGGTAAAGGAAGCCTATTCACAGCATTTCCCGTGCTGGCTCAAAACTCATGGGAAAACACTGAAAACATGCTCAACTAGAACAATAATATCAAGCATTTTTTTTTTTTAGAAATTATTTACAACCAAAACCTCAACGCTGGTGACCTTTGACCCTGATACATTAGTACCTTGAGTGCTATTGGTATCGGACCGATGGTTGTGTGTCCGTTTTGCATCTCGTGGGCCGTGGTGCAGTAATTGCCAATCAAACGTCAGGAATGTCACGGTCAACAGTGGATAAGCTGCACAAACAAACAGTGGGATCCTAAGTGCATTATCCTATTTTACTAACATTTTCTCTGCTAATGAGCTGACTGGATCTCTAGCGGTGGCCGTTTTGAGAAAATAGCCGAGGCTTGGTTTAGTGTTTACACTGTCGGACATCCCCATGGTGCCGTCACACGCAACACGCCGCAGCGAGACCGCAGCAATGTCAAATTAGATCCGACTCCTCAGATTAGTCCAGAAGAAATGAGAATGTGCGGTCCCGAGAGTCTGAAAGCTCTTATCTGAGGGAAAGTATCTCTGCTTTGCACTATTTAGGGAGATAAGCGAGGCCTTAATGGCGTTTGTTGCTTGGGTGGTCTGTGTTTCGTGGCGTTGTAGTGCGGCGCTTTCCCAGAACAAGTGGAAGTGACGCCGAACGCATCGCGAAAACGGTTCTTGATGTCAATGTGACTGATGTCTAATTCTGTGTGATTGTAATTCATTTTGCAGGGTTTCCCAAACGTTTTTTCATTCCACGACCCGGTGTTCTAAAAATTCTGATATACAATTACGTCATGTTCGTTCACATCGGGAAGTAAAAACAGACAGTTATAACAGTGGTAATTAGACAATCATAGTAAAATAAAATGAAGAATATAAAGAAGAAAGCTTGGTGAAGTTTAAACATTTTCAACGAATGTTCACGAAATGTACCATGTGCACGACTGTAAAGATAATTTCTGCTCAGTGACTTTAGCCTGAGAGTTTAGTTTTCATATTCAGGAATTTTATCTAGAAAAACACGTGTATAAAAGCTGATGAGCGCAAGTAGTTAATGTAAATCAGGAAACCTGTCGTTCTAAATTGTTACAAAAAAATTAAATACAATAACATATATACATATTAAAATAATTATAAATGCAATCGCTTAAAGGGTATTAAAAGAATAATTACCGTCATTGCACAATGTATGTATTTTAGCGCGCATGCGCATTAAGCGATGTAGGAAATCCTCATGTGTAGGACAGAATTTTAGAACCCCGGCGTGACCCCGGAAACGTGCGTCATAGACCTGCAATTGAGACAGCATGAATTGTTAAACTATTGACTATTACGTCTTTATAATAAATAAATGCTTCTTTTCTCTTCCAATGTTCGCCGACAACGAGTTGATTTACAAAATGTGTGTAGCGCTGAGCCGACACGCCTTCTGCTCCGTTACGTGTGACGTATAACTTCTCGAGCCACGTGATTTAGCTAGTTTGGTTGACGTCATCCAAACCGGAAAAGCATTTCTGACTTAAAAAAGCGTTTCTCTGCCCCGCTATTCTTTGTAAGTACACGCAACGTTTTATGTATCTTGTTTATCAATATGTCTAATAGAAATCTTTGGTGCAAAAAAATAGTTTTATATAATGTGTCGTTATGGAGTTTCATCTTCAACACTGTTTGTTTTTAGCAGTAGCCTATTTGCTAATGAACATGTCGCGTGTAACATAACGAATTGTTTTTTTCTGTCACCAACACTAAAACTATGTGCAGTGGTTATAAAATACTTAGGTCACGAGTTATTCGGTTTGATTTTTTTCCATGGTAAATTGCGAATGCTGTTCGGTTTTAATATTTGTCTGTTGCAATCAAATCTTCCAAAATAAGTTCAATATGATATTGCTTTATTATACTATCATATTGTTATACGTATTTTAAAGCTCAGGTTCGTCTTGTGTTGTTGTCTTTGAAGCATATCTGACATGTCATTTTGGCAGCCGGATCAGGGTTAATTCTAGAAAAGAACATTTGTTTATTGTCAGTAAAATGCTTTAATTAATCAATACATTAATATTTTGGATTGTGTAATTTTTTTGAGGTTCTTACCCCAAAAGTATTTTTTGTGTGTATGTAATCTGACTTTCAGTAATTCACGCGTTGCCTCCCGTTGTGTTTAGTCTGCAAATCTTTTTAATCTCTTTGATAAACACAGAAACGACAATGATCACATGCATATGACACGCACAAATATATACAAATTGCAGTAGTTAATGGTTATTCTAGCAATAACTATTTTAGTAGTTATTGGCTTTTATAAATGCAGTAATAAAAGAGAATAACTAGATATAGTGTGCATGCAACTAATCTCAAAGGCAGCAATTTAGTCAAATTGAGCTCACGTAAAACATAAATCAAGTAATATCAGAACCTCAGTTTTATTTCATTGATCATGTCTCAATTAATTAGAAATTGAAATGAGAGCAATATTAGAAATGTTCTTACGTCTAATATTGTACAGCCCTGGTGTGTGTGTGTGTGTGTGTGTGTGTGTGTGTGTGTGTGTGTGTGTGTGTGTGTGTGTGTGTGTGTGTAGCTAGTAGCAATTTGTAGAATGTAGGCATTTTATAGAATGTTTATAGGCAGAGTTTAAAACACTGGCACCAAATCATTCTAAAAACTAAAACCTGAACATTAGGATACGGTGATCAACAGGGAAAATTCTTCAAGTTCATTCAGCTTTATTTATAACGCTCTTTTCACAAGCGCATACTGTTTCAACACTGTGAAATAAACAGAGCAATGGATTTAATTCCATGTTTCTGGAAGCATCGCTGTAATCTGACGCCGAATTACTTCTGTCTCCGCGGTTCGCTCTGACTCGTTTGCTGAATGCACCGGAACGTTTTTACATTATTTCAGTCTCATCATCAAAATCGTCCTTATTTATTTCTCGAGATGTTGTCCAAATAATGAATGTTTGTCTGACCTAAAGTTCCTGCTGGTCAGAATAATTTTAAGCTTATGAAAAAAGATTTGTTTCGGTTCTTTAAGATTCTATTGGAAGAAATGGCTGGTTCGATTATTCAGAGTTTTTTGTAGATTGTCCGTGTTTCTGCTGTTATGACGGTGTCCGGGAGTGAATTCCTCCTGCGCTGTGTGTGTGTGTGTGTGTGTGTGTGTGTGGTTGTAATTTGTCCGCGTCTCTCTCTTTATTCCACAGAGACTCTGGGGTGTCAATCACTTCCAAATGTTCATGCACAAGCGTCGTGTGTATTTTCCTTTCAGCGTTTTTCCAAGTTCAATTTTTTTTAATGAAGTTACTGTTTGAATTTAATCATACATTTTGTTGAATGGAGCATGTTTTTTTATTGTATGGTTAATGCGGGTTGTAACTGTCTAACAATTTGATTATTTACAGTCGATATCATATATTTTAGTGTACTAAAAATATTTTTATGTAAAGACAAAACAGAGAGAAATGTTCTCTGTATGATAAAAGTATACTCACCCCCCCACACACACTTTCTCACACACACTCTTCCTCTTCTTTACTGTTTTTTTCCCCACACAACCCTCTCTCTCTCTCTCTCTCTCTCTCTCACACACACACACACACACACACACACACACACACACACACACACACACACACACACACACACACACACACACACACACACCACCCTGGAGCTGTCACTCTTTTACTCCAGGACGGTGTTTGTATATGAGTTTGCGACTAAAAACTTTGGGGAGAAAGTGCCAGTAGGGCTGAAGCGCCGGCCGCTCTGTAAACAGTGAAATCTCCTCGTCCAGCGCTTGTGCCGAACATAATCTCTCCGCCGCGCTGGGAGCCGGATGGTAGATTTATTTGTCCACGTCTCTGGTGGTTTCCGCTGCCTGTTGAAAGGCGATGTGTGTGTGTGTGCGTGTGCTGAGCCTCAGGGAAGGACTGATAACACCGTGTCTGTCTGTGATAGGTGAAGGATGGCTCCTGCCCGCCAGCCGCCCCTGGTGACCGGCATCTCGCCCAACAAGGGCACACCCTGGACCAAAGTCACCATCCGTGGGGAGAACCTCGGCACCGGACCCAATGATCTCATCGGTAACCCTTACAGTGCATTACACAGACCCTACAGGATTTCAAATTTTTTTTGTGATTGTTGCAGCGTAAAATGCCAAATGTTGCGGGAGCTTTTACAAAAAGTTTTTTTTTTTTAGACAGATTTTTCTCAACACAATTGCATTACCAATTATGTTAAAAGTGTTCTTTGCAAGTTTACTACCCCAAAGCGCAGGAATTCAAAGATTCTGGCAATATTATTTATATTTGCTCATCAGAATGAAGTGCATTTTTCTTTTTTCTTTCAGGTAAACGTTGCCTAGGTATTTTTCTCGCAGCTGGTGAAATCCAGGAATGGCTCCTCCATTCGTTACATGAAAAATTAATTTACTTAGCGGACATAGAGTAAACGGAACACCATTGGGGCTCTGCAATAAATCGCATGCGATATTCATGCGTATCTCTTCAGTAAAGCCGGTGTTCTATCATTGTATCATTGTGTTCTGTCATCTTTTATGAACTCATGCTTCATAATTGTTTTCGTTTTTCAAAACAATCATGTCATGTTCTGCCTTCTAGCGGTCCTGCACATAAATATGTCCTGCAGGAGTTACATTAACTTACAATCATGTATTAACTTTATTCAGATACAGTATACATATTTGGTTAGAGTGTAATCGACGTATCGAGGAAAAGTGATCAATTTTCATCAGATGATTTTGTGAAGCAATTTTAATCGGATGATCATATATATATATATATATATATATATATGTATATGTATATGTATGTATATATTAGATTAGATTAGATTCAAGTTTATTGTCATTACACATGTACAGGTACAAGGCAACAAAATATATGTGTGTATATATATATTAATATATATATGTTGCTCCATTTGATCAACCGATTAAAATTGCTTATATATATATATATATACATACATATATCTGAAACACATAATTAGTTTAATAGTGAAGTGTGTCATTACTTTAGTACGAAAAACGTTTTGGCTTTATATACGCCATTGGATAGTTGTAATGATACGGCGATTGTAACAGAGCAGCAGGTAGGGAAACCTTCTGGTGCGCGCGGTGAAACGAACCGCGGGTTTGAAATCACATGGTGTGTTCACGCGCTGAACCGCTCCGAGAGCGTTTGAAAGGGTTAAACGAGGCAAAAGAGCCGAACTTCCCATCACTATAATGAAGACCTTTTGTGCAAAAACCGGACCAAACGGATTGGCCGAATTCGTGGAAAATTTGTTGTGATTGGATGAAATTGCAAGGTCGCAAATAAATCGCGGAGTTTCGCTGAATTCGCGTGAATTGGCCTGATCGCGCAATCTCGAAATCCTGGAGGGACTGATTACAAGTAAATGACGGAATCAGAGTCTACCGCTTTTTTCCTCTTCCAGGTTTGTCCATCTGTGGTCACAACTGCTTGCTGACCGCTGAGTGGATGTCTGCCAGTAAGATTGTGTGTCGAGTTGGACCGGCTAAAGATGACAAGGGGGAGATCATCGTCACCACCAGGAGTGGAGGCCGAGGAACGTCCACTGTCTCTTTTAGTCTTCTCAAAGCCGACCGGATTGGTGAGACGTGCAAGAGTTTATTTATAATATACAAAATTAAAACGACAGATTTTTATTATATTTAACAGCACATTCTAATATATTTAACTAAACTTTGTGTTTTATAAAAGCAATTTTAGTTTGTAGAAGAACTATAAAATGTGTTAATTAGATTAGTTCTTTTCCGTGAATATAATATAATAAAATAACTTCTAGATTAAGGTTTTAGCCACAAATCGGTATTGCTACTTGTGACGTAAGCACTTCCTTGAAAGAAGCGTCATGACCACAAATAAAGGACTTATCTCAGTCTTCCTGATGACTCGATCAGTGTCTGTTTTGACTTTGAAACCCCCAAGTAAACCTCCAGAATAAGCAGATGTGTGATAGTTATCACTCTATTGTTGTTCATATAAACACTTTGGGTTTTTAACAGGCAAAATCGCAATTCCCATCCTTTGTATTAGATTTGTATCTGGGTGTAATGCGTGGCCAAGCGTTTGCCTTTCAAATAAACGTGTGTGTGTGTGTGTGTGTGTGTGTGTGTGTGTGTGTGTTTGTCTTGTTAGGCATCCTGGATCAGTCTGCGGTCTGGGTCGATGAGTTAAATTATTACGACATGAGGACGGATCGGAACAAAGGAATCTCGCCGCTCTCGCTTCGCCCCGCCAACCCGCTGGGCATCGACATAGACAAGTACAGAAACACATTCGTACGACGTAGATGTTGCTGTTCTGCCTAACAGACCCAGAAGTGTAAAAATACCTGAAAACCATTCATGAGTATATGTATATTTTACTGCAGAAATTACTCCATTACAAGTTACAAGTCTCTAATTACGAGAAGACTTGAGTATGAGTTGTAAAGTATCTGATTTAAAATAAACGCAAAAAAACTAAATGCTGACTTGTCGCTCTCACTCGCAATGTAATGAGTTACTGTGTCCATTCAAATGTAGTGGAGTAAAGAGTACTGATACTCAATCACAAATGTAGTCAATAGAGAGTAGAAGTTGCTTATATTTTTCATACTCGACAGAAGTACAAAGTAGCCAAAATACTCAAGTAACAAAGTACACGTACACAAGTATTTTACACCACTATTCAGAAACGCCGTTCGCTCAGATTAAAACACACACTTCACCCCCAAAACGCCGCGCAGTGTTTATAGAAATGCTGGAGTGTGTTTATGAGGAAGGAGGTTCGACAGAAACAGGCCATTGTGTGTCGGACTTCTACCTGGCTGCTGTCATCTTGACATTTCCTTGAACAGGAGGCGAATCTTTTCCTCTTTCTCACCGTTGAGACACGTTTCTGTCAGTATATTTAGATCAGGGGTGTCCATTGCTTTCCTTAGTGGGAAACAAGTTTGCTTGATAAAATCCTCATAACAATCATTTTTATGACAAAATTGTATTGCTTCAATTCCAATAGATTTTTACCTAAAAATAGAAAACATTCATGCAAATTGGTACAAGGATTTTTAAATATTTTTTTCATTGTAGGAACGTTGTTGTATGTAAAAATATATAATGACAGTTCTTTATAAGGTTTTTTTTTTTTTTTTTTTTAAGATTGTCTCTGATTATAAACCTTTAATTCCACCAACAAATCTGTATGTAACAAATATTTATTCATTGTGGAATGGTTTTAACATTATAATTAGTGATTGACAACTTTTTGTTGTTTCCTACAAAATATAGTACAGACTTTCAAAAGATGGTATTGAATATGTTTGTTGTTGTTAGTGTTAAATCAAAGTAGAAGCTTCAAGCTACTACTAAAACAGTGTTTTGTGTATTTTTTTTTTTTACGTTTATTCATTATTTATTTACAGATATTTAATGTGTGTGTGTATATATACTTTAGTGTATGTTTACAATACATATAAATACATGCTCTTACTGTATGTACTTTAAATGTTTGTATTTTGTATAATAAACGTCTATATCTTTTTTCACTTAAGATGAAGATTTTCCAGACTTCAAAGTGCAGAGTCAATTGAAACAGTTTTTAAGACTTTAAATGTGCCTCAAAATCTGAAAAACGTTTTTTTTCTCTTTGTGTTTAAATAAGTTAATGTCATAAACGTTTAGCCTAAACTATATGCTTAAATCGTTTGACATGTTAAACTCATTTACATGGATGAGTATTTATGTCAGATATGTCATCTGTTTTCCCTCTGCCACTTTGTAAAATCATCATGTGCTGCTAGGAATGTTGGGTAAATGCCTCCGTTTGTGTCTCACTCTCATCTGTTTTTCAGAGGGAAGGTGCCACAGAAAGACCTGGAGAACATGTTCCCCGGAATGAGCGGAGACTTCACCAGCGAGAACTTTTCTGCAACTTGGTATCTCATAGAGAACCATTCTTCAACCAGGTCGGTCAAGTCACACACTAAGGCGGATTAGTCACCCTTTGGTTTTGATTTTGCCAGCTTTAAACATTTTTTAAATATTATATAACAATTTTAACAATGTTTGTATTAAAACTGAATTGGAGTATTTTTTTTCACATACCAAAATGATGTAATATGCATGTTAAGATGCTGAATCATTGTCACACACTCTGAAAAATGTCCACTCATGCTAGAAGGAATAATAAATATTGTCCTTGCTATTTATTGCTATTTGCAAATGAAACTGAATATTATGCAGGATTTTGTTTAGTCTTTACGCCCGGTACCTCCACAATATTTTCTTTTTCTCATGTGTCCTCCCGGAAAAAAACAAAAGCCCACCCCTGGTCAACACGGCTATCCTTCCAAATGCTTGTTTTGTGTCTGACGATTTGTGCTTGTTTCCGCTGCAGTTTTGAGAATCTGCGGATGGCAGTGGGAAATCTGAAGAAACAGGCCAGTAAGAAGAACGAGGGCAGCCTGGCCTACGTCAAAGGGGGTCTCAGCACGTTCTTTGAGGCTCAGGATGCGTTAGCCGGTACGAGCTTTCCCCGTCTCTAAGCTTGACCTTAACTTATTTGCTTGGATAAAAAAAAAAATGCTAAAGGTCATTATTGTACAAATACCTTATGACCGAAGGACACCATATCAAATCCTACCTTTTTAAAAAAATATATATAAAAATACAATTTAGCGATAATTAAAATTTCAGCCTTAATGTTAAAAAAGTAAACTATGTTATGTACTGTACACACACACATGCACACACGCACATTCATATGTGTTTTTTATGTGTTAATATACTTATGGCATCATGGAAATTTTCTTACAATTCTATAGTCTGATTGGTTCATGGTTAACCCTCCTATTATGTTTGGATCAAATTGACCTGTTTTCAAAGTTTACAAATACTTAAGTATTTTTTTTCAATTTGTAAACTTCTTCTTCTTGTTATATACAAATGGTTTCTCTTATTTATAACGCTACATGTTTTTGTTACAAAGATAATGCTCGGATAAATTCGACCCTTCAGACAAAATGGAAGCTAAACGGAGTCCGAAAGTTCAAATACTATTTGTTTTTTTTGCAACAATGAGACATAATACACAGCTGTCTCAGACTCACACACACCACACGTTTTTGGATAATTTTTTGGTTATTATACGCATAATAAAACCCCCCCGGGGCAAATTGATCCACGATCTTTATTGATGATTTTTTTAAACGACCATAACATGAGGGTTAATAATTGCGTGAAGTAGCCACATCTGCTACTTGTAGGTATGTTTTATTACAGAATTAATTAAATTAAAGTAATTACTGTAATTTCTGAAGTAAAAAAAAATGCACACATTTTTCTGCAATCAATTTAACAATCTCTTCACAAATGACCTGAAATGCAAAGTGATGCATTTATTTTTCAGTAGTTTATTTTATAAGAGTCTTGTTACCGTGTGTTTTGGTTTTTCCACAGTACTTTTGTTTTACATGGAGAGTACTACAACTAGAACCAGTCCTTGTTTTAAAATGCGCTCTCACTTGACCTTCGCGAACACAGGTCAGAGGTCACCGTCACAAGCTAGGGTTTGCTATTTTAACCGTGTGTGTTTGCGGGGTCGCTCGTCTCGGGCTATTTTTACACGACGTGCGCGTCTGATTGACAGGCGCGGGGACGGATAATGAGGCGTGGTTGTCATAATGTTTAGATGGGGTTGTAATAAGGTTGTCATTGTGCTGAGAGGAAACCAGAAAGCAGCAAACGGATGCTGAACTGATTCCCAGAGAAGACTCCCAAAACTTCGCAGGCAGAAGTCAAAACATACCTCGCAGACAGAGGAAATGTACCGCGCGGCGTTCCGGTCCCGGGCTAGACGGGGGTTAGCACTGACGTCAGCATGTACAGCCGAGCGAGGCGTCCCGCCGGTCCAAACATCACCGCTTTTTTAAAAACACCTTTGCCGATGAACACATTTGTGTAAATGTCCCGCGCATGCACACATTAGCGTAAACGATATATTAAAATAAAAAGAATTTAATACTAAACAATTTTTCTTTATTAATGAAATACAAATGCACATTATATTGAATGAAAGCGAGTGGCCGGTTTTGACAGACACACTTACAGTGGCTTTTTTTCAGGTTACACCTGTTTGTAGTTTCTCAGTATTAGCATTGGTGGGTCAATACTTAAAATGTATTAATAATTTGAATTTATCTTTTATTTATTATATCTGCCATATAATAGTCCTATTTATACACATTCTATATAAGTGTGTTTACTGTGTGTGTGTGTGTGTGTGTGTGTGTGTGTGTGTGTCTATAGACACACATTCACACACACACACACACACACACACACACACACACACACACACACACATATATTTACATATACAGTACAGTATAATGTACATATATTCATCAACTTATAAATAAATGACATACATTTAATTAACTGTAATGTAGATAAATATACAAAATTTAATATATATGACCTAAAAAGATTCTGTTTATTTATTATATATATATATATATATATATATATATATATATATATATATATATATACACACACACACTGCATATTTATATATACATATTTACATGTATACAAAATAAATAAAATGTATATTAAATATTAATATCTAGAGAAACAATAGTGGAGTTAAAATCTGAGTTCGTTTTGTGTCTGTGTGTGTGTGTGTGTATTATGACTTCACTTGATGTTCTATTCATTACTGTACGTTCTATTTATTATCTGTTATCTCGAAGAATTTGGTCGATGCAAATGGATAATTAGTTTGTTCAGATGTTTGCATCCACCTCACATGCTCTTCTGCCTGTTTTCACCAGCCATCCACCAGAAGCTGGAGTCTGACGGGACGGAGAAGGTGGAGGGCTCTATGACCCAGCGTCTGGAGATTGTCCTTAACAGTAAGAGCAGCAGCCAAACACATGCTCAGAATCAAACTCAATTGCACAAAGCTGTTCAGGATCAGAATCCCACATGCGTTCTCTTCAGACCATCAAAGCCAGGCCTTTCTGTGAGCGGGTCTTCATGTGTTCGAGACCCTTTACATCCCAATCACATCTCCATGTCTGTTCTCTCAAGTGACGATGGGGCAATAAACACACTCGTTTCCTACTGGCTGCACAAATAAACCAGTCACACACTGATGGGCTTTCATCGCTGTCCTTACATGTAGATTTAGATGTTCTAACCAGGACCAGTGTGCCCCCACCAGCCCCTCCACACCGGATAAAAAAAAAAAGATCTGGTTCCACAAGCTGGTTTGACTCTTACAGTGGTCAGAAGAGCTGGTTCTTATTAAATCCCACCAAGGAAATCAAGAGTAGACCCGACCACCCAAGACGTCACTGAATTTGTATGAAACTATTGTCTGGTTAGCTTTTTTTTTCAATCAACTGTCGGCCTACTGTACACGTTCCCCAACTTCGTCCCCCCATTCTCCTCCAGGAGCGAGTGAAACGGCCGACACCCTGTTCCAAGAGGTGCTGGGCCGCAAGGACAAAGCCGACTCGACACGCAACGCCCTCAACGTCCTCCAGAGATTCAAATTCCTCTTCAATCTGCCTCTCAACATCGAGCGCAACATCCACAAGGTGGCGTCACTCACATTCACTGACGTATATTTACATTATTTAGTTATCGGTGTGTATGTCTATATTATGTATTTATCGGTGTGTATGTCTATATTATGTATTTATTGCATATGTACACTCATACTACTTTAAAATATTTAAGAAGGAGCTGATAAAACAAATTAAAAGAGATGCAGCTATTTTTACAGTAATCGGGCAAACTCGATGAAATCTAAACCAATTTTCTGATGTGAGTTTGTCAATAATTACCATGTGAAATGTGTAATGTTTTATTTACTCATTTTGTTTATTTTTTTATATTTTTATTTTCTAATAACGTATAGTCATTGTCTTTGTCGTTGAAGGTTTTTTGGTTTTGACTTTTTCTAGAATTTACAATTGTTAACAACAAGAACCATATTGTCATTAATATAGCCATTGGTGCTAAGATGGTGTATAATAAATACACATTCCTCTCTGGTAATATTATTATAATCATCTTATTTTTTTATTTAATATATTTAGTGTTTGTAAATTTGTAATATAGAGATTTTTTTTTTGAGTGTTTTTGATGCCCTCTATGCCTCTATCCAGGGTGATTATGACGTGGTGATCAATGATTACGAAAAAGCCAAATCGCTGTTTGGGAACACGGAGGTTCCAGTCTTCAAGAAAGGTGCGTCTCTGAATCACGGGGGTAACGGTATTGTAATGATGTGTGTTAGAGCTGCACGGTTAATTGTTAAAAGATTTAAAGATTTGATCTCCCCCCCACTCTAATCTTAATTTATACGATTATACCATCTATACGATTCTGCCGAACTCTCTAATCTCCGACCAGAGGTGTGTGTGTGTGTGTGTGTGTGGCGGCTCCTGCAATCATTTAAATAATATTTAGGCCACGTGTGCTTATTACCTGCGCCTGAAATAAACAGGGAGATTGAGTGAGAAACGCAACGGGAAAGTAAGTCTGCTATCAACTCTGACGTTTTAGTACCTGAAAAATGATTTTGTTCTGAGGTGTGTGTGTGTGTGTGTTTACTGCGGTTTCAAACCAGAAGTTGACACTTAGCAAACCACATACAGCAAAGATCTACAGTTGAGTACAAAGTTATTAGCCCCGCCTACAAAATAATTATTGTTTGAGTATTTCAAAAGTGCTTTTAAACTGCGCTAATAATTTTGTCCTCAACTGTACAAAATACTGGACCTTGGTATGTTTATTTTTATTAAGTTTGATAGTGATTTTCTTTTTTTGCTTTACATTACTTTTACCTTACATTATTTTTCATTCCATTTATTTAAATTTAAAACAAAGATTAATATGTGTTTTTATATCGCTGTTTGACAACCTGATTTTCAGGGTTAAATATTTAAAATAAAAAAATACCCAGAACCGTGAATTGTGGATAAAAAATAGTGATTGTGATTTTATCCAGATTGGTGCAGCTCTAACGCGTGTGAACGTGTGCCCTGTGCCATCAGTGTATTCAGAGGTGGAGACTCGGATAGAAGCGCTGAGGAAGTTGCTCATTGATAAGCTGCTGGAAACACCATCCACTCTGCACGATCAGAAACGCTACATAAGGTTTGTAATGGCTTGTTTTCTAAAAGAGAAATTCCAGAGGGTAAACAGGAAGTTAATGAAATGTATCACCAAATGAGAAAACGGTTGTGGCCGAAAATACAGCACTACACGACAACAAAACTAGCATTAAATTACAATTCTGTGTAACCATCTAATAGTACAAAATCTGTTTTGTGACATGATTGGTTGTCATAGATGCACAGATTTATGACATTGTATTGTCGGTTGATTCAAATAAGATTGTTTTGTTTGCAGAAAAAAAAAAAGTAACAGACCATTTAAATTTTTGCTGAACGCTCTTGCACTTCTAAATTTGCATTGCCAGAATTTCAGTAGAAATGCAATAGAAAACCATTTGATCCAAAGTCTTTCGTACTTTTCTTCCCAAGTTTTTCCGTACATCTTCCATACTTTTTCGTAAAACACAATCAGTGAAAATAAATGAAAATGTCAGCAGTACATGTTAATGTTTGATGTTTTCTAGCCAAATGAAAGCCTGGTCCAAACAAAGAAGCACACAAAAATCATACAATAATATTTCTTTACTTTGGTTTATTTACAAATCAGATATTTAGAAAAACACTCAAACATTCACACTGGTTTTTCACTTATCGTTTGCACGTAAAAGTTATATAAAATAATACTAGATTGATTGGATAACACATAGTAATAATTAAAATAGGTAATATTATTATTATAATAATACTACGAGTAATGGATACTGATAATTTTCTTATAATAAATAATTGAGAGTTCATTTTGAAAAAGATCATTCTATAATGTTGTAATTCTTTTTATTTTTCACAATAATATACGTATATAAATCGCACTTTGAAGTCGCACGGCTTTGCTCAATTAATCCAGATGATTTCTCTCACGCCAAAACTATTACTGATTTGTCTTCTGCGTTTGGTATCTTCTCCAGGTATCTGTCGGACCTCCACGCTCCCGGTGACCCGGCCTGGCAGTGTATAATCGCTCAGCACAAGTGGATCCTGCAGCTGATGCAGAACTGTAAAGAAGACTTTATCAAGGAGCAGAAAGGTACACACACACACACACACACACACCAGTCAGTGGCTGGAAATGGATGGTTTCTCCTCCGCTCAGAAAAGTGAAATCACAGTGTGTGTTTAGATAGCAAGCAGCCCGTGTGTGGTCTGGTCGTGACCCCATGGAGAACAGGAAGTCCTCAGAGCTCTACGGAGTGACGGAGTGGTGGGGGGTTTGAGTAGAGAAGGAGAGAGAGAGAGACAGACATCGGGGAATACAAGAAGAGAGAGGCTCACGGATAAACAGAAGAGATGATTGGACACCTGGGTCAACACCAGCGCTCCTTTTTTTTTTTTAGCACACGAAAGCATAAACGTCTGAGCAGTTGAATAGTGTGCGTTTGTATCAATGGAGTAAAGAGCGAGAGAAACATGACTTTTACACACTACACGTCAGAGTAATGACTAATATCGTCTCCGAATCACCGGCTCAGGCAGAGCGACAGAAGCAGAAGGAGCTGTAGTGCCATCTACTGTCAGGGAGAGAGTAAAGCATGTCACTCTAAACACCACAAGCCATTCAACAGCCAATAAGAAAGCGTTTCTCTAGAGGACAGTGGACGACTACGCACGATGATTTATTTTCAGGGGTGGAAATTGTTTTTCAATTGTTTTCAAGTGTATTTGTACCTATTTAAGTGTCTAAGTTGCAACAGGGTGACGGCGTATCTCTCTCTGTCAACACAGATATGCTACACTACGGCGTCATTTTGTGATCTTTTGTAATCTTTCAGCTGTAAAGTTACATGAATATATTTGTGGGAAATTGTGGTTTGAGAGTTACGTTCAGAAGATGGCAGGTTTGACTCATGGACCGACTACTAGTGTGTCTTTGAGCTAGTCCTTTAGAGCTAGAGTCATTTTTCATAACATTTGACATACTTTTACATTTTCAAATTCTGATTTTGGTCAATTAATTAAACCCAGTAAGCAATATATCGTATTTAAGAATTGTACTGTGATAGTAAGAACCCCTCAAAATCGTAGCTGTTGCTTCGATGTGCATATTTTCAATATTTCATCAAATAGCGCCCATTTTTCTTATTTCTTGTTAGGATCAATCGCAATTGGAAAAATGTTGTCTTTATGCAGCGGTGCGCTTCTGCACTGTCATCTTTTCTTTCATACTGAAAGAAATAAAAATAAATCAGATTTTATACAATAATATGGGAAACACTGTTCAGTCTGTCTGAACAGCAAAAACGGAATACGTCCTTATATGGACATAGAAAGAGGAATCCTAGCACCCCCTGCTGGACGTATACTCTACTACATTTAGAACTCATTATTAAAGTTCTACTTTTTTGTCTATTGTTCAAGTAAAAGAGTCAGAAATTAGATTTGTTAAAAGAAGTATTGGTAAGAGAAGTGTTTAGTCAGAACATGTATTAGGTTTCTGGAAAGTTAGAATACCAAATAAGGAGGTGCTTATTTTGGTTATATTGAAAATACAATTTTTTTTTTTCTAATAAAATGATAATGAACAGCTTTAACTCCTAGTGTCCCTTCTGTTTTTAGGTGGTGGTGTTGGGTTAGAACCGGACCGGTCCTCACTTCTGCACAGAATCGCCCTTTCAGCTCCAGTCAAGAGAGGTGGAAGCTTCCAGATGCCTAAAGACGAGAGTGAGTTTCGGGGTCTGAACTCATTCTGCAACATTCTTTCAACATTCTGTTTTAGAATTATTTTCAGTATTTCATAGGGGTGGGACGAGACACTTTTCCCACGAGACGAGACGAGACGAGACACTAGGCTCACGAGATCGAGACGAGACGAGATTTAGATTTTTTTTTTTTAAAATAAAAAAAACCTTCGATATAATATAAGGAGAGACATATTTTATCTGTATTTTATTTAACTAAAACATTCAAAACTGTTGATGCAACATATTTTCACCAATTGCATGCAGTCATAACCAGATAACCAACATAATATTGATCATACAAAATATGATGCCATAAATTGCCAGGCAAGTAATTTCACAAAATGTTTTAACTGTCAATAGTATAGAGAATCCATCAAGCGCAGTCATTAAATACTATTTATAGACAAAGACAAGTCTTCCAGTAAATTGTAAAGAATGGTAGAATCATTTTGGCATCAAGTTCAACTCAACATCTATCTACTTCAGCATGATTAAGTTCACTGTGTTCATTTTAGCTCTAAAAAACACATGTATTGAAAGTGTCACTGTCCAGTCAATTATAGAGAGAAGAGAGAGAGAGAGCGGGAGAGAGAGAGAGAGCAGGACAGAGAGCGGGAGAGAGAGAGAGCGGCTTCCTACTTTAGCTTTGTTTCTGGTATTCGTAGCTTTTCTTGCCGATTTCTTTTCTTTTTTTACGTGAAACCATGATTTCCAACCGAAAACAGACTTTGTTCAAAATAAAACAAGCAGATTTTCTCACGCGCGTCATACGTTCTCTTAAAGGCACAGCGCAGAAAACGGAGCGGCGCATATGCGCGTCGCGGGTGTGATCGATTAATTCAGTCTGTTACACTGCTTTCTGTGTTCGATTAGCAATGTCCGTGCCGTCATTGATAGTTGTAAGTTACAACTTGTAACGAAACGAATGTGTTATACTGTATTAAAGGGTTTATATACTTGTATAAATATCAAATCCATTAATTATCACGGTATCCACGGTATTGCAAATATATCAAAGATGGCGCCAAATTCTCGCGATATCACGAGATTCAATCGGATCTCGCGAGCACGAGATCTCGTCACACCCCTGGTATTTCAATATTTGGCCAAAAAAGAGAAAAGTGGACGGCTGAAATGATTTTTCATCCGTGATGGACAGATTATTTATTTATATTAGTAGTTATTTATTTATTTATATTGATTGATCGTTTGATTGTTCTATCAAACTATCAAACTATATACATACACACACATACATACACACACACACACACACACACACACACACACACACACACACACACTCACACATACATGCAAACGTAAATACTTGTGAGCCTTTGCTTCCAAAATAATTTGTAGAACTGGAACTCTTTAAATTTTAGTTAAATACTGTTTTAGAAGAATGTTTTTTTTTTTCCACAGCATGGAGTCATAGGAGTCCTCAGCAAGTGCGATTTGTGGAGAAGCTCTCGGATGTGGTGATCAGTCAGCTGCCCAACTTCTGGAAGCTGTGGATCTCCTACGTCAACGGCAGCCTCTTCAGTGAGGTGAGACGCACACGCAGCCGGAGCCGGGCGAGCATCTTACTCCTGCTCCGCTTCTCCTTGTGCTCAGACGGGGGAGAAGTCCAGTCAGGTGGAGAAGCTGAAGAAGAACGCCCGGCAGAGGCAGAACGACTTTAAGGTCCCGAATTACTTTTTTTTTTTTTTTGTAGTTTTCTTTTACACTGGTACGTCTCTTAACGTATGACTCTTTTTTAACAGAATTTACATATAACTAAAGTTTTCTTTTTTCTTATGACTGTCCTCGCCTATGTGCTTTGACATTAAAAGACATAATCAGAACTATAAGTAGATAATAAAAAAGCAGTCGCCATGTCAGATCGTAGCAATGCCGTACTGTAACGTGTAGTATTGTCATTCGTCGATCACGTCCTCTCTTACTCACCTTTTACCGCTCGACCAGAAAGATAAAAAAAACTATTTTTTTTTTTTTTGCTTTATTCTCACAGAACTCTTTTTTTTTTTGTTTATTTTAATACCACCAGTTATGTAACATGTTTTTTTAATTACATTTATTACCAATATTTTATCTCTTATAAAAACATTATGCTACTTTACGGATCCTCAGAACAGATTAAGGCCTTTAATTGCCAAACTCTGTCCACTTAACACTATTTCCATTTAATGAAACTGTTGTCGGCACAAACACATTTTTTTAAGAGAGGTACCACTGTATTTTATTTTAAAATAGATATGTTTTGTTGTTGCCGTTACTGAGAACTTTCTCGGGGAACACACACACACACTTTCTCTCTCTCTCAAAGGCTTAATAAAGGCTGACCAACTATGTGACTGTTTCACAACTGCTAAAAAAACAGATCATTACTCTTGGAACAAGTACAGATGATTAGTTCACACACTCTTTTTTTCTATAATAAATAAACCACATTTTTTGTTGAAATGTAAGTGGAAAAATTGGGCCCGAATGGGCCACCGTTGATGACGTCATCGTGGTGGTTTCATTATTAACGAACGCAAACGCTTTATAGGAAAAGTGAGTTTTGCGTGAAAGCATTTTTTTGTAAATCTACAAATTCAAATGACTGTTATAAAACTGTTATGATAATGTATAAGAAGTGTAAAAGTGTAATAGAATGCATTACAGTATTTATTCTTTTTACAGTAAAGTACAAAATACACTTCTGGTAATGGATGTTTGGCACACTTAAGAATGATGCGATTATTTATATACTAACACACTCACTAAAGTCACTCTCTCTCTTTCTTACACACACAGTATCTTGCCCTTTTACACACACACACACACACACACACACACACACACACATTTATATATGTATAATGTGTGTGTGTGTGTGTGTGTGTGTTTATATATTATATATATATATAAATATTTTTTTTATTCATAATGACAAATTGTACTAATTATTTAATTATATGTGTTGTACCAAATAATAATAATAATTATAATAATAATAATAATAATTAAAATGAGAAAACGAGCAACCGAAACAATCCAGCCATCATTGTTGTGTGGTTGGCATCTTCAATCGTTACTTTTACTCATTTAGCATTAACATTTTATCAAAGGCGACTTACATTTCATTACAATTTTACAATTCAACAAAGTCCTGCTTTCCCTGGGAATCGAACCCATGATCCAGTGTTTGAAACACCAGCGCTCTTCTGACTGAGCTTTTATACTCATTATTCATATTTCTTTTATACTTTTTTACTTTTGTTTTGTTTATTTTTCCTTTACATCTCTTTATTATTATGTTTATTGTATTGCATGCTGGTTTTTATTTGTTGGTTTTAGCAGTATACAACGACAATAAAAGTCTCTTCTCTCTTTGTCTCATCCCGCTCAGGGCATGATTGAGGAGGTGACCCGGCGTCTGGTGCACCTGATCCGCGGGGCTCTGCTGCCTTCCTCTCTGAGCGAGCTGGAGCTGCGGCAGTGCGGAGGCTGGCAAGGCAAAGCGGCGCTGAGCGGAGCCTGGCTCACGCAGGTCATCCACATCGTCAGGTGTGTGTGTAATAATAATAATAATAATAATAAAAATACATTTGATTTATAACGCACTTTCCATTGGGTAATCTCAAAGTGCTAACAGAGTTTAATATATTATTTCTATGCTTTGGAAAATAAAAATGTCTTCAGATTTGTTTTAAATGAGTCCAAGTCCTGTGCGTCTCGTATGTGTTGTAGTAGCTGATTCCATAACTTCGGTGCTGCTACGCAGAAAACTCGATCCCCCTTAGTTTTGAGTCTGATTTCCTGTATTGAAAGAATCAAATTCAAATTTGATTTGTCACATACAAATTATACGTGGTACGACATGTGGTGAAATGTGTTTTTGATCGTTCCAGCATTTAAATGGATGGGATGGGGAGGTACAACAAAATGTGCAAGGGAGGGAAATACAATAAAAAGATAAAGAATAGAAATACGATAAAAACAGAGTATAAAGATAAAATATGCTGTTACAAAATGTGCAAAAGGAAATACCAAAAAGATTAAAAAACAATAGAAATACAATAAAAACAATGAAATTAAAAAAAAAAAAAAATATATATATATATATATATATATATATATATATATATATATGAATAAAAATGCAAAATGTCCAAGATAAAAAGTGCAACTGAATAACGCAGAAGTGAGTAGAAGACAAATTGTGACTCGGTTTAAAGTGTCCAGTATAAGGTGACTACAAAGTGACTCCGTGAACTCCGTACATGTAGTTTGATCCGCTCTTGCAGATATGTGAAGCCAGTGTGCAGACCATAGGGTGTGTGTGTGTGTGTGTGTGTGAATGCCCGCTCCCGCCCTCAGGTTGAGTCACGAGGCGCTGTCGGCTCTGGAGATCCCCAATGACCTGCTGCAGGTGATCCAGGAGCTGCTGCAGGACCTGCGGGTGCACTGCCTGCTCACCACCCTGCAGCAGACGGAGGAGGGTGAGTCACCACACACGGACGCCACGTGTAAGCTCTGGTAGGACATTTATGACAGTTTGGTGCTTCTGTCATAAGCGAAGGGCAAGTTATTACACATGGGTTGGAAATCAGGTTCCTTTAGGGCAGACCTGGGCAAACTACTGGTGATGTGTCGTTCGTTAACGATTCGTTTAAAATGAACTAGTCTTTCATGTGACTCTGAATGAACGGGTCTTCTCGGTGAGCGATAGTGTCGAGCAGCAGCACTCGGTACGCTCGTGATTCGTTCAATCGGATCACTCGTTCACCGTTCACTTGATTCACTTTAGACGTGACCGCGATAAAGCTGTGAAAATGCGAAAACGTGGGCATCTTGTAATGATTCGTTCACTTTACTGTTCGAGAATTAAAGATTCCAATCAGTTAAAACAATTGAACTTCCCATCACTGCAAACTATGAGCCACATGCGGCGCGTTAAATGTTTCAATCCCGCCCGCCGAACTTGTAAATATTAAATGAATGTTTTTGTTTGTTTTTTATCCATCGTAAATAGAGTTAATCTGTTATGAAGATTTGTTTCATTTTCGTTATGAACTCATTTTAATTAGCGGAACCATATACACAAAATATACGTAAACAAATTGTACAAGTGTATTTTTTACTTTTTTTTTTTTTTTTACTGTCAGTCATGAATGCCACAATCGTGTTTCTCTATATTTTCCTAATTTAGCGCATTTGTGTCTTTATTTTTAGATGAATTTGTGTGTCTGTGTGTTCATTGTGTGTGTGTGTCAATCTGTGTTGAGGTGTGTGTGTGTGCTTGTATGAGTCTGTCTGTCTGTGTGTGTATGTGTGTCTATTTGTAACTGTGTCTGTTTGTGTTTGTGTGTTCATTGTGTGCGTGTGCCATTCTGTGTTGGGATGTGTGTGTGTGTGTGTGTGTTCTATGTGTGCTGTGAGTATATGCTTATGTATGTGTGTGTGTGTGTGTGTGTGTGTGTGTGTGTGTGTGTGTGTGTGAAATTGTGTCCCCAGACAATGTTGCATATTGTTAACCATATTTTTCTGTTTAGATGTGAAGAGACTTGCAGAAAAAGAAGACTGGGTTGTGGACAATGAAGGAATCACGTCGTTGGTATATTCACGTACAGTATATTACAGTAGTACAGTATATTACAGTAGTGTTTGTGTGTGTGTGTGTTGCAGCCGGCTCAGTTTGAGCAGTGTATGGTCCAGATGCTTCAGTCTCTGAAGGAGCCGATGGACTGTAAAGCAGGAGAAATCAACGTAACGCATCCTCATCGCCCTTCATCACGCTAGACGTTACACACCACATCACCTCTACACTCTGCTCTGCTCTCCTCAGATCTTCAACCTGGATGTGGTCCAGGACAAAGCTTGCGAGCAGTGCATCTCCATCATGAAGGTATTGTGTGTGTGTGTGTGTGTGTGTGTGTTGTGAGTCACACTGAGGGTGTGTGACTGAAGATCATCTTCTGTTAGGTGTTTATCAGATGTCTGGATCAGCTCAGCACCAAGACTGATGGAGACCGCGACAACTCTCAGTACGTCTACGGCTTTCAACCGTGATTTGGTTATTTTGTGTCTATTGGCGTCTATCTATCTATCTATCTGTCTGTCTTTATCGTTTTTGTTCATCACTTTGTCTATTATAGAATTTGTTAGCTCCATCTATCTATCTCTATCTCTCTCTCAATATGTAACATGTGTAACTTTCTATCTGTCCTCCCAGCCTTTCATTTAGCTCTCTTTTTATCTTATTTTCGCTGTCTGTCTGTCCGTCCGTCTGTCTATATATATATTTATCTATGTATTTATCCTTCAATCCATCCATTCATGTCACATCTACCTATTTGTCTTTCTGTCCATCCTCCCATACTTTCATGTCACATCTATCTGTCTGTCTGTCTGTCTCTCTGTCTGTCTATCTATGTCTGTCTGTTTGTCTGTCTGTTTATCTATCTGTCTGTGTCTATCCATCCTTCTATCCGTTCATGTCATATCTGTCTGTCTATCTACCCTATCTTTCTATCTGTCTGTCTGTCTCTCCATCCATCTATCTCTCTATCATCCGTGTCCACCCAGCTCTATTTGTCTTTCCGTCTTTGTCTGTCTGTCTATCATCCATATCCACCCAGCTCTATTTGTCAGTATGTCTGCCTGTCTATCTCTCTATCTAGCTGTCTATCTGTCTCTATCTCTTTTTCTCTCTTTCATTGAGAGTTTGTGTTCTCTTCTCGTAGTTCGGCTGTGGAGCTGACGTCACCCGATGTCTTCCGCAACATCAGCGAGGAGTTCAGCACAAAGCCAGTAAGGCCATCCTGTCAGAAACCCTCAGATCTTCCTACAGTCACTTCACACACATATGAGACACCCGGTTACACTTCAAGCATTCGCCTGGTTAGGTCCAGATATGACAGTGATGTTCTGCAATGTTCTACAGAAGTAAGTGACGGGCAAGTTCCTCAGTTCACTCGCTGTTGGCGAAAAGTGACGCGTCTTGAAGGGTCGTGAAAGTGAAACGACACCTTGTGAGAGGAGCTCTTCCTGGAGCCGAGACCACCACCCTTCCTCTCACTCTTCCTTCAGCAGGCCAGAAGATGTTCGCTGCTGTGGTGGTGGTGGTGGTGGTGGGATCCCGGCCCCGTGTTCTGACAGGGATGCGTGTCACACTTTCCATCACTGTGTGTGTGTGTGTGTGTGTGTGTGTGTGATGGGGCTTCCCCTCATGTGTAGCGGAAGAGCTGCAGGTTTCCCCTGCTTCCTCTCCTCCATCTTCATCACGCTCTTCTGTCGACCCCAGATCTACTCTAATTTAATTCTGCGTTTAACTCACGTCTGTCTGTCATCTTGCTCTATACATCCGTCTGTCTCCCCATCCATCCATGACCAGTCAGCTCTCTTTCAGTCTGTGTGTATCTATCCATCTGTCTGTCTACCTCTCTGTCGTCTGTCTGTCTGTCTGTCCATCTACATCTCTATCTATCCATGTCCCCCCAGCTCTATCAGTCTTTCTGTCCATCTGTCCATCCATCCATGTCCAATCCTTTGAGTCTGTCTCTATCCATCTGTCTGTCTACCAATCTGTCTGTGTCCATTTATGTATCTATCTATCCATCCATGTCTCCCCCAGCTCTATCAGTCTTTCTGTCCGTCTTTCCATCCATCCATTTTCAACCAGCTCTCCTTCAGTCTGTCTGTGTCTATCCATTTCTTTGTCTGTCTATCTATCTGTCTCGTCGCATCTGTTCATCCGTCCATGTCTCCCCTGCTCTATCAATCTGTCTGTTTTTCCATCCATCTATGTCTGTCTGTCCGTTCATCCTTGTCCATTCAGCTCTTTTTAAGTCTGTCTATCTATCTTTCTATCCATCTATGGATCCATCCATTTATGTGACGTCTGTCCATCCATCTGTCTATCTGTCTGTCTATATATCTATCTATCTATCTGTCTGTCTGTCTGGCTGGCTGGCTGGCTGTCTGTCTGTCTGTCTGTCTGTCTGTCTGTCTGTCTGTCTGTCTGTCTGTCTGTCTGTCTGTCTGTCTATCTATCTGTCTATCTGTCTATCTGTCTATCTATTCATCTTCCCATCCATCTATCCATCCCATCCATGTCTATCAATCTGTCTATCTATCTATTCATCTTCCCATCCATCCCATCCATGTCTATCAATCTGTCTATCTCATTATCTACTCATCTATCCATCAATGTCCACCCAGCTCTCTCTCTATCTGTTTGTCTATCAATCCATCTATTAGGTGGATCAATTTAGCCAGCTTATTTTGTCTCGTTAGTGCATCTTAAATAATACATCTTAAAATTGCTGTCTTCTCAGGAACAGCGTCTCCTTATCATTCTCAGCAACTGTCAGTATCTGGAGAAGCACACCTTCCTCAACATGGCCGAACACCTGGAAAAGAACGGTTTCACCACGGCCGACAAGATCATCAGGGTGCGACGGCGCTTCACTTCCCTTTTTCAAGAGTCACCACACGTGCTTCTCAGTTGCAGCCTTTTCAATCTCTTATAAGTGAGAATCGGATTCTTAGGCCGTTGCTCACATCCAATTGACGTTACATATTCATTACATAATGCTTCAGTCAGATTAATTATCACAGCACATTTAATTATTAAAGTAGATATTAATTACACAGTCACTCTATATATGTAAATGAGGGCTAGGAAAATATATTCATTATTTTAAGGTTTGTCTTACAAATTCATTAAAATAGTCAAAAATCAATTAACATTTCCTGTTATTTAAAGAAAAAGATTTGCACTGATATTGTTTTGAGAATCCGGTGACTCATTGAACTGAAAGTTTTACGTCTAGACTCTTAAGAGTTTTAGAACTCAACTTTTAACCAACAGACGGTTTTAGTTTGGTGCTTTTCTGAGATTCCCGAGATCAGCGTCCCTTTTAGAAACGGTACTTTCAGTTCCAGTAATGAAGAACGTCCCTCTGGTTGATCTGTGTCAGTGATGGACATGGCTGAGCAGACGCAACTCATTCTGCGACAAGTGTGGTTGTTGATCTCGATCTGTTTTTATTGGTGACTCTTCTGAACTCTTCTCTTTCTGCTTCAGGTCAGCATTGAGGCCGTAGGACAGCTGGATGAACATCTGTTCGAGACCTATATTGAGAAGAAGTCGGATCCCATTGTGGGCTCTCTGGAGCCTGGCATCTACGCGGGTTACTTTGACTGGAAGGACTGCCTTCCTCCCACCGGTATCAATCATTGCCGTTTTATTCTATGATTGTGTAGATCTTTCTAGAAGTTCTTCTCCGTTTGAGCATCCACAAAAAATATTTGGATTGTGCATCAGTCTCTCATTATTGGCGCCACATCACATGTGTGTCCATCCATCCATCCATCCACCTACCTACCTACCTACCTTTCTCTCTATCTCTATCCCTCATTCTCATATTATGTATGTATGTCTGTCTGTCTTCATCACCCCCGTTTGTGGTTGTTGTCGACGTCTCTCGAGTAATTCTAACTTGCTCTGAATCCACTTCCATCTAAATTTCTCACCTGAATCTTTGGTTCTTTTTGAATGCATTTTTTTAACACTGATGTGTTTTTAAGACTTTTAAAAGTGTGGTTTGTCTCTCCTCAGGTGTGAGGAGTTATTTGAAGGAGGCTTTGGTCAGCACCATCTCTGTCCACGCCGAGGTGAGACGCTGACCTCTTCACAAGTGGACATTTAATGTCCTGCAAATCTATAAAATTGTGCCCTTTTTTTAAATAACGTCCATCACATACGTATATTTACTGAGTGTTAGGGTTGGGGTTCAGATTAATGGGTAATTTGTGTGGTTTACACCAATTTAGCCTAAATAAAGAAACATGAGACTCGCCACGACACTTAACAGAGACAAAATAACGCTGGAATAAGTAATATAAAATATTGCACTGTATTTAGTTTAATATTACTACAAATAAGAGACTACAAAACACAACCTCTTAGCTTAGCGCAACCAGCTACAATCGAGTCCACTGTGTCATCATTTCTGCAAGATGTATTTTTTCTATCCACTGGCCTTTTTTAAACACAGTCTCAAATCTTTCTCAAATGTCAGTCAGATGACAAGCTCAACAGAAACCTGATTATACTATTATTAAGACCTGCAGAGAAAATGTTGTATCCTTTGCACTTGTTCTGAATGCACTTTAAACCTAAATGCAATTTTTAACGGAGGAACTTTCAATTTCACAACATTGCAGCAGGCCAGTAGGTCAAGTTGAACATTTTAGTTTGAATTATATTTTATACTCTTGAGTGTTGCAATATGCTTGATAAATATTTGCATATTTGTAACACATTTTGTTTCATTTATTCTTTGAAACTTCATTATTAATTTATGCAATTGCAATGACTCTGTTTTAGTAAAGTTAGTACACCATCATAGCAATAAATGCAATTGTTTCGGTTTTCGGCCAGGCTTTCCTTTTTTTCAGGGTTTTGGTTTCGGCCAAGAATTTTCATTTCGGTGCATCCCTAATCAAAATGATACGAGTCACAAGTTAGGTTTGGTAAAGAATAAGTGTTTTTAAGCAAATATTAACGTAATTGAACCAGAAACGTTAATAAAACAACATTATTTATTTATTTATTTTTTCAATTTCTATTTTGTGCCTGAAAAGAGGGGTGCTTATATTCGCGTAAATACGATACTTCGAGCGAGGCAGAGTGACCCAGTGCACACAACCCGTGATCAACCACTCCATCAAGCATCTGGAATCTTCTGCCTCCTCTTTCAGGTTTTCACCGTCTCCAGAGAGCTGGTGTCTCGTGTGCTGGCGCGCATCATCGAGGCCGTGTCGGAGGAGATGTGTCGGCTGATGCAGTGCGTGTCGTCCTTCAGCAGGAACGGAGCGCTGCAGGTACACACACGCTTTGCTCTTTCCTTTTTTTCTTCTGCAGCTTTGTCTTTAGCACTCTGTCGTTCTCTCCAGGCTCGTCTGGAACTCTGTGCCTTGAGAGACGCCATTGAGCCGTACCTCACCACCGAGAGCCGGTAAGACCTTACACAATCGAGCACCACGGAATTGTGTTCAAAAATTGTATGTGTAGTTCGATTACGATGTGGCGAGCGCAGAAACGAGCGAACGAACGCGCAGAAACGAACAAAGCTTGGATGTCACTGCCCACTGTGTAATAGCCCCTCCCCCTCGCCCTGATTGGCTGGTTCTGGGGCCGTCGTGAATTGGATTTAAAATCCGTTTTTCCGCATTCAGGCCAACGCAAAGCAAACGCAAAATTTTACAACGTAGTTATGAAAAGGATTCGCACGCTTCCGATTTTGTGCAGTCTCATTCCTATTTGATGGCGACGACGCAATTTGATGGACTTTGTGTTTTCAGTGGGAGTTTTAAACAGGCGCTTGAAGCTTTGCCTCAGCTGCAGAGTGGGGCTGATAAAAAGTGAGTGAAATTAACTAGAATTTATCAGACACATTTCTGCCTTTTTTTTCTTTACAGACTCTTTCTAAATAGAAATAATGACTAAACATTTCATATAAATCTCTAACACTGTTTTATCAATAATTGATGTGTGTAGGTCCATCTCTCTCCTACTCGTTGGTTTTTCATCTGTTGTGGTTGTAATGTCTTTCTTTATCTCCTCAGACTGGTGGAGGAACTACTGAACAAGTTTAAGAGCAGCATGAAGCTCCAGCTCAACTGCTTCAAGCCGGCGTCTTTTCAACCAGTGAAGCGATAGATCTGCATTTCATCCATGTCTTTTCTATGTAACTCTGCAACGTGCCATTTATTCATTTCACAATTAGTCTGTTATATACAAATGTGACTGCTACATGTAAAATAAACGTTTTACTCAATACTGGAGAACATTCCGGGAACTTTTTTTTTTATAGTGTGTTGGCCCTAATGTTTTTTTTTTTTTTTTTTTTTTTTTTTTTTTTTTTTTTTTTTTTTTTTTTTTTTTTTTTTTTTTTTTTTTTTTTTTTTTTTTTTTTTTTTTTTTTTTTTTTTTTTTTTTTTTTTTTTTTTTTTTTTTGTCAAAAGTCCCCAAAATTTGGTTTCTGTGCTAATTATTATAGACATGAATGTTCTGTGGTCACCTGACTTCACAATTAATTTCTCACCGTGTTATAGCGTTTGTTTGGTTTTTTTTTTTTTCTGTTTTTTTCTACTTTCAAAAAGTAATGCATCAACTTTTTCCATTCTGAATTTCTCAGGAACTTCTATCCACATAATCCAATTAATTTCAGTATAGTGCTAATTATTCATGCTAGTGTAGTCATGTTCAATTTTGTGATTTGTCATGCACAACAGCTCAAACACTTTTGTTGTTTCTAGCTTCATGATCTCCTGACAGTTAGCAATAGCAGCAATGGTCTTGTTTTGGCAAACTAAAAACTAAAACTACACTCAGCGTTTGCAATTAAGCTCTTCCTATTCTGACCGAAAATGGCTAAAGCTAGTTAGCATTGACAACAATGGCCATACTATTTCGGTAAAAGAACAACTAAAACTACAGTTAGCATTAGTAATAAAGTTCTTGTTCTGACAGAAAAATACTGGCAATACTACTCTAGTGATAAAACAGCTAAAACTACAGTTAGCATTAGCAATAAAGGTCTTCTTGTTCAACAAAAAAACAACTAAAACTACAGTTAGCTTTAGCAATAATGGTCTTGTTCTGATAGGGTGACCAACCGTTCTCTTTTCCCCGGACAAGGGGACCTCGGTACCTCGTGTCCGGGGCGTCCGGACGGGTTTTATAAATTCGCGAAAATGTCCGGGTTTCACGCTTATTCAAAGAACTGTTACACGTTCGCCAACTGTGCTTTAATTTAATCTGAAATTATTTGAGAATGGAATCGCGCGTCCCGTTTTGAAAAAGTACCAGACGGCTATTGTCCGGATTTTTTTCAAAGCAGCATCTCATGCGAATCCTCTCTTTTTATGAAGAATAAAAAATGTTTCATGCAAATACACTTTTTATGAAGACGTCACCTTCTCAAATTTTGATTGGGTAATACGCGATGTCATTGTTAGTTTGATTGGTCTTTAACTGTCTGTGAGGAGGGCGGGGCTTCCTCAGAGAGATAAAGAGAATTCAAATGGCCGGTGCTTCTCCAGGTTAAACCCCACGCGTCTTAACGTTTCAGAGCTTGTTTGTTAGATCACACACACATAAATATTAAGTTATTGCCTGAAACGTTATAATTAATATATTAATAAGCATAATGCCCATGTAACGAAAATTAGCTAATACATTTGAAACTTTCTATATTATTAAATTATCTGTTGTATAAAAACTTCCCACTACTATTGCTCACTAAAGGATAGATATTACGGTTGTTATTATATATACATATATATTATATAGCCGCGCTGGTTGTCTTTTTTTAAATCAAAATATAGTCACCCTATGTTCTGACAGAACAATAGCTAAAACTACAGTTAGCATTAGCAATAAAGGTCTTCTGGCAGAAAAAAGCTAAAACTACAGTTAGCATTAGCAATAAAGGTCTTCTGGCAGAAAAAAAGCTAAAACTACAGTTAGCATTCGCAATAGAGGACTTGTTCTAACAGAAAAAAGGCTAAAACTACATTTAGCATTGGCAACAATGGCCATACTATTCTAGCAATAGAACAACTAAAACTAACGTTAGCATTAAAGGTCTTGATTTTTTTAACAGATAAAAGCTAAAACTACAGTTAGCATTAGCAGTAAAGGCCATCTTGTTCTGACAGAAAAAAAGATAAAACTACAGTTAGCATCGGCAACAATTGCCACATTTTTCTAGTAACAAAACATCTAAAACTACTATTAGCATTAGGATTAAATGTTTTACTTCATTAATGATTTGACTCGTTTCAGTTGAGATTTGATGACGATCTACGTCCTTCCCGTTTCTTGTGATGGCTGTTGTTGTTGTTGATGTCTGCTCTTCTAATTTTAGAAATCTCCACACCCACCTCTTTAAAGGAAGCAGGCGACGGCACGAGCGGCTGCAGGTACCAGTGGGTTGTTTGATCTCGGGCAGGAGGGAAGTTTTCTCATGATGGCACCTTTCCGTTCTGCGGTAAGGGGAAAACGGTCCAAACATGTTTACGTTCAGCGCTGAAGTGTCACAAGAAGATTCTGAGAAGTTCGGGCTGTGATGAATGTTTTCCTCATGTCTTGCTCTAGAGGTAATCTGGAGTGTTACGCGTAGATCTTAGATTTCCACTGAAATGACATATTTTAATGTAATTTGATAATACTCGTATTTATCTACCCTCAAATTAAAAAAAAACATTTGGAAATAGAGCTGTAAGCAGTAATTGCGGGGTTTAGGCGTGTAATCAACGTACAATGCTATTATCATGTGCATAGCAAAAAAAGTTTGTTATATAAAGCAAAAATAAAAAAAATAAAGTTTTAAATGAATAAAATTTTTTGTTCAAAATTAATAGCATGTTGAGTAAAGGATGTTTTAGGCTTATTTGGGTCCACCGGTTAAATGTTCGTGTTCCTTTGATTCTTTAAATGTTCGCAAACAAGAATTGCCTGTAAAGATTCGAAGTGAAGGAACCAGTCGCTTGGTAACAAAAGTTATTAGTTTAACTATTAAAGTTATTAGTTATTAATTATAGTTAATAGTTTCTAACTATTAGTTTAGTAAGAATAAAGCAATTTACAATATGCATATATTGACTGAATTAAAAATGTACCAACAATTTGCAAGACATCAACATAAGAGGAATAAACAAATAAAAGTACAAATCTTTTGTAATCTACTGATTCAGAGAATCCATAGGTTTTTTGTTGTTGAAAAAAAAAAACCCATCATTCTTTCGATTTTGTTTGCAAATTATCTCAATAACAATCATGACTGAAAAAAGCGATCTATACATTCTGTTCATCTTGAGGTAAATTACTTCAAATTCTCTGTATCGTCCACATCTCTGGTTTGAGCTCGTGCCCTATTCAACCTAACCAGTAAATAGCATAGTTATGCATGAGAATCAGCACAGAATGAGTTAGTAATCCCCAGTTTATTACGTGGTTTAGTCACTAGCATTTCCGCTGACGTCATCACGTGGTGAGTGACCGCCTGCACCATCCTGCTAGCAAACCACAGACTGTCTGTCAGTGTTTTCCTCATTCTTCAGACCGTTAGTTCAGCTGGTTAGTTATGTTTCCAGCGCTGGAGCCGAGCTCAGTTAGCTTGTTTTGGAAAAGAAGGAAACTCAGGAAACAAAGACTGTTCTGACAGAACAATAGCTAAAACTACTGTTAGCATTAGCAATAAAGGTCTTCTGGCAGAAAAAGCTAAAACTACAGTTAGCATTCGCAATAAAGGACTTGTTCTAACAGAAAAAAAGCTAAAACTACAGTTAGCATTGCCAAAAATAGCCATACTATTCTAGTAATAGAACAAGGTCTTAGTTTTCTAACAGAAAAGCTAAAGCTACAGTTAGCATTAGCAGTAAAGGTCTTGCTTTTCTGATGGTACAAAAAACTAAAACTACAGTTAGCATTAGCAATAAAACACATGAAACTCAGGAAACAAAGATACTTTATTCATTTATTACATCCAATAGCTGCAAAAGTCTTGCAACCTTTTTGTAATGACATACTATAATGTGTATAATAAATCCATAGTTCAAAATAAAACGAAAAAAGGATGCGAAATCCACTTTTCAATTCCAATGCTAGCACTGATAATTATGTTTTAAGAAAATCACACTATACATTCCCTCCTGTCAGCAAACACACACACATTCCACGCGAGTCCTTCACGATGGCCTGGCTCTCGGTCATTCTGTCGATGTCTTCTGCTCCTCAGCAGTGCTGCTGGGCCGAGGGGGCGTGGCTCTGTGTGAAGAGGTGGTGTTCTGGGGGCAGGCGGGTGAAGTCGTGGGTGCGGATGTAGTTGGCGCCGCCCGAGTGAGCGAGGATGAGGAGCTGGCGAGCGAACATGGGCTCCACCTGGCAAGTTCAGAACATCGGTCAGATAGACTCCGCGTGACGTCCAGGCGTTTAGATTGAGAAGCACCTTGACCGTGGTGGTCTGTCGGGGTCTTTGTCCGTCACTGTCCTCGTCGTCGAACAGCAGCAGAACCGCGGAGCTCGGGACCGGCCGTGCGTGAAGAGCGCAACTCTGTAACTCTGACAGAGCCAACCACATCATGACCTTGAGCTGTGACCTGTGTCAACTATGATGTCATAGTCACAACTGACAACTGAACATCTACCCCTCCCACACAGTGTGTCACCGCGTTTACTGTAAAGCTTCTGGTTTACTGTAATGTGAGATTTTACTGTACAGTAACACATTGTTGCACAAATGAGTGGTTTGTGTGAAAACAATCATCAAATTCAAAAGTTTCTTTTTCAGTAACAGTTACATATTTGTGTTTTTACTAAAACATTTTGAGCAAGTATATTTAACGGTTATTTTTTTAACTCAAGTAACTACTAAAACGGACTCTCTTCGTCCTTCAATTACAATTTCAAAGGCAAAGCATATACTGTATATATTACTATGCTGTATTGTGCCATATATATTGATTAATTATTAGTATCTATATTGTCCTCTGACTTGTACTCACACACACACACACACACATTTACTCACTCACATATTTATATAATTTGGGAATCATGTCCAAACGTTGAATTCAATAACACACAATAGTTATGTAATTAGTCTAATTTGATTACAGTTATTGATTTAGTCGGCTCTGAAAAATATACTTAGGGAAGCATAAACGTATCAATATTGTTTTCTAGAATCTCCTAATATAATGTTTAGTGTTTTATGCTCCGATTAATAACATTAATAATTTAGCTGCATTATTGCAAATGTATTATTAGTATTGTTAATAATAATACTAATAATAATTCAGAATTATGAATAATAATAATACCAGATTTTTTTGTACAACACACTAACACATTTACATTATCTCAAAGTGCGCGCAACAAAGCAATTCTGCATTAAAACGCACGCGAGCATGCACATGTTCAGATTCGGACATGCTAGATACACCGTGACCTTTAGTGACCTTTAGTGAGTGATGATAAGTCGATGTCTGACCTGTGATGAAGAGTTGTGTGTCCAGCAGCTTGCAGGGGTGCTCTCGCTCCAGCTTGTTGTGTTTGTCGCTGCTGATCCAGTAGACCCTGCGGGGGCATCGGCGGCGGGCGTACAGGCCGTCCGGCGCCATCCACAGCATCAGGCCGCCCTCCAGAGACGAGCCCTCCGCCTCGGGCAGCACCACCAGCTCCGGGACCCCCGGCGAGGCGTTGGCCGGACCCAGCTGACAGCCTTCAGGACTGCTGATGGTCACCTCTCGGACCGGGATGTCCCGGTAATACACCGTGATGTGCAGGCGATAGTCTGGGAGGTGGGGGAAATTTCATGTCACAACAGTAGTAACAAAGTTAAATTAATAATAATAATAATAATAATAATAAAATAATAATAATAATAATAATAATAATTGAACCTTTATTAGTCCCTCATGGGGAAATTTTTTCTCTGCATTTAACCCATCCGATCAGACACGAACTCGGAGCAGTAGAAACAAATTTAAATTAATAAACTAGTGCTGTCAAAGCGATTATTTTATTTTTTAACTAGTTAATCGCACTTCCCCAAGCAAATTAATCGCGGTTAATCACACATAATAATACTAATAATGTATTAATAATAAGTCTTTAGTATTAACAATTATTAATAACATGAGCAAGTATAGAATCGTGTAATATTGAGTATTGAAGTGTAAAATGTAAATTAATGTAAACTCAACACGTAACAAACACTTGTTTAAATACTGTAATATACCTGTTTTGACTAAAGAAAACAACGGATAAGCCGGTCATAAAAAAAAAAAAAACAAGTAATTATTTTTTAGGAAAAGAGACAACGGATATTTAGGAGATTAACGGTAACTAAAGGAACCAAAGTCCGACATATGGTCTATGCACATGCGCATGCAGTCGTCTGAGAGACTGCAAATAATTGAATTGCACTCTATTCTTTCTATAAATGCGCTGTGATTTCAGCTTTTCAAAAAACTGTACACATAATTTAACACACAAATAATTTGGAAGTGAAACTCCAAAACCAGAAAAAACTGGCAAAACCGGAAGTGCCGGAAAAACAGGAAGTGCGATTGATTGCGTTAATTAAATTTGACGCAATTAAACAAATGTAATTAATCGCATGAGTTAACGCGTTAACTTTGACAGCCCTAGAATAAACAAACATGACCATAACGCACCGCATACATCATAATAAACAAACAAACACAAACCATAAATGAATAAGTAGAGCTGCACGTCATAAACACAGTTCCAGTCACTAGTTTACATTTGCAGTGTGACTTTTAATTACGTCTCTCTTTATGCAAGACTCATGAATATTGATGTGTTGGGAGGCGGGGCTACCTGAGAGGGCGACAGCCATGCTGGTGTCCAGAGAGAAGGGAGACAGCTGCGGGTCGGACGGGTTGCAGCTGTAGAAGGAGCCGCTGAACTGGTAGCCTTAAAACACACACACACACTTACACTTGCTTTCTCTTTCTTCTCTCTTTTTTTTTTCACAGTTCCGTCACTCTGGTTCTAATCCTTTCTCTCTCGCCTGATTTTGCCTCCTTGTGTGTGTGTGTGTGTGTGTGTGTGTGTGTGTTTGTTTCTATGGCTTTTACTTCCCATAGGCAATATTTATTTATTTATTTATTTCCCCATTCATATTATTTATCTTTATTTATTTTTTTACCATTGGGGCTGCTATAAAATGTAAATGTCTCTTTGTTGAGACAAATAAAGGTCTTCTTCTTCTTCTTCTTTTTTTATTTTATTTTATTATTTTTTTTTAAGATCTGTCTTTCTTTTGGGCAAGTGTGTTTATTTCACTAAGTGGGCTTTGCACACTTTTTGCCGGTGTGATTCCCTTTACTCGTCTCTATTTGTTTTTTTTCTCTCTGTCTTTTTGTGTTTGCATCATTGTATCTCTCTTTGTCTCTCTCTCTCACACACACACACACACACACACACACACACACACACACACAGAGAGTCAGTACCGGGGTCCCAGCGTGGAGTGAAGGGGCTCTGGCTGTAGGTGATCTCAGCCAGACCGGCTGTGTAATCCCTCCATTCTCTCTCAGCTGGAGAAATGTAGCTGCACATCTGCCGAGAAATAATCCCAGCGGTCAGGTCAGGCTGACGCCGAGGGGCGGGGCTGAGGCGGGACTTACCTGAGGTGGAGGTGGAGCTGGAGCGGGCGGTGGGTGTGTCAGGTAATGGGGTGGGCTGGAGGTGGGCAGTGAATCCTCCATAGACTTCGGTCCTGCAGCATTCAGAGAGAGTTTACGTTTAATTTCCAATCAACTAACGGACTCCAGAATGAATCGTAATCGCTTGCCTTCTTGTCATACTTTTATCGATACTTTTAAATTTTATACAAAGCATTTTAGACTAATTAGAGACGTATCCCTCCTCATTCACGGAACTGTATTGTTTATAAACAATACTAATCCTAACAAACAAACAAACAAAAATTAGATTGTGAAGCTTAAGCAAATAATTTTCAATTTTTTTGTACGTCAAATGAGTTTCTATAAAAAGCATCTTTTTTTTCCCGATAGGAGAAAAACAGGTAAATAAATTACGTTGTAATAAAGCTCTTGCCTTTTTTGAGGCCCTCAGGGACGATCTTGTAGACCTTGTATGGGTCTGAGATGTCCAGCTGACTGCGCTCCACCAGCTCCTCAAAGTCATTGCTCTTGTTCAGAGCGCAGCGCAGGCGGGTTTTCCATGTGGGCGGGTCGGGTCTGTCGATGCCCTCTCGATACTTGCCTTTGAACAGCGCCCAAGCCTGGCGAGAGAGAGAGAGAGAGAGAGAGAGAGATGAGCGGGCAGGAACACATAGAGAAGGAGGGCAAAGCGTCCAGCATCTGACTGACCATCTGGCCTGATCTAACCCTCTCAACATTATGATTGATAATGTGCGTTAATATCAGAGGTGTAAAGAGTATCGAAGGTATTTTGCTCATAATGAATTTAGGCTAAAATAAAACTAACGTGGATAAAACTTTTTTTTTTTTTTTTTTTTTTTTTTTAAGAGTAAATGTCCTCGGTACCCTTTCTACTGCGAGCGGCCTTCGCTAATTTCTCCACGCTCTAAAGATGGATCTTAGCCTTCCCCGAAATTTCTCTAATAAAATAAAAGACTTCAACACAGGGTTTGTGAAATCAATTGAGTCTGGGAAGTGCTCAAATCTTGTTCTCTCCTATCGTAACGTTCCTTCTAACTCTTTCCTAACTAACTCCCTGAAATTTTCCGAGACTCCCGTTTATTAAAAAAATAGCAACATTCAGCAGCGTATCATAGCGCGACACGTCAGAGATAAAACAGTTCCTCCCTTCGCCGTCACATAGCAACCGTCAAGGTTTCCTCACATTCGGACAATGGACATTTAAACTGAAAGTTCGAATTGACACACACTCACACACACACACACACACACGCACACACACACACACACATTTGGCTTCTTCCCCAAACACACATTCTTTCACCCTAGATAAAAAGCATGAGAGAGAGAGAGTCCTGTGATTCTTCTAAGGTTACGCACACACACACAGACAATGCATATACATACAGAAAATAAGATAGAAAATAAGAAATCAATTAATTAAATCATTATAAATGCATTGAAAGCTTAATATACCCAACAGTAAATAAAAATAAAACTCTAGGTTTTATTTTCTAATACAGAAACGAAATGTAACACCTTCATGTTTCAAAAATGGTAAAACAAAATAAAGAACAAAAAGCTTCCAGCATCTTCAGCAGACTACAGATGGCAAAATCGCCTCGTTCACCCAAAAAAAATTAACTTGCGATAACAATCGATTATGGTTCGTCGCACACAATCAAAATGAAACGAGTAACAGTAAGTGTCAATTCAAAAGTGTTGGAGTGAGAAGTACAGTTACTCACCCAGAAATGCAGTGGAGTAGAGAGTAAAAGTTGCTTATATTTTTGATACTCCGTACAAGTATGAAGTAGCCGAAAACATTCTTGAGTAACAAGTTAAAGTTCTGAGCATTTGTAAAGCGCTTTTCACAGTTTTGACTGTCTCAAAGCGCACAAGTATCGACGTACATTTACTCAAGTACCTTACACCTCTGATATTGACTTTACATGTTTGTGTATACGTATACTTGAAGAAAATCTTCGTTTTCGGCCAAAGTGAAGTCCAAGTTCGTCAGGCGTCACCTTAAACAGCGCCGCATCCTCCTCCCGGTTGTAGTCCTGTTTTCCCGCGTGTTTCCACGGAATGCGAAAGATGCTCTTGTCGTCGTTCTCCCACACGAGTCCGGGGTATTTACCGGTGTCCACCTGCTCGATCAGCCACTGTCGCAGCTTCCCGTTACCGGAACCTCCCGCCGTCGCGCGCTCCTCATCTGAGCACATCTGCATCACACATCAAGTGTCGTCAAAATCACATCAAAAAGTCGTGTATATACACAACTGATGATACATATCCATCCAGCTTCGTTTTAAACTATTTCAACTCTTTCAGAATCGTTGATTTTTTTTAAAAATCCTTCACGAAAATAATTCAATCACGCCGTCCGTTCCGCATCCTCGGTGTTTACACATTTAGCCCCGATCGCAAACGTATGTCGTAAAAGCAAAGACAAACAGTTAATGCTGCACGTGCATAACGGATGAAGGTATTAAAGTAGCGAGGCTCGTACTGCAGTGTTTGCTGTCGCGCGTGCGGCTCTCGCTCTGAGTTCTCGGGTTGTGAAATGTGTCACTTTCGATCACTTTTCTTCAGACGTTTGGCATTGAATGGGCGGGTCCGAGGCGCGCGCGCGCTTTTTACGCACCTGTAGCGCGAGACGTGAGAACGGACGTCCCGTAAGCGATGGCGAGGGGGGCGATGAAGACCGCACGAGTTCGGCTGGGATTTTTAGCGTCTGATGAAAGAAAATATTTTTCTCTGAAGGCAGGTGCGCTGAAATGTCAAATGTTTGCGGTCTGAGCGTCTCATGTCATTTTAGTACAACTATGCTAGTTATTATTTTACACACCCCTAAAATATTAAAACCAAACTAAATTATTATTGTTTGTTTATTTACGACAAAACATAATAAGTAAATATAAAAATAACTAAACGTTATCAATAAAACCCAAATACCAACCGTATGCGTGTGTATTTTACAGTGAATGTGAATTACCTTATATTAATACAAATCATATTCAGTAATATAAAATAATGTCATTTATAGTCATAAAATGGCTGCTTTCTTGCCTATTGAAATAGTTATTTTTACGTTATGACGACTGGTATAAATAGTAATGGATATTGAAATAAAACGATGGCAATTTGTAAATACTGTATTGTTATACAGTGTAGGAATGAAACTTGATGATCTTTCACTTCTTCCAAATTTACAAGAAAAGTATGTTGACAAGAGCGTATAAATCCGCTATGATCAAGGAAAATCTCGCAGAAAAACAATGTCACTCAAAGCCGCAGTGGCCCCGCCCACTGCACGGAAGCACGGAACTGCGACGGGAAATTGTGCAGATGGAGCTGCTTGTTTTGTGACACGATGGACGAAAATCGGAAAAAGTTTATCTCGAGTAAAACACTTTTCATCACATTCTGACGAGCCGACGGAAAGTTTTCTGCTTGGATAACAAGGACAATAAATAAAGAACTCAGATAAAGGCTGCGATAAATTCCCGGTAACTTTTTTTAAAAACGTGACTACATTTGACTGAATTTAACTCAACTATAATATATTGTATTGTATGTTTATTGCACAGAATACTGACTTTAATTCGGGATCGTATCATTATGTACCACCAAGCCGGTGACATATGTAGACGTGATGACGTCATTTTTGTGGTACTGGTGACGGAAGGGGTGACTGGATTGTACTACATTGTTTTTAATCGTTTATGTGAAACTAAATAACAGAATACGATAAAGTCAACTGTATGTGAGACTGAAAGTTTTGTGTTTTTATGGTGTGTGTGTGTCTACATGTTATAATACAATTATAACACATCAAGAAGCTGCCCCCATCAACCAGCCCGATTGATGAAAATCTCAGCTTTCCTGCAAGAACATTTAAACATTCAATGTAGTTCTTCTGAGCAGTGAAGATGACGTCATAAATGGGAATTTCATGGATTGGGAAGACAGGTACAGTACAGATGTCACAATAATCCTATTCTAGTTTGTAATCTGGTGCTGGTTTTTCTCAGTCTGCGGTGTCACCTGCATCTGAACATCCTGGTCCAAACGTCCTCCTGGTTTATCTCTGTGAGTAACAAACCTGTTCAAGTACCAGTCTAAATCCCTGATGCTGGTTTAGAGCCATGAAACTTGCTTCAGATGCTGGAAGGTTCGAACAATTCACACCTAAATCGCTTGTTTTTGTTGCTGTCAAACTTCTATTGATAGTAGTTACATGGTTATATGGTTTATTTTATGGTGCTTAATGATACAGTGTTGCATATAAAGAGAGACATTTCTGATCTTTCAGCATATTGATGCCGTCGTGTATTTCTACTACATTAAACATTTTTTGTGAATTTCCCCACCACACACACACACACACACACACACACACACCAAATGTCAGTTGATCTCATCTGTGGTTTTTTTACTTGATGAATGGACTGAATCTCACGGCATTTACAGTTTGATCTTTCTGACACGTTGCCGGTACTTTTATATTTGATTTATAATTGGTTAACGTTGCTCTGAAGCAAAATTATCTATAGTTTATCTATAGTAATTATCTATAGTTATCTATATAATTATATATATTGTCTATTATAATTATCTATAGTTTGTTAATTTAAATATAGTAAATATTGAAGACTTAAGTACAGTATTACTATATAGTCTCATTTATTATGTATTCTTGATAGGCTGCTTTATATCCTATCAACAACACACACTCAAAACACTCACTCTCACACACACACACACACACACACACACACACACACACACACCTCTCAGCGTGTGGCATTTTAATACACTTGATGAGTTAATGTCACATTAGACATTTCTTTTATGATACAAGGTTTATATAATTTTACTGTATGATAATAATAAAACAATGTTACACGCTTCATTTTTCCGGATGAAAGAATGTGCAGATAAATTCTTAAAAGTTTAAAATATGACCAACAGAAATTAATAATAATATTATCAATAAATATTCCAACTGATGTCTGCGGGTTTGTCTTCATTCTGACAATAAAACATGAATATATACACACTCGCGCACACACACACGTATATAAATGATAATTCTTAATGTTACACACTTCCCTCCCCCCATAAATACATCATCCCTTCTTTTTTCCTCTAGTTTGTCGTTCGAAAGCAGTTCGTATCTCAGTTTTTGGCGCACGGAAAGCATCCGCAAAACATTTTCTTGAAGGGATTGTTGTTGTCGTGTCTCTTGGCTCGCTCCAGCTTGACCAGCACCTCCTGCAGCATGGCGTCGGTCTTCTGGACGTTGTTGAGGATGTACTCCGTCATGGGCCCCTGCTCCTCCACCAGCAGAGCCACGTCCAGGAACACCTCGTGGAGGCTCTTGAGTCGACTCTCCAGCTCCAGCAGGTCCCGGTGACGACTCTCGATCTGGTTGAGAGCGGAGCGGGCCGTTTTCCCCTCGGACATGATGTTGTCGTTGAAGACGTTCCACTGGCCGTTCTCCAGCATCTCCTCGATCTGGTCTCCTGAGACCTCCCTGCCCACCACCTCCATCTGCCTCTGGATCAGGCGCTTGCAGGCTTCCTTGTGGCTCACCTCGGCCTCGTTGTACTCCGACATGGCGTCGCGGAAGTTGTTGCTGAGGGAGGTGTACTGCGTGCGGGCGATCCGGGCCACGGCCGAGTTGATGCCGTGCTCCTCCTCCAGCTCCTTGGCGTGGGCGTCCAGTTTGTGGAGGCGTCCCAGGACGTCTTCTCCGCGAGACTTGATGTCACCCACGATGACGTTGGCGTCCTTCTTGACGTGGGTGGTGCGGGTGGGTTCGCTGATCATCCGCGTGTTTTGGTCTCGGAGGCGCTTGACCTCCAGGCGGATGAGCTGGAGCTCACGTCTGGCCTCCTGAGCTTCGTCCAGGACCGACTCCATCTGGTCGCTGTTGTCGTAGATGACCGCCTGCTGGCTGAAGTCCTCCAGGTCCACGTTGCTGAAGGAGTCGGAGTCCATCTCCTCCAGGTGGCTGCTGGACTCGGAGGAGAAGGCCTGAAGATGATCCAGTCGGTCCCTCATGGTGGCTGTGTGGAGGGAACAAGAGACTAGACTGGTAATACAGCAAGCGTTTTCACCGAGGGCCACATTAGTATAATGTCTGTCCTCAAAGGGCCGAATGGAACTTATAAATGCAACTAAATGTAATCAAATGTAATGTCAAATACTCGTTAATGTTAAACAACACTGTGAGACACCTGGCCATCCTACAGCATCTGTGATCACTGTCCCTGGTCCTGTAATGGCCAGGTGTCTCACACAACTCATTATTGCAGTTGCCTAGAAAACCATTGTTTGTTTGTTGCTTATGAAATATTATGAAAGCACACATTAATGAAGGATAAAACTGTCCAACTGAATGAAGAAAAATAACAAAACTGTGGAAACACTGCCACGGCTACCGTAGTTGAAAGGCATCGTGGGAACGTTTTTGGTCAACGCACATTCTTGATTTGTTTTTGGGTGTTTATTTTTAGACACTCAAAACTTTTAAGCTCTTGCAGGCCACATGAAATGACATGGCGGGCCACATCTGGCCCCCGGGCCTTGAGTTTGACACGTGTAATACAGCGATGTTTGATTCCCGGTTTACGTTTTCTCACAATCAGTGTACGGCGAAACAAACTGTTACAAAGAAACACCAACACACAGAAAATGTTACAACAACTGCATAAAGTAATGCTTGAACTGTCTACTTTAGATGTACAGAGGGATGAATGGACAGACTGAAGATGGATAGATGACAGAACAACAAAATAGTTTGAGAGATAGATGTACAAAAGTATGGAAGGACAGATAGACAAGCAGAAAGTCCAGCTGATGAACAGACAGATAGGGATTTAGACAGACAGACAGATAGAAATGAAGATAGACAAGAGGATAGGAAGATACGCAGACAGAAAGATTGACAGACCCGCACACACACAGACAGATGGAATGATAGACAGGCAGGTAAACTGATACGACGTTTCAATCGTTCCCCAATTTAGAAACCAGTGTTTTAAGTATAGGCTGAATTACAGCGTCACTACACGTCGAAGCTCAAAATCTGTGTCTAATCAAAGATAAGCACGAGTGTGATGAGAAGAGCGTTCCTTCCTCCTCGACTCTACAAAACTCAAGTCTAACGAGTTTACCTGTGAAAGTATGAAGAGCGTCGTCACTCGCCAAACGGGTTTCTACAGTTCCCACTCGATCTTTATATAGAAAATTACGACTAAACGATAGAACTGAAGCATTCCCACTAGAACATCCATCTACTACAGGAATTATACAATCACAGTCGTTTAATATGAATAATTTTAGCTATTATATATGCTAGATTTATTCACATTTCTGCGATAATTACAACATACCATAAAGGGTAAAACAGTGTTTATATTTCCAAAGTTGACTTTTTTTCTCCCGTCACAGCGACTTAAAAACCATTTAATGTAACACACACACACACACACACACACACACACACACATGGATACATTGTAGCTATGATTAAAAATTTCAGATTTATGGACCAAAATTTTGAAAAAAGTCATTTTTATCACATAAAACTGCATTAGTGTATTAAAAGAAGTAAATTACCTCTTCCCAAGTTGGTCTGAATAATCAGCGGTTTGTATGTCGACTATCTGTAACACACACACACATGAAGCTCCTGTGTTCTCAGTCATTCCAGCACCACTGCTCCATCTTCACTGGGGCTGTCGATCGCTGGGCGGAGGGGAGGAATTCCAGTTCCAGGGCGGAACACTGACGCCAAACCAGTTCGTTCAATAGAGAGACGTGTTTTTCCTTTACTGGACCCGATCTCTCGTTCTCTGAGGCCTTCAGCAGAAGCCGCCTCAAAACAGCATATAATTTTTAATTATAAAACCTTATGAAATCTTAATGTGCAGAAATACACTAGAAAGTACTTCTGCCTCACAGAGAGAATCTCCTATAGACAAAGTAAATGCCTTTATTGAACTGAATGACTAGTCAAGAGTCTCCTGCATAAACGCCATTGTGAAAATGATTCACAATCTACCGCAGGACTCTTTACAGCATTTCACGCTATGTTACTGTAGAATGCCTTGGTAACACGGATTAAAACTACCCAATGTTTCAATAACTTCTGATTTAATGGCCTTTATAATGGCAAATGCCCCATTCACACATAAAAATATGAACAGTAGCCCAAAACTGGCAATTTTGTTTGTGAAAATTGCAACATTTTATTCACAAAAAGTTTACCTCGTTCTTCAAAAACGGTTCAATACTGTTGAACACATTTTTGTGGAACCTTGTGCAATCAGCAGAGATCAGTATTATTGTCCCAAATACCCAAGGGAACCCAGCTCAAAATCTAATTGGCTGACGGAACAGCATCACAATGTAATCTTTAGTGAGAGAGCCTGCCAATCATAATCTGAAGGCGTGGGCGGGGCTCGTTTGACATTTTTCTGCATATGAAGTGATGGCTGTAAACTAACCACGTGTAGACACCAGCGCGCTAAATTTAGCTATTGTCTATTAGAAAACAAAACACCATCTAATATTATCTGAATTAATATTATTATATATTAATATTATTGAATAGAGTTTTCAATACAGAAATCTAGAAACTAAATCTCACAAAGGGCAGCGAGCAATGTTTTAATTTTATTTTTACATACCGAAAGAACTGCGTTTATCATGATCTTTATCGGTTCAAATGGTGACGGCGCCTCCTGCTGGACATTCTTCTTTACACGTGGGCGGAGTCAAGCGGGTCAATATTAACGCGGCGTTTTGGAAAGGCTAAAATCAGGTACAGGTACATATACGGAGCTCCATACATTTTCTTCGAGTGGAAGGTACGAACTCTTTGGATTCCTTTTTTTCAGGAATGCTTTTACTCGGAAAAACAATCTGAGGTAAGCATTAACGCTAACATTAACGTACGAATTGACATCACATTTTAACGCGTTTGTGCGTAAAAATTACGTTTTAATTGTAACATAACGTCTTTACAGTAAACTTAACTGAAAATGTACGTCTAAAAAAAAAACAACCGATTGACACAAATCTGGTGAATTATTTTCCCGTCAAAATCTAAACAGCAGATTAAAGAATGTAACCTTAAAATAACTGAGAAATGCATCATGATTAAGCGAAGTCTGCTGTAACAAAATCAAAAATCCCGACTAAATAATAAACAAAGGAGTTGGTTTCAAAACGTGTCTGGTGAACTGGTCAGTCCTGTCAGACTGGCTTTGGTCTTTTCGGTGTCTTCTCTTTTTAACGTTGTGACGTCATGGTCACGTGCAGCCTGCGCGGAAAATGTTGTGAATAGATCAACTTGTTTTATTGTTTTTTCCCCCCCTTTCTTCAAGTGTCACCATGAGAGACAGGCTTGGACAATTCCAGGAATTCCAGTGTGATGGTGATGCTGAGACTGAAGATGGCCGATCACTGGCCTCTGCAGAAGACCCAGATGCCAGCGACGTTCTCCAAAATAGTGGCACCAATCCTGATATGGAAGCTGTGTTTGATTCGGCCCGGACGACCCGTTATGAGATCGAGCTTCTTAGTCTTGAAGTAAAGCGTCTGGCAGAACACAACTCTCAGATGTTTACCGGGACAGGCTGGTCCACAGATTCCAGCCCCAATGCAATCGCTGTTGACATCAAGAGGCGAGGACGGGATGTTCTCACACATCTTCACAAGATGGATGATCTAGGGAAAGAGATGGAGGAAAAGTATGGTGCCAATTCTGCTGTGGCGAGGATTGCCCGGACACAGTATGCGAGTATCAGCAACAGCTTCCGTGGTGCCATGGTAGAGTATAACGAGGTAGAGATGGGCCACAGGGAGACCTGCAAGGCTTATATTACACGGCAGATGGAGATTGTAGGACGTGACGTCACTGGAGACCAAATTGAGGAGATGATGGAGAGCGGCCAGTGGAACGTCTTCAGTGAGAACATGGGCTCCGAGGGTAAAACGGCTCGATCCGCACTCGTCCAGATTGAGAGTCGACATGCTGAACTTTTAGAGTTGGAGAAGCGTCTTCACAGCCTTCACGAGATTTTCCTGGACGTGGCGATGTTGGTGGAGCAGCAGAGTTCCATGACGGACCACATTCACACCAACGTTCAGTTGACTGAGGTGCAGGTCACAGAAATCCAGGTGAAGCTCGAGAGAGCCAGAAGACATGATAGGAGCAACCCATTCAAGAAAATGTTCTTCTGGAGGCGATGAGAGCATTGTGAAAAAAGGGTTTCAAGCGAATGTGCGATTTGGTTCAAATTCTCCATTTTAATTTTGTTGATCGTTTCCTTGGATTTCAAACATGCTGAGTGTTAGAATATTCTTAAATCACTGTTCTGTGTTCAGTCATTTACTGAACATGTCACGCTGTGAGTTAGTGGATAACCTAGTTAGGATAACTCAATCCTCACTAACTAGACCTTGTGTGACGTCCCCTGCATGATTGTGGTTTGGTGGCATAAAACCATCATTTTATTTATAGACCCCAAAAAATTATGTTTTTTTTTACAAAGCAGTCAACAATTGTCGTGAATATATATATATTTTTTTCAATTTACATGTCAAGCTTGTAATGCAAACATGATCTTGGTGGAATAAAACAAATTGAAAGTCTGTGGCTCTGGTTTTGCTCATTTCAGTCATGATGGTTGAATTATCTAGTCTTACAGTGCGCATAAAAATCCAATCATGACCTCCTGGTTCTAGATTGATATGTTAAATACAGGAAAAGGCATAATGTTGTTTCAATAAAACTACAGTTTTATTGAAAAGAGAATGTTGCCACCCAGAAGTAATCATTTCATCTTGACTTGATGTTTGCAAGGCCTCTAGTCTTGGGTTCGATTCCCAAACTACTCACAAAGTCGTTTCTATAAAAGTACAGTTCCACCCAAGCGGGTATGAGGAAGTTGCCACCTGGATTGAATCATGTCATCTTGACTTGACGTGATGTTTGCAACGCAAAGGTAATGGGTTCGATTCCTAAACTACTCGTTTAAAGTCGTTTCAACAAAACTAGAGTTCAACCCGAGTAGAAATGAGGAAGTTGCCACCCGGAAGGAATCATTTCATCTTGACTTGACGTGATGTTTGCAATGCAGGAGTTTCTGGGTTCAATTCCCAAACTACTCATAAGGTTGTTTCAATAAAACTACAGTTTTATTAAAAAGAGAATGTTGCCACCCAGAAGTAATCATTTCATCTTGACTTGACGTGATGTTTGCAAGGCCTATATAGTCTTGGGTTCGATTCCCAAACTACTCACAAAGTCGTTTAAAAAAAACTACAGTTCCACCCAAGCGGGAATGAGGAAGTTCCCACCCGGAATTAATCATTTCATCACGACGTGACTTCTCTTGCCTTGGGAATTGGACACCTTTAGGAATCTTCTAGTCAGCACGAGACTTTCCTCACGCGACGCGCGGTCCCGCCATCAGGCGCGTTCCCGACTACTCCGAGTTGTGCTCGTGCACGTGGTTCTGACCGCGGACACTTTCACCTAAGCATCCCAGCGGACACCTCGGTCTCCCCCGGGCACCATGAGACTGTCGGCCGCTCTTCGCCGCGCACAGCAGACCCACGCCGCCGTACCACTGCCACAAAGAGCCGCGAACGCTTTACCTCCAAAAACAAGGATCGCAGCCCAAAACAGCGCCGTGTTTTACACACAAGTCCGGCGCGCGAGCTCAACCGGTGGCACGAGCGAAACGGCCGCGAGTTTTAAGACCGTTCCACGGAAAAGCGCCGTGCGTGGGTATGAAAGCGCCATCAGGTGAGAACATGTTCCCACAGCGATATCCGAATTCGGTTTAAATCAGTGCGGATTGAACTTCAGACGGTTGCCACGGACTCCGTTTGTGTGTTTCCACGTGCTACCGGCTTCTTTTTGCCGCCAGCTGATGTAATTCTCCTCAGAAAACTCACGCGTTACAAAGCGTCACAAAATCAAACTCTTAAAGGATCATTTATGTGTAGTTTATGCCAAAGAGTGAACTGTTTTCGGAATGTCGTGGAGTTCTTGTCGTCGTCTCGTTTAAATTCCTTCGAAACTACGTTGGACCAGAAATACGCGATACAAACACGCCAAGAGCCGCCGTTTGTTGGCTTATTTCATTATAAAATAGTATTTCAACATTTACATAAACCTTTAGCACCATTTTGCTGTTATTTAACAGGTATTGTGTATGTTTATATAGATATATTTGCCTTAAATAGTTGCTTTTACAAAACATAAAGGGGAGTTTGACTATTTAAGCATCAGCAATAAAAGCTGGCAGATTATTACTAGTATTAAAGTTATGTGTGGGGAAAAAATAATGTTTTGTCTTTATTTCATGATTATTTTTACTTAATTGTTTACTTTAATGAACCACGATTGCTTTAACAGATTTGTACTTTAATATTCACATGATCAAGAAATGTGAGTTTGAGATACTGAGATTGCATCAGTAAAGTCACATCAACAGTGCTTCCTGATAAGTTTTTGCCTATGTTGACATCTGTGTGTGGTGATGATGTGAATCGTGACCTTTGAACTTCTCCGCATCTGAAACTCAATGGCTGTTTATCCCGAAAACATGTCGACATTGATCTCCCTCTGTCAAGTAAGATAACAACAATCTTTAAGAAGCACATCTGGAAAAAAATTTGCAAATTAGGTTGGAATAATCTTAAGGTCAACAGGCTGACAGTGTCCTTTTTTTTATTTTTCTTCTATTTTTTTTTTTATACTATATAATTATATAATAATATAATTATATAATATTAAGCATTTCACTCTTTAAAATACATCTATAAAAATATATCCAATATCTATAAAGTAACACCAGCATAGTGTTCATTCATGCCATAAGGATTAATACTTGTTGAAATAATATTTTATAATAATATAGGCAAACAAACGGCTGCTCTTGAGGTGCTTCGGTCTATTTTTGGTCAAATGTTTGTTTTGAACGAATTTAAACGAGACGATGACGAGGCAAGAACTCCACGACATTCCGAAAACTGTTACTTCTTTTCCCTAAAATACAAATAAATTGTCCTTTGAGAATGTGATTCATTTGTTTGGTTCAATGTTTTCGGATTCAATCCAAAAAAAAGATTGATCCGATTATCCGGAATCAACTGTGTTTCCTGAAGTCGTGAAGGTTAAACCATGCTGAATTTGTTCTGAGCATTTGTAATGCGCTTTTCACAGTTTTAACTGTCTCAAAGCGCACGTGTGAAAATGTAAGAGGATTGTCATTATTTATTCATTAGTAGTTGGTGTTAAAAATATGGCTATGATTATCACTATGACAAAGACAAAGACCAGTGAGCAAGCACATATGCGACAGTGACCAGGTAAAAAAATAAAAAAACCCTTGGGAGAACCCGGCTCACTGGTGCCAGTCTCCTCTGGCATTCTAACACCTCACAATCACTGCGTTGGTTGGCTTTACAAGGGTGACCTGGGCCAAGACGTCAGCTGTACACGTTTTAAAATGCACACAGTTGCATACATTTTTGTACATCTGCACATAAATACAATACGGAACATTCTAAGGAACGCAAAACAATAATTTATGTATTTCATACAGTTGCAGAAAAATGTGCAGTGATAGAGCAGCATAAAAATATTAAACACCAGATTTAAGAACACATGCACTGACAATCGTCTTTTGTAGTTTGGAGAGGAGAGAGTTCTCTTCAAGTTTAAAACTGAATACTAGTTAGTAATTACTGCACCGGAGATCGAGTTCGGACTTAGAAACGGTTGTATATGTGTGTGTGCGTGTGTGCGCGTGTGTGTGCGCGTGACATTGTGGAGCAGATAAAGTGTTTATTTAGTTCTTTTCGTAAAAAAACGAGTGTTCAAGATTGAGTTTGGCTTTTTGGTTTAAATGTTGTTTGGAATGTCATGATGTTCCTTGTGTGTTTTTATAGCAACATCGTCCAGAGATGTAAAGAAGAACTGAGAGATGTTGGGAAAATTAACCCGAACCTCAAACCCACACTGGCTATCATACAGGTGTGTGTGTGTGTGTGTGTGTGTGTGTGTGTGTGTGTGAGAGAGAGAGAGATAGAAAGAAAGAAAGAGTCACGTTGAGTTTTGTGATTTGTGTTTGACAGGCTGGTGAAGAAGATGGCCTGTTGGAGATGAATAAAAAAATGGCTGGAAAGGTAAAACTTTTTAACTGAGAAGATCCGATGGTTCTTTTGGTCGAATTCATGTGGTTTTTCTTTCCGGACAGATTGGCTTAAACGTGACACAGATTTGTCTCCAGCAGCACTGCACAGAGGATGAGGTCAGTGCTTGTAGTAAAAGGAAATGCAGAAAGCGACAGAAACCACTAGAAGGAACGGACTCTCACCATCCTCTTTTGTACAGGTGATGGAGGAGATCCTGCGCCTAAATGCAGATGCTGAGGTTCAGGGTGTATTTCTGCACCTTCCACCATCAGTCCTCTCCAGAAGTGTGTGTAATGCCATCAAACCAGAAAAGGATGTGGATGGGTGAGCCAGACATTAATTTTAATTTGCATTTTAATATTCTATAATATTCATTAACCTTCAAAGAGAAACTGCTTTACGTCTAAATCAAATGTAGCAATCACCATTTTATGGCGTCCTCATTCCAGTTTTAGTATTTAGCCTGATCTGATAACGATTTCTAATCCAAAATTTGCACACACACAGACAGATATAATAGTATCACACGTCTAATAACAATTAATTTTATTTATAAAGTATCTTTTGCGACCCTCAGGATCGCTGTGCAACAAATGACAGATAAAACGTTTCTCTTTAGAAGCGTCTCTTGTGTCCATTAGGAATGAGCAGCTACACTGCAACAATTTGAAACGCGTCACATCATTTGCAGGAATGTTTTACAAGTGTTTCATTGTCTTTAGTATCACTGTGATCTGTTTATTTTCATTCAGCAGATATTTTCAGATGCTTTGCTAAAAAAAACATCTGCCGGAAATCGGATGTTTTTTGAAATCTTGACAAGAAGATTAAAATATCACATTTAATATTGATATGAATTAAGATAATATCTAAATATCACAGTTGAGATCTGGTTCTGCTGGCCAACACTTGTTTTCTTCACTTTCCTTTATCAGGACTGATTCTGATACCAGAAATTGAATCGGGTCATCCCTCATATATTTCTTCACATGTAAATAGTAAAGGTTCTCACTAATCTGATGGAGTGAATTCAACCTTCCAGTCACTCTGAAATTAAAAAAAAAACCTCGTAGACAGTATTTATGTTAATGCAATTGTGTCAAATACGTTTTGTTTTTAGTGGAAGGCTTAGCAAATCAATTAGTGTGATAATCATTGATTTGCTGCCCATAATTCTTCACACTGTCTGCGAGAACATTGCGCATGTTCCACCACTAAAATGAGCGTGGACGCATTACACAGGGTCTGTGACGCTAATGTGGGCCGTGTGGTGTTGGGAGACCAGGCCACGGCTTTCGTCTCGCCAGTAGCTGGAGCGGTTCTGGAGCTGCTCGCCAGGCATGGTGGGTTTCTCTGCTTGTGCTTGCAATACACACGTAACTGGAACATGATTCAAAGTTTCCAGTTTGCTACAGTGGTGTTATTATTTTACAGTGTTTTAACTGCTTTTGGTCATGTGACTCCATCAGATGCCCAGTTGGATGGCAAAACGGCCGTGCTGGTGGGAGTGGAAGGACCCCTGAAAGTGACGCTTCGGTTTTTATTGCAAAACAACGGCATGATGGTGCAAACCTGCCAGTGGAGCTCCGAGCTCCTGCAGAAACAGGTGAAGCATTTAGTTTTTGTCTTCTTTCGTTTCAAAAATATTCCAGAATTCAAGGAATGTCAGGAATTTTAATTAACAGCATTTGTTTAATAAGTAGATGTACATTCATTATTTTTAGGGATTACATGGGACACTTTGACCAGTAGGTGGCGGTGTTGCTTTTCTGATCTGATTTTATTCACACTGTCAAAGATCCACTCGGTTTTCTTTTTAAACGTTTATAATATTTGGGAAAAAAAGGCATTAAATCAGAACTAGGCACTTTAACAGTTCTGTTTAAGTCCTTTTCAGTTTGTTTTGGTCTGTTTCTTTTCAGATAATGGAATCCGATGTTGTTATATCAATGGGAATCGGACATAAGGATCTCCCGCCATCGTGGTTGAGACCAGGGGTGGCAGTTATCAACCTCGGTGTGGGGCAAACCCAAGGTACGTAATCCGGAACCAGTGATTGTTCAAATGAGATTCTGGCGTTTCCTGCTTAAGAACTGAAAGAACTGTTTGTGGTGACCCGACATGAGACTTTCTTTGGTCTGGAGAAGCATGTGATTCTTGGAAAGCAATTTTGTGAAGCACGTGGCTCTCTTTATTTTTTATTACCTGCTTCTCGGAGAGGCTTAATGAATGTTGTGGCATGTGCTGCTTTATTTTTTAAATCCTTACAGTGATTCTATAAGTGATGGTTTGCAGCAACCACTTTTAAAGCCCACTTTGTGAATAAAAGCATAAATGAAATTCAAAGTGTCTCTTTTTTCAAATAGAAAAATATTGGAGAAACGGACATGCTGCTTTGTCATGCTGCTAAATATCCTGCAGCGTCGTCGTGTCTGTGAAAAAACTGCAAAAAATCAGAGAAACAATGCAATTACAATTTTTTGTAAAGATAAATAAACAAAGATGAGTTTCTCTTTATATAAATATAAATTCATCTTTATTTTTTCATATTTTTTGACATTTAAATTAAGACCGTTTTTGTGTAAAAACATAAAACGGTGAATGTTTTATGAATGCTTGTAAGATATATATATATATTAAAAGCATTGAACACTGTGCAAACAAAACTGTACTTTCCGCCTAGACGTCTCTGACAGCTGGTTGTATGGTGTTGAAGCTGAAGCCTGTGCAGTTGTTGGGCCCTTAAGTGCTGCCATTAGAATGCAGGTAAGACAATCATAATCAGCCCCTCCAGGATTTCATTACCGTATTTTTTGTACAAGAAAAAATGGTGCAATTTGTGTTTGAAAATTTTCTGAAACTTTCATCTAAATTGAAAGTTTTCTCAACATTTCTCACTATTATATGTTCACATAAAATACACAATTTATGATCATGACAAGATGCAAGGCATCTTGTTGTTTTAGAATTTTACAAATTCTGAAGCACTTTAACCTAACCGCTGATTTACCCACAATATGGATTTACCCATATTAACTCATAGGGATCGTAAACTGAAGAACTAAGAAGCAATTTTAGGATTTTAAACATGAATTTTCAGCTGCTTAAATTATTCAGCTCTGGTGAGATTGATGTACCATTTTTCTGACAGATGCTCAAACATCATGTCACACCTCGTAGCCTTTAGCCAATCATCATGTAAAATAAATACTCTATATTAGTTAACCCTCTTGTTATGTTAGTTTCAAGAGGAAAGAGGAACATCAATAATGCTCGTAAGGGCCTTTTATTATGCATATAACTGTCAGAAACCCAAAAGTTCCCCAAATAGTATGTGTAGAGAGAGAGTGTGTGAGTGTGAGACAGTGGTGTATTATGTCTCATTGTTGCAAAGAAACAAATAGTATTATATATCTTTCTGACTCTTTTTAGCTTCCGTTTTGTCTGAAGGGTCAAATTGACCTGTACATTATCTTTGTAACAAAAACATATAGCGGGGGTTACAAATGTGAACCATTTTTTGTTTATATGTAGATTACACTAACTAAGACAAGCCTGATAAGTATAAATAAAGTGGAAAAATATAAAGTGGAAAAATACTTTAAAGTATTTTTTTTTATTTTTTTTTTTTTAACTTTTAACACTGGTCAATTTGACCCGAACAGTATTTTTGGAAAATAGGCATGTAGTGTGGTGTTACACATATGTAAAGTGAATAGATACTATATTTTATTTGTGATGATTACACCAAACAAGCCAAGCAAGAGAAGTTTCAAAGAAAAAAGTTTCAAAGAAAAAAATACTTTTTGAAAACGGGTGAATTTGACCAAAACATAATAAGAGGATTAATTAAATAAGAATTATTTCCTGTTTTAAATGAATTTTTCTGCAATTACAGTAAATGAGAAATCTTGCTGGATCTCATTATGTTGATTTTGCATCTTGCTCAGTGATTGCAGAATTGTGAATATCTGGACGAATGGATTAAACAAGAAACTGTATTGATTATTTGTTTTGTTTTGTGTTTGTATTGAAAATGTATCCAATATGACTCCGGGTGTTTCCTAAATCGCCTTTGTGTCCTTTCAGCACGTAGTGAGGAGTACAAGACGGTGGATGGAAGAACAGCAGTACCAGACGTGGAGTCTCCGCCCTCTTAAGCTCCACCCCCTGTCTCCTGTTCCCAGGTATGTGCCACTCCATCATTTTCCTTCTCAGAAGCCTCGTGCTCTCATGACCCTCCAATTTTGATGTTTCTCTAGTGATATTGAGATATCCAGGGCTCAGACTCCGAAGCCCATAGCCCAGCTTGCCAAGGAGATCGGTCTGCTTCCAGAAGAGCTGGAGGCGTATGGAAACACTAAAGCCAAGGTCCACCTGTCTGTCCTAAACCGTCTCCGCCATCAACCTGATGGCAAATACGTCCTGGTGGCAGGGTGTGATATCTTTTTTTTTTTCCATTTATTATCACAAAAGAAAATTTTAAACTACCGTCTATCAACAGTCATGTTAAAAAAAAACGTCCTTTATGAAACGAGGTTTTCATTGTTCTTGTAAATGGGACAAAGTTGTTTCTCGTTTTTCAGAGCAAATTGCCATTTACGGGCCAAGTCAGAGCTTTGGCCTTCAACATTTTCTGGATAGAGTTGTTGCTTGAAAGGTCCATGAACTGATACGGGTTTTCTCGGAAGCCAATAACTGCTAATACAGTGTGTTGGAGAGCTACTATTACAAACGCGCTGGCACCGGTGCGTGCTCGTGTATGAGTTTGCAGGTCTGTTTCTGAATTCCTAGAAAGAGTGATTGGTGTGTCCAGGGATCTTATCTCCTGCTGGCTCTCAAGCCCACCAGGAGCCTCCCTTTCATCCGTGTGTGTGAAGCGTGGCTGGGTCCGGTCAGATCGGGGGCCCAGGGGCTCTTTCATGTGTGTTTGGGGAATGCGCAGACCCCCGGCTTTATCAGTGGCCCCTTCACTCTCCTCTAACTCTCCTTCTTCAAGTCCAACTCTTTGTTCTGCCTACGGACGCTGTGAAGCAGCCCGGCCTACTCAATTACTGTCAGCCACTGGCATGCCTTTACTGCGCTGCCAAAAGAGCCGCTCCACAAAGACAGCAGGGGGATGTTTGGAGGGCTCGCTGATGGGAAAGCTGTTTAGTCGGTGCTGTGCGGAGAGACTGAAAGGGATGAGGATGCTTTGACACAACAATCCTTGTAGTATCCTGATTGTATCCCTCTGTTTTGCAGTATAACGCCCACTCCTCTAGGCGAAGGGAAGAGCACGGTGACCATTGGTCTGGTCCAGGCCCTCTCTGCTCACCTCCAGCTCAACTCCTTTGCCTGCCTCCGCCAGCCGTCTCAGGGACCCACTTTTGGTGTTAAAGGTGGTATTACGGTTTAACATTTTTCACATTTAAACGGTTGGTTGAAAGACCTTCGGGTTGCTAGCATCATGACTAGAAATATAAGACGGTATAACATTTGTTGTTACAATACATGTTTATTATAAGCCTCGACTATCTCTGTACACACAAACAGTGTACATTAAAGTGAGTGAGATTGTCAATATGACAAGCCATATCGAAATTGTGCTATGCATTTAACCCATCCAGTGAAGTGCACGTAGACACAAACCCGGAGCAGTGGGCAGCACAATAATTATAACACTGTGAAACTACACATTTACTATGAAATTAGGAGCAACGTTACTATGGTAGATATGATGTACCACTACCTGAATTTTGACACATTATTTTAGGATTCATGCTCATGTGGTATTTTAATAGTTACTGATAACCTATAAGAGGGACATTTTTATAAAAGCACATGAACAAAACCATAGAAGTATGAAAAAGGGGCCAGTCGGACAAGCTAAACCACTGTAGTTCTGTCTGTTAGGTCAGTTTGAAAGGGAACGTTTACAGTATTTTGGAGAATAGAAGGAGCATTATTCATAAACGTCACGTTTTTTTCACATGTAAGCCACACATTATTTTGGTATTTTAAGGCGCACAGTCACATTTTAGTCTTGGGGTTTTTTTTTTTTTTTTTTTTAAAGTCCAAGAATACTGGAATATGCCTTTATTACCATTATTAAAACAGTAATGGTGTTTAGATAGTGTCAAGGATATTCACAGAATATCCAACTGAATAGTTCGCCTTTTAAAAGGAGGAATAAGAATAAGAATAACACATTTATTCACACAAACAAAGAGACACACTCACAGACAGTTGAGCAAACACTCAAAACACTCTTGTACACACACACACACACACACACACACACACACACACGCACGAACGTCATCCCCCCTCACAAAACACACTTTCCCTCTCACACACTTCAACTTAACTTAAAGATTCCATTCAGCATCTCATATTCATGACTAGATGAACTGCACTGGCAACAGTAGAGTTTTAAATCAGATTCTTGGAATGTTTGTCTTCTTCACAAGTGTGTTGTTCCCATCAGAAACACTGTGATCCACCAAACAGCACAATACTTGCCCCTTTGAGAACTGAAGGCCGTAAATGGCACCAGGTCTGGCATTTCTAGACCCCTTCTAGATTTTAAACATTGTCCTTTTAAACGTTGCCGTTCTTGCATGTAATTCTCACGGTTAGACTGATGCTGCACTGATGTTTATTAGAAGCTGATAAAATTCCATTGTGCCTTTCAACTTCTCAGCTGCTACACGTCTGATGGAGCAAACGTAGTATGTTTCCAATAACACGTTTATTTGAAAGAATGTCCATTAATTAGGACTGGAGATGAAACGGGGAGTCGTCTGTGTATCTGACCATTATTTAATGCTGCTGCAGGAGGAGCGGCAGGTGGAGGATACGCGCAGGTCATCCCTATGGAGGAGGTGAGCAAATACAGACACGCCGTCTGCCGCTATCACACAACCTCTTCACGGCCACAACTCTTGTCAGACTGATGAAAGCGCACATAAACCTCACTAAGCCATTAAGATCGGAATGAGCAGAAACGGTGGGATTCGCGGCGTCTGAGAGCCAGTGAGGAACGCGTGGCCTTGCTGATCCGTGACGCGGATCGTGTGATCTGTGACATGGTATGGTCACGTCTGGGTTGTTGTTTTTAAATGTCATCTCCTCTTTCAGTTTAATCTTCACCTCACGGGAGACATCCACGCCATAACGGCAGCGAATAACCTGTTGGCAGCAGCTATCGATGCCCGCATCTTTCATGAAGCCACCCAGTCGGACAAGGTAAACCACTGTAGTTCTGTCTGTTAGGTCACTTTGAAAGAGAACGTTTACGGTATTTTTCGGAATAGGATCATTACTCATAAACATCGAGTTTTTTCACATATAAGCCACACATTTCTTTTCGGTATTAAGGCGCACAGTCAAATTTCATGGGTTTTTTTTTTTTAAGAGCGCATTGTAGTCCAAGAATCACGGTAATTGTCTTTTATCACCATTATTAAAAACTAATAGTGTTTAGGTAATATCAGGCCTATGAGGATGTTGTAAGTTTTAGAATTCAGGGTTCAAATGGGTTTTTGAAATCCTTGAAAGTGTTTGAATTTCAGCTGTGTTTTCAAGGCCTTAAAATTCTAATTTTAAATGTTGTGCTTGAAAATACCTTTAATTATACGCATTTCACAGAATAGCTGACTGAATAATTCCCCTCTTAGAAGAAGGAATAATAATTCAATCACTTTAAACTGACAGTCCCTTTTGACTGACTTTGATCTTTAACTCTCGAACAGTAAAGTGATCAAATTATTTAGAGTCATTTAGTACATTTACATTTCATTTATTTATATTGATATTTAAACTAATATAGACTGTCGTTAGATGGACATTGACACTTATTCAATTGCTTTTACCAAACACAAATGCTATTTATTTTACCATAACTGTTTGGAGCTGGAAAAGCTCGAGCATAGCCATGAAAGTACTTGAACGTTGCTTGAATTTGAATTTTTAGAAACTGTATGTAATAATTTAGAAACTGAGAAATAAAGTATTGCTGAATACACGAGCACCATATTTCGACTGAATTTGGAATGTGATGACTTTGCTTGTTTTTCTAGGCCTTGTACAGCAGACTGGTGCCATCTGTTAATGGTGTGAGACAGTTTTCTCCCATTCAGCTTTCTCGCCTACAGGTCAGTCTGCGCATCAGCTTTCTAAAATGCCAATACGTTGTCGTACGCAAGTTCACACATGTCGATGCAGTACATATGTTGGCCATCAGGTGTCGTCATGCAGCTGAACATAACGCACTATAATTCACATCCAGTGTCGAGACCTTGAGTTTGTGTTCTTTTTTGCTCGATTAAACCTCTCAACAGACTAACAAAGGATCACAGACCACTTTGGTCGTGATAAACGTGCAGAGCTCGCACTATTGCCGTATACTACGAGAGATTTAGAATGTTAAAGTGTTTATAACAAATGCATTTATCATCACTGTCTCTATATAACTGCAAATATTTGCGTTTTAAGACCAATGTAGCGCTTTTAAAATGGCGTTTGGTGGTTGTTTTCTCTGCTTGGTTTGGTTCGGTTCATCTGAGCTTTTGTTTACATACTTGTCTTTTTCCCCCAATTGTCTTCAGCGTCTTGATATAAATAAGTCCGATCCCGCTGACCTAACGCAAGAGGAGATCAGCTCATTTGTTCGCCTTGACCTTGACCCCGGGAAGGTCACATGGCAGCGAGGTAAGACTGTGAAATGTCAGATGCTGGACTTCTTAATGACGCTTGACTTGTGTATTTAATGCTAGTCCAGTTCCTCTAGCTGGATGTGAAATCTTCTCTACCATTCAGACCTCACATGAAACACTCCTGGCCGAGGACAAGGAGCTTCAACTTGAGCCATTTTCTTCTCCGAGACGACGGCTTTCTCAGCACAAGCTCATTGTTTGTTCACCAATGGGATCTTTTGGTTTAAATGGTTAAATCAGCCTTGTAATCCAAACTTACACGGAACAGAATCCGCTCTCTGCTGTTGCACAAAGCGTGTTATTCTTTACATTATTCTAGATTTTGGTGTTTTACTCCCGGCCCTCTGGGAACATCTGCTGCCTTTAAACCCGCCGTGAACACATCACACACACGCTGCAGTGACGGATCGCGTATTTGCTCAAGTCTTTTCTAAAGTGCACACAAAGGTGAGGGTCTCGGAAGATTAAAAACAGCTCGATCTCGCTCATGCTGCGTTTAGTGTGTGTGCGGAGGAAGCGCTGACGCTTCTCACAAACTGATGGATGTTCTTGTATGTAATGTTTAAGCCATTAGAGTTTCCCGTTCTCCATTACTGGAAGACGTATCCCAGACTGACATGTCAGATTAAACCACTGGGATTAGGGCGGCACAATGCGCGGAAAGTGGCACTGTTGCTTACCAAAGCACTATTGTATTTTTTTTTTTACTTTAAGGCGCACGTAAAATCCTTGATTTAATACATAAACACCTTTGCTTCATGCTACTAATATTTTGATGCGCCTTAAGAGTGGGAAAGATTAGGATATTAACTTGCCCCATTGAAGGAAAATTGATTTAGTGCAATAACTAAAAAATTTAAGTCAGCTACTAATATTTTTACTAAATTTAATAATGTTTTTGACATATTCTCAACACTGTTCCCACAGAAGTTCATGTTTTCTCCAGAGTGCAAAGGTGTAAAGAGTAGCTAAGTAAATGTACGGTTACCTTACTGTAAAAATGACAAGTAAAAATGAATTACAAGTTGGAAGTCACCAATTCCTAAAAGACTCGAGTAAAAGTATTTAAAAAGTATTTTATTTATAAGTCTTTTACTCGTACTCGTTTAGGCTAAAAAAAAAGGATGAATGTGAAAAACAAGAAACTCTTTATTTATAATGGTTTATTTCCTAATATAGAATTCAAAATAGAAAATAAAAAAAGAACAAAAAGTCAGTCTTAATCAAACTCAATCAAACAAACAAAATGTGGTTTTCAACCAAAATTTCAACAAAAAGTTTACGTGGTTTAGCTGATAAATAGCATCCAGTACTTTCAGCATCCTGCAGATGGCAATGTCACCAATCATAAAGAGTACAGAAACTAAGTCAAGTAGAGAGTAAAAATTGCTTCTTTTTGATACTCAGTACAAGTACAAAGTAGCCAAAAATACTCGAGTTAAGTAGCAAAGTCCATTTACTCAAGTACTTTACACTGTGGCTCTTTAGAAGCAGGATTTTCACCGCTCTCACGATGCACAGATGGTCACGTGACTACGCTCTCCGCCCTATTGATTTATTTTTTTTTTTACACGCATGCAGTAGATTAACACAACAGCATTGTGTCATACAATCACACACGTAAAAACAGAACAAATTCACATGCGAGAAATGTGAGAACCAGAGCGCAGACTAAACTACACTTGTACGTTTTGTAGCCTGTGACATGTATAAAATGAAGTGTATTTTTTTTCTGGGTTTATTATTCTTTTGAGAAAATACCACAGAGTTGGAATTCTTTCCCCTCCAAATTGTGGTCCTTTGGGATCGTGTGTGCTGGACTCGGCCCCGTCCTACACACTCACACACGGCGCAAAGCAGAAACGCAAAGTTATGGTTTTCTTGGCGTGGATCCTTCTGGGTCTCCTCAGGTCGCCGCTCTTGTGAGATTCATTAGATTGCCTCATACATCTCCACGGCCATGATGGAGAGACCTGCATCATCAGTCCAGCTTGCAGCAGTTAGTGTCCAGCCGAGTGTCCACCCCTAGCTCTTTAGACTGTGTGTGATGTCATCAAAGCCTAGAACAATTCCAGAAAAAACGCTCGAGGAGCTTCAAGTTTTGTTTAGTTGGGTATGAGATGCTGTTTTACTTGAAGTTTGAAAAGTTGGGCCAAATTTTGGCTTTTGTGGTTTGGGAACTCCGGAGAAGCTTTTTTTTTGTTTTCGAAAATGTGGACAAAAAAAAGGGTTGTTTTAGAATTCCGAACCAAGCAAATTGTTTGGATTTCTCCAGCAGCTTTTCCTTTTGGATAAACTGTATTTATTGGACTTCCAGATTTATGACATTCTCAGTTTTGAATTCCAAAAGAAAAGTTTAAATAGAAATTCTCTTTACTTATTGTTCATTTTTGGATCTTTTTAATACCTTTGCATCATAACATTTATTCATCAACTTTTCCGGTTGGATTTTAGGGTGGAAAATTTACTGTGCAATTTGAATGTACTACAGTGTATAAAATGCACATTCTTTCTAACAGCTAAAATGTTTTACCCATTTCGCTTAAATAATGCTGTTGTTTATGTGTTTTTGACAGTTGTTGACACGAACGATCGTTTCTTGCGTAAAATCACAGTCGGTCAAGCCAGCACAGAAAAGGGCCACGCTCGCCAAGTAAGTCCCTTATACTACTATCTGTTTAGATCTTAAATCAAGGTGTTGTCATATTTAATCCATTCTGATTTGTTTTCCCGCTCACTCCAGATTTCTTAACTGGAATCCATTAAATCCTCTGGTATGTCAACAGTTGTCAGAAACAATGACCCCTGAACGAAACTGGGCAGATTATGGCCGTCACCTCAATGGGAAGCAATTTAAGCAAAAGCAAATGTTTTAAAAAGGCGTTTTTGCATGTGCTGACATTCAAGCTTCTCGCTATACCAAAACCACGGAAATCTGCTCTGTAGCAAAGATATGTTTGAATATTTTGTCCCATAAATGTAGTCAAAGTGCTCAAACTTCTTTCAAAGAGCCAGAAAGCGTTTCTGGTGAAGCATATCCGAATTGACTGATTTTATGGATTATGTCGAAAGTTATCATCACCAACGATTCAGCTGATAGGATTGTTTTTTATAGATTTTGGGTTGGTAGCCAATCGGTGGCCAACAGTGGCCCTCAGGCCCGGTTTCAGAAGCCACGTGCTAATAGAACGATCATATTCCTCATGCCCATCCATTGTAGATGGTAGATCATTTTTGTCCAAGGTTGGGTATAAATGCGAGTAAATAATGACCTCGGATCCTCGAGACTCTTCTGACAGGGCATCTGGACACCACCGCTCCGTTTCCAGCTGTTTTATTGGAGGATTATTTATTAGGTGAATGTTAAACCCGGACAGCTGGGGTTTTCTCCAGCTGGGGATGTTATGGACACATGTGGGAGCGTTTTACTGTATGTGATAAAGAGCCAGACTTGGCAGACGGTTCCTCTGCGTGTGTTATTCGGACAAATCCCTTCGCTGTCTGTGTCCTGACGACTCCTCTCAATGGAGATCGGCTAGATCACTCTGCTGAGTTTGCAGGCCGGTCAGCATCTAAGCGTCCAGCTCTTTTTCCCTTGCAGACTCAGTTCGACATAGCCGTGGCCAGCGAGATCATGGCCATCCTTGCTCTGACGGACGGATTGGCCGACATGAGAGCCAGACTGGGCAGGATGGTCGTGGGCAGCAGCAGAAGCGGCAAACCGGTCACTGCAGATGACTTGGTGTGTATGTGTGTGTGTGATGGTAATCAGTTACTCTGGGATTTCATTATTTATTTTTTTTGCAGAAAATAAAACTAAGAAACTTCTAGAATCTTGCAGAGGTGTTCTAAAATACACATTTTTTTATGAACATCGAAATGTCTGCACATGTCACAAGTCAGAAAACGTTTTGTTTATTTATGACTTGGTGTGTGTGTGTGTGTTGGTAATCAGTTACTCTGGGATTTCATTATTTATTTATTTGCAGAAATTAAAATTGAGAAATTACTAGAATCTTGCAGAGATGTTCTGAATTACACATTTTTTAAATGAAATTCAAAACTTCTGCACATGACACACATCGCAAAATCTTTTGTTTATTTTAGAATTGAGAACATTTTGAAACCCTACAAAACAAAAGGCCCCTGATTTACTCACAACATGATTTCTACATTCTACATACATTTTATATTTTTTATACTTGGGCTTTGATTTTAAACGCCTGTGTCAGCTGCACAGATGCTTCTTTACATCCCAAAATACTGTTCAATCTTACACTTGTTCTCTGTGAGCGAGTTGTGATCTCACTTTATATTATACTTTCTATTATAATATTTTTACACGGGATATAAAACAATTCACCCACCTGGGTGCAATATTTGTATTGCTTTGCTTTTGCCTCTGCAATATCACACAAATAAGTAGTTCAAAACTTAAATATTTGAACGATGGTTTGAAAATATAATTTCAGTTTTAAATGTATTTTTATTGACTGACTTGCAGTTAAATTTAGCAGGATTGCAAAATAAATGCATGGTTTTAATTGATTTTGCATTTGAAATCCAGCGATTTGGGAATTCATTATTTCCTTGAACACGAGCCAATCATGATGAGAATCACGAGTGGCCAGTTTAACCGGGAAGGGACGTCTCTCTCTGCTCCAGGAGCGGTTTAATGGAGACTCTGGAGAGCTGTGATTTGTGCCGTGTCGGCTTTGCACTACACCCATGTTAATTTGAGTTATTGTCTGACGTCTATTGTAAATATAAGTGATTGTGACGTCTACGCAAGAGGCATGACACAACTGCAATAGCCGACATGTTTTGACACCTTTATGCAGATGGCTCATGTTGAATGCTTCTTCCTCCTACTTTTGATAAAAAAAAAGAATTTTGGCCAAAGCTAGTGATGGTGTTTTTTATGCTTGTTTTTTTTCATTCTAAATGTTCAATAAACTGATCCATATATGAGCCAGAGGTCTTGGGTTCGATTCCTGTAAAACTTGATCACAATACGCTGTGGCATCTGTAAATGTTTTTTTTTTCTCTCTCTCTCTCTCTCTCTCTCAGGGTGTGACCGGGGCTTTGGCCGTTCTCATGAAAGATGCTATCAAACCCACACTGATGCAAACACTGGAGGTGAGACCCGTCTCTCGTCTTCCTCGCACGGCCTCTTCAAAGTCAGCTGCTTTCTTACACTTGCCATCTGGATGGAAACTCCGAAACTTAATACTCTCAGCGTCGGTGTAGTGACGGGACATTCGAAGCTTGACACTCGGCGCGCACACGTGTACAGTAACACGCGCACATCTGGTTTTGGTTTCAGCTCAGTGGGAGTGTGTCTCTCTGTCTCGGACTATCACACCCTGAACACCACACGAAAAACTGGAAATGGGAAATAGACAGTGGTGAAAAGGCGGATTGTCGGAATGCCTTTCATCTTTATGGCTTTTAAACATGCTAATGGCTTGTGATGGGTGTTTGCCGTGCTCTGGCGCGTGCTTGAGGTCGGGCGGTGGGGGGGTTTGCGTGTTTTTCGCGAGGGCCACAAAATTGCTTTGTAAAACCTTTCCTGCCTGGTTTCCTGTTTCTCTGGCAAAGAGGAATGGTATCAGGACGGAACAGGCTAGCGGGGTTGTGGGAATCTGCTCGGTGCACGGGGCAGCGATGTCCCTGCTGAGATTGGTATGTATTCTGGTGTATGTGCGAAGGCGGAAGTGTGTGAAGGGACGAACAAAAGCACTTGCCCACAGATGGGCCTGAGAATACACTAACGGATTGGAGAAAAATTGATTTAGGAGTTTGTCTGCTCAGTTTGTGTTAATTCAGAAACCATTATCCCAGTGTGACAGTGATCCCTCAACCTGTGGCCCGTGGGCCACATCCGGCCCCTTTAGCCGCTCTTTTATTTTGTATTTTGGCACACTTTTTTTCTTCTTTTTTACCACTTTCTTACATATTCTGTCCATGTGTAGTCAACACAATTTGACAGACTCGTTCTCTGAGATGATTATTTTTCATTGTTAGGATTCTTTTACAAGGTAGAGTAGAGATACTTTTATTTTGCTCTTGATAAGCTCTTTCAAATCACATCCATGTCTCTCCACTTCATTTTTTTAGCAAGTTACAAGCATTGGAAGTTGATGGATGTGTTTATCATTTACCAATTTACCGTTTTTGTGAACTTTAGCGTGATTCTAAACAAGATCTTTAACATGATCATTTTTTTGGAATATCATTAATTTGTGAATCAAGACTTTACCGCAACTGCACGTTACTGTGTTGATGGAGCAAACAAATGATATGTTGCTTGCTTTATTTTATAGTCCAGTGTTATTGCTTTTTTATTACTAGTCATTAAATTGTCCATTACACAGATTCATACTTGGACTTTTTTACTCTTATTCCTGCACATAAAGTGAAGCAGGATATTCTCTATTTAATTCCCACTCCAATATTTAATAGGGAATTCAATTCTGTACAACGGAAAGAAGCACAGGGGACAAATCCCGCTCTTTAATTTCTCACAGGCCGTCTCGAGTCTGGACGTTATGGAGAACATAACGGCGTAAATAAATCAAAATATTGTGGTGTTCAACCGGCTTGATTGAATAAAATGAGCAAATGTGGATGAAATGATTCAAAGTGAATTACACTAAAGGTCGGATCCTGATCACGCTGGGATTCTGTGACGAGTTTGACTCGTTGGACTTCTTTCTTCATTGTTGCGCGACTGAGATAAAGCGGTTTGTATCCTTTTCCTGATTTCACTTCATCACCCGTAGCTTTGTCTCGCGTGTCCTCCCTTTTCCATCTTCCTGCACTCTCTCTTTCTCTCTCTCGCTCTCTCCTTCCTGTTCCATTCAGCTGTCCATCTCTCTGGTGTCGTCTTTCTGCGTGTGGGGATTTTGCTGAACGTCGTGGGGTCATCGGTTCAAACACCACATTGGCGCTCTCTTCAAACGCTCGTGATGATGAAACCTACTTTCCGGAAGTTTTCATGTTTGGCGAAGGTTTTCAAAGCCGGGTCTATTAAAGCACATACGTGTTGTGTTACTCAACTACAGACATTCCTAATGTAATAGACAACACAAGCTACTCTGTGATTGGTGCAGGAAGGTCTTGTCTGTAAATCATATTTTAATGTGATCAATTGGATGCTATTAGATGACCGTTTTATTCGGTCAAAACTGACGTTTTTAAGAATGTTTAATATAATATAAGAAAAGGGTTTTACAGTTTTAAAAGAAATCAACAGTGAACGATTTTATCACATTTTTAGAAGTTCTATTTGATTGCTATTTATTGACTGTTTTAGAGATGTTTTTCTTTGTAAAATTGTGTACAATTGTGTTAATCAAAGACCATGTTGCCATTAATATGGCCATTGATGCTAAGATGTCATAAAATAAAAATCAAACAAATAAAACGTAATAGACAACCCTATAGTGTAGTAAAATCCCGCTGAACGATCACGTAGAGGCGATCACGTCAAGTCGCTTTCTGATTGGATACGTTTTTTGTCAGTCATCACTTTCTGATTGGATATCGAGTCTGACCTGTCTTGCATGTTAAAAAGTTCCATTCATATACTATTTATAATATCTTTATTTTATAAAGTAAATGTACAAGGAATGTCTTATGATGTCATTGTGGGTCATGAACAAGGCTGGATATGTGTAAATGCGTGTTTGTCTGTTTGTTTCAGGGCACTCCGGTGTTTGTGCATGCTGGTCCTTTCGCCAACATCGCCCATGGCAACTCTTCTGTCCTGGCAGACAAGCTGGCCCTGAAACTAGTGGGAGACAAAGGTTACGTTGGTAAGATCTAAACACACACAGACTCCCTCTGTTCTCAAGGGTTAATGAGACCAGCAACCGAAGATGTGAATAAGCTCTCATGGGCTGAGAGCTCGAGGAAAAGATTTTTCGTGTGTGTTCTTACCCGAGTAAAGGTTCTTTTATCATTTTATCGCGAATTTAGACGGAGTGTGCGGTTTCCGTATTAGACGAGTCACAATGATGACTACACCCCCACTACTTCTTTAACTACTACAACTTTAGACCACGATTCATTCATCAAAACGAACCTTGTCACTGTTCTTTCGTTCTCGTTTTCTGTCAGGGTTGGTGTTGTGTTGCCAAGCTGCTCTCTGTTTTTTAACAAGCGTGAAATTTGGCTAGGATGAACGCCAACATGTTTTGTGACCAGTCTCTTTTTCCGTCTAGACGATTTAAAACACCTATTCGTTTCACAAGTCATAACGTTTTGGTCGTTCGACATTTCAACGCCATGTTCATACTAAACTTTAATCAACATGAGATACGTTCTGATTCAGCTGCGACAGATCTGCAGTGGCGACACAAACTATTGCTACTTTATCGTCAATATCGATGCACTTAATAAATTTAATGCATTAGCGCAGTGATCACCAACTTTTTCGTCGTCCCTGATCGGTCGATGTTGGATCATTTTATCGCGGCCCGGGGTGAGGGTAATTTTGCAGATTTTTGTATTTAAAATATAATAGTGTTTGTTTGTATTTAAACATGCATTTAAAAAAAAGCTGTTATATTTAAAGGACGAATATTGAGTGATTTAACGCAATTATTTTAACTCAATGATTTTAACTAACTGGCACCAATGAAGACAGTCGTGTTATGGTATTTAAAGTTTCTTTTTATATCAAAAATCGAAAAAATCTAAATTGGTTTCTTAGTTTTTTTGAAAGGTCAGATACCTTTTTTAAACAAGACTTTATTATATTCTCTCGTTTGTACTTTGAACAGAGAAAGTTTTACAGCTTTCTGTAGAACTTAAAAACGTAGTAACCGCTAAAATGTGGTGTTTTATTACTTTACCATTTTGGGGGAATGTTTTCTTTCATTTTGATTTAGGCGTAGCTTTAAATATAAACTTTTGCCACAACTGTATGGTGCTGGATAAACTTGAACATGGACCTTGAAAGAACATGGACCTTGAAATTGTTTTTGAAAAAAAATGTTATCTTCCAGAAAGCGTGGGAACCCTGACTGTGGCAAAAAAAGTGTGTTACGTATTGTGTGTGTGGATTACAAATACGATGACACGGTGGCTTAACGGGTCTCTGTGATTGGTCGGCCACCAATACAGGGTGTGCCCCGCTTTCAGGCCTAGAGTTGCTGTGATTGGCTCCAGCTCCCCATCCAGGATACGTGTGAACTTACTTTCTTATTGGGACAAGTGAGTGTCACTTGTGCCAAGTTGTTCAGCGCCACCTACTGTATGTGAGCAGGTTCGTACGTTGCTCTTCTCATCTCCAGTGAAGAGTGTGTGAGCTAAAGTAAGTGTTTCGAGAAAAGACAGCGATAACTTACTTTCTACTGGATTAATTTCAATCAGCTACCTCTTAGCATTATAGATGGCCAGTTATCCCAAAGATCCCAATAATCTAAAAAGAAATGTTAGATATTGTGTTTTATAGTTCTTCAAAGTGTACGAGATCTGCTTTCTGTTTTAGAAATGATTTGATGCTTCTGCTCATCAGGGAATTTATCGGCTCTGTGGAGTTGGGGTTCATGTGGGATACACTTACCTTAAAAGAGAATTCGAAACCCACGGATTCTTCTCGAAACGGGGGTTTTATCCAGCTAATCCCCCCCCCCCCTGAGATGGCAGAGCACTCTTATCTTCCCATCTATCCTTCTCTTCATCACTTCCTCACAGTCTGATCGCTCATTCCATCCATTTTCCTCTCCACTCCACTTTTGCCACTTGTCCCGAACACTCGAGGAATGCTGGGAATGGCCTCGCTGTGGTCCCAGCTAAAAGCAGAGCCAGCTTCAGCCCTTCATTTGCAGACTTAAAGAAAACATCACGTTTGGTGGAGTTACATGTGCATCTCGTCCCAGTCTCTTCCAGCGCGTACGCAGTAAACTCTCAGCACGGGAACGTTGCTCGTGGCCGACTGTAAAAAAAAAATGGAAGAGCTTGATTTATTTTATTGTGAGAGCAAGCAACCAGGACCTTTAGTTAAGGGGCTTGTTCTTCAACTCAAAGAAGTCCATATTAGACTTGGCGCCTCGGGCTGGACAAACAGCGAGAATCGGAGGAGTCGTGTTGACTTTAGTGAAATCTCAGCGGAGGAGGGGGATGTGTGTGTGTGTGTGTGTGTGTGTGTTACCTGATGCCAAGCAATGAACGGTATGTGGTGTTTTTGCAGCGGGTGAGAGGGAGGACATTTGCCTATCAGCTGATTACACACAACACAGCCGCGCTCCGGAATTCCACAGTCGCCTATTCATGAATTTCTGGTTTGTGCAGAAGAAACGGATTGTTCTCAAGCCTCGGACTGATAGATGGGGATCCTTGAAATCGGGATCCTTGAAAGGCCAATAACAAACTCCTCGCGGCTGAGAGTGGTGGCGTTTGTGCGCCTGGCTGTTGTCTGGATGACATGGGACACGGGGTTTGTTTAGAGGGAGTCCCGAACAGGAGGGCTGCGTCGCTCAAGGCCACGAAAGCCTCTAAGATAACAACCGTTTTTGTTATTTGTTGTTTTTTTTTTTCCCTCGGTTTCACACCAGAAGACAAACGCAAAACATTTTTTACTTTTCTCTCGAAAAATTATCTTTGGCCTAAGTAACGCAGTCCATGCAAACTCGTTTCAGTGGTGAACTGAACTGAACTTTGACCTGCTGTAATAATCTATTGGGATTTTTTTTTGTATTACAGCAATTATATTATTTGTATATATATAACTACAAATATTCTAATTTATTTTAATTCTGGCTGCTGTAGTTTGCATAACACACAAAAACATAACTTGACCTAAGTCAGTGGCTGTGCAATTTTGATTTCGTAATTGTCCTTTACACTGAATCTAAAATATAAAACAATAAAAGTGAACGGTTCCGCATCCATTAACCCTTTTTAAAAATAACGTTAGTGATGAACATAATACAGTAATATTTGTTATTGGTTTTCTTTATTTTTAACATTTTCGTTACCGTTTTCTTTAACATTTTTTCAATGTCAAAGTTTTGTTTTCTATCTGTTGTTCAATTTTCTTTTATTCTTATATTGAGATGGTGGCTAAAGTTAATAGTTTATGACAAAAAACAATGTAACATGAATGTATTTTTTACTTTTAGTACTGACAAACTCACTTTTTTCTCACTCACATTTCTGCTGCAAGCTTTAGTATAAGATTGCCGTTTGTTTACAGATTATTACTTAAATCTTAAATCAAACTAATAATACAGACTGATTTAATGAAACTTATCATTTGATAAAGGTTAAGATTAAAAAATAAAAAAATTTAAAAGTAATTAAGATTTTTAAAAAATTCTTTTTTTTAGCCTTGCAGACTGTTTATGGGCTAAAAACATATTGATTTATTTTACATTTAGTAGACACATGTTTTTTTCAGGTGGACCTACTAGTACTGTATTTTGTGTAATTATTTTCACCAATCGTATTGTTTAATCACATTTGTTCGTCATAGGAACTTTAAATCGGAGTCACACTTTAATCACCTCAGTCACTGTAACACAATCAGGATAGTAAGATAATCTTTATTTTAGTGCACCAAGCTGAGCCATTTCTCCAAGTAAATCTCAGAATTAACATCCTATTTTTGGGATTTAGTGGTCAAGCTACTATTTTCCCCCAGTGAGTAGGTCTCGTTTTTCACGGGAATATATAAAAAAGTTGAATATGTGAATCATGAACTTGAACTGGATACACAAAGCAGATAAAGTTCCAGCCAAACTCGAGGCTTTAATGAACTCTGAGCTGTTCCGTGCGTTGGCAGCGTGTTAATACGCCGCCAGAATCGACATGTTCTGCTTATGCATGACGTGTAAAATGAGCTTTAGGCTTTTGTGGCGGTTGCCGTGTTAACCGATGTCGCCTTTTCAACCCTTTCTCCCCTCAAGCGGAGGACAAGCAACCTGAGGTGACGGAGACCCGATGCCCAAAGACTTTGTTTACCGCCATTTCATCAAGCGCCAGACCACCACACGTACACACACAGCCTCAGAGAATATGCCAGAGCTCTCTAGTGGAAATAATAACATTAGCCTTCCCCGTTCCCTCCTGATCGGAAAGCCTGGGAAGTAGGAAACCGACAGAGTTCTGGGAAAAACAGATACGTGGAAATACGGAGCGAACGTTTGATACGACGCCGACAAAGTTGTACAATATAGCAACATCTCGATCCAAGATGGTGATTTTTTTTTTTATTTTTCTTTCTCCTCCATCAACAAGTCCGTGTGTTTCGTGATGGCATCGGTGTTGATCAGACGCGTACGCACAACTCTATTGTTGTAATTACATCTCCATTATAAGACAACCACAATTGGCCATTTTGTTGGGCTGTGTGTTGCGTACGTGCGTGAACTCTGCTCTGTCTGTTTGCATCAACAAGTCGCACAATAGAGCGGGTTTTTTTTTAGACGCTTCCTCTCGCCGCATTGTTGACGCTGTGTCTTTCTGCGCAGTGACGGAGGCCGGGTTCGGCGCTGATATCGGCATGGAGAAGTTCTTCAACATTAAATGCCGGACGTCGGGTCTGCGGCCTGATGTTGTGGTGCTGGTGGCCACGGTCCGAGCTCTGAAGATGCACGGCGGCGGACCCAGCGTAGGTGTCGGCCAGTTACGTGTGTGTCCTTATCCACATGTTGATATTTAATTTTGGTTTTACAGGTGACACCCGGAGTACCTCTGCCTAAAGAATATATTGATGAGGTATGTTTATTATGTACTGTATTTACGCGAATATAAGCGTGCTTTTTTTTTTTTTTTTTAGCATCTCAAAAACTTACATGGTGCTTATACAGTAATCGGCCATTTCAAATATGCGCCTAAAAATAAGCGCAAATATTTCACATTTTAAGTGAAGAGCGATCACAAGTAAACGGATATGCATAAGTGTCCGGATTCTTTTTTAAATAATGATTAAAGTCAACTAAATTAATCTAAATACAATCATTAATATTTTAACAGACGCACCATATTGCATCTGGTATGTCCACGCTAACGGCTAACAGCTAGCGCCTGAAAACGAGTTGATAAGAGCGCAAAAGCTTCGGAGCAAAAAGAAAACAGTTCAAAATGAAGAACACCGGAGTCAAACACAATCAAATCGCTCCGTCTGCTGCACTCAAGAACTACTTGACCTCTAATATTTACGTTCTAATCTGACAAAAACCGAGCTCAGGGGAGCCTAAGCCGAGAGAGCATTATAGGAGGTGGAGTTTTTATGACAAGAATATATTTTTTAAACTATTCAAGTAAAACGACAGTGAAGTTATTGAGTCACAGGTTATGTTTGTTAAATACAGGGGGGAAAAAAATGTTTTTTAAAGAGAAAATTATTTATTTATTAGTTATTTTGCTAGAACTAAAAATTAAGTTTTTATTTCGAACCTGAAAAATCAGGCGAGTGCTTATTAGCTTATAAACCGATTTGAATAAGTGGTTTCCAACCTTGCTGAAGGTACCAAACATCTAAAGTTATGGTATTTTATATTTATAAATCTCTTGAAATTGGGGAAAAATGTGACATTGTGTAACACAAGCAGATCTGTTACACGTTAACAATTCTGTTCATTTCAATGATCACAATATTTTTTTCTTCAACAAACCAGCACAAGTAAATACATTTCAAGTCTTTACAAGTAAATAAATGCTCAAAAGGGTTTACACACTATGCATTAAACTTCCGCGGCACGTAGTATATGTTTTCAGTGTAAATCACACTCGGCAGAGAATAGTAAGAGAAGCGAGCGAAAATGCAGCGGCCATGATGAGCTGGAAGGTCACAGGATGGTCAGAAAGGTCACTCAACTTCAGTAGCCACAAGACCATTTTCATTGTTTAAATCAGTGTCACCCTTTGCCCAAACTGGTAAATGCCACGCAAAATGTTCCTTATCATTTGTAGAGCAGGACGTTCTATGTGATTGGGGTTTTTTTTTTTTAAATATAATTTTGTTGATGTACGGAGAAAACGACTTCAGAAAATCTCATCATTCCAGTTACATGATTGACTTATAGCAGTTTTTGTTCTCAAATCTTCTCCACACACACACACACACACACACACACACACACACACACACACGCACGCATATATGTGTACCGAAACAAAACAAATCATGAAATCCACTCGTTAAATTGCATCTTTTTCCATCAAACAAGCCTGACTTTTTTTTTTTTTTTTTTTTACACACGTTAAGCACACATGATTGCTGTCCGGCCCACCCATCCTCCACATCCCCTGGTAATGTGGTTTGTGTTACTCGATTAGCGGGGTTAATACAGTCTGTGCTGCTGAAGGTAGAGACGGAGCAGTAATGTAGGAACCACCCTACCTGCTTTCTCTCCGTCTGTCTAAAGTCACCCCAGCTGAGAAAACAGCTCCAGTGCTTAAGCTAATTGTGTGGTTGTGTAATGAGGAACAGAAAGCACCGAGTGTGTCTCCTGAGCTTTGGATCCTTCTTCGACACCGGTTCCGCTTCACAAGCAACAATTTAGTTAAAGCGGCAGGAAGTTTCGTTTGCAAAGTGCTTTAGCAAGTGGATGATTTCTGCATCTCGCCCTCTAATGAAGATAAAGACGTGGATGGGTGTAATTAAGGACGGGTCTTTTTTTTTTTTTTTTTTTTTTTTTGCCTATTATAATCTGATTTTTCAAGGAATATTACATTTTTAACTATATATAATATTTGGTTTATTCTTTGAAGCAAAACTACTTTTAGCTGTAGATTTTGTCAAAATTGTTACTTTTTTGGAGAATTCATACCATTTTTTTATTACATTCAAAATACTTTTAAAGGTAATTCAATTGAATTATATAATTACATAATAAAAATGAATAAAATACATTATAGCCAGTTACTTTTTTACCCCTCATATTCCCATGAAAAGTTTTTCTTTTCTTAATTTTTGTGTTTATCAATTTATTAAGTTTTTTTTTTTTTTTTCAAATATACCGTGTTAAAAATTTAAAATAATAACGTATTTCAAACAAATATCAAAAATACAATATATTAAACCATGATATGAGAAGATGATTTTGAAATACATATAAAAAATTGTCATCATTTAAAAAGAAATTATTTATTCAAAAAATCATTTTCAAACTATCAAAACCACATGAAAATAATCCATGATAGGAGAAGATGGTCTTAAAACGTAAAAAAAAACAATATATCCCCAATTAAAAATAAACTATTTCTTTAAAAAATTATTTTCAAACTATCAAAACCACATGTGAATAAACCGTGATGGGTCAAGATGGTCATGAAACAGCATTCATTAATGTATTCTTTTCTCAACACATTCCAGGTTTTCTGAAAAATACATTTCCCCCTCTTTTCTAATTACTGCTATTCTTCGATTCTAATCGGCCGAGTGTCTTCTTTCAAAAGAGATTTATTCTTGGCCTGTGTTCCAAACACGGCGGCCGAAGCGATTAAAAGCTCCCGAAATAAACCAACGTTTCACGAGCGCTTTCTGTTCCCCAGAATCTGCAGCTGGTGTCGGACGGATGCAGCAATCTCAGAAAGCAGATTCAGATCGCCGGCCTCTTTGGCGTCCCGGTGGTTGTGGCTTTGAACGTCTTCAAGTGAGAATACGCAAGCTCCATCCAGACCCGCTTCCCAAAGCAGAACTCATTTCACTCTTGTGCTTGAAGAACCGACACTCAGGCCGAGATCGACCTGGTGTGTCAGATCGCAAAGGATTGTGGGGCGTCGGCGTCCGTGGCGTGTCAGCATTGGTCACGAGGAGGACGAGGATCAGTGGAGCTGGCACGCGCTGTGAAGGAGGTTTCATCTCAGGACGCTCACTTCAGGTTCCTTTACAGTCTGGAGGTGAGAGGAGACGTGATTGATGATAGAAAAATACTGGCTGCTTGGGTGTGAAACAATGCCTGCGCTGTGGGGACCTGGCCGGGCTGTTGGTGGACAGAGAGAACGTTAGGAAGTCTGTGAAGAATGTGACTCGCATTATGGGATGCCCTGAGAAGTCACAAGAACGTGTTTGTCCTGCAGAAGTGTCGGGCCTGTGGCGGTTTCTCTACCTCTGCACACCACATTAGAGCTCACCTGCCTCATCTCATTCACACGGACTGACGTCTTTTTTTGTTGTTGTTGTTGTTGTTGTTCAAACAGGATCCGATCGTGGAGAAGATCCGAACCGTCGCTCAGAAGGTCTACGGTGCGGACGACATTGAACTCTCCGCTGAGGCTCAAAGGAAGATCGATGTCTACACTCAGCAGGTGACACAGAGTTCACCAACACCATCAGTGTGGAGGGAGGAAGTTGCACTCTTCTCCTCTCACTCCCTCGTTATTCTCACTTTCTCTTTCTTTGTATTTCTTTCGCTTTTTTTTTTTTTACTCTTCTGCACTTTCCCTTTTTCTTTATCTGTCCATCCATTATCTCGTTCATCTATTATTCCATCCATCCATCCATCCATTAACCCTTTCATGTCCCCCCCAGCTCTATCAATATATCTATCTATTCGTCTGTCTGTCTATTCATCTCATCTATTCATTCATCAATGTCCCCTGAGCTCTGTCTGTCCATCCATTTCTGTCTCTCTGTCCATACATCCAAGTCTAACCAGTTCTCTTTTAGTCTGCCTCTCCATTTATCCATCCATCCATCCATCCATCCATCCATCCATCCATCTGGCTCTTATCTCACTTTCTTGCTCATTCTGTCTTTGCATTTCTTGCACTCTCTCGCTCGTTTTCTCTCTCTCTTTCTTTCTCCACTGTCTTATGCTCTCTCTCTCTCTCTCTTACTCTCTCTCTCTCTCTCTTGCTCCACTGTCTTCTCTTCTCTCCCTTTTATTACATTTATTTATCACTTTTTATACTGCACATTTATAAGTTCAGCTCCAAGATCACAGAGCACTTTTTGTAAAACATCTTTAGACCGGCCCCATCATTGTATTTTAGTCCCTGCCAGAAATAATAATCATGAAAAAGTCAATCCGAGCAATAAATAAAGCCGGTCTTTTAATAAATAAAGATTTCCTCCAGTGATGAACATCAGGAAGTGATTTGACGCAAACCAAGTTGGGACAACTGGGACAACAATGTCCACGTCTTTGAATCTCACAGGGCTTTGGTGCTTTACCCATCTGCATGGCCAAGACCCACCTGTCTCTCTCGCACATGCCCGAGAAGAAGGGCGCGCCCACCGGCTTCATCCTGCCCATCAGAGACGTGCGTGCCAGCATCGGTGCCGGGTTCATCTACCCTCTAGTCGGAAGCGTGAGTGATGCCCTTCCCCTACCGATTGAGCTCTTATCCATCCGCAAACCCTCTCGTATTTCTCTCTTTTATTATTTCCTCTGCTAGTAAGTGAGTGGATGTTTCTGTTACTAATAGGATCCAGGATTATAGTTGAACCCGTGATCTATGACCTCGCTGGGACTTTTAAAACAGCGCTCGGGCCAAATTCCTGGGCTTTTATGTTTTCGCTGCCGACAGTCAGCGTGGCCCGGCCCGGCCCGAGGCTGATATATCTGTCTGAAAGAATTCCTGCTTGTGTTTGGACAATGGTGTGGTTTATTAATAAAGTCTACTGGATCCTCGGTTAAAGTTAATGATAAAACCTGTGAGACAGTTTGATTAAGCCTGAGAAAACACGAGTGGGTTTTCATTTGTGTGCCGGGTCACAGAGTTTCTACAGTCTGACCCAGTCCAGTGTCTGTTTGAGCTTCATTAATGCCTGGATTTCCCAGCATGCTCTCCTCTTTCCACCTAAACCACACAACCGTTTCTTTCTCACTGAAAAAGAAGAGAGAGAGAGAGAGAGAGAGAGAGAGAGAGAGAGAGAATGGTGTTTTTTTTTGTTTTCTTTTTTAAAAATGATTCTTATTATTACTCTCGTAATAGTAAATTGTCCTTGGGTGTCTTAAAAGGCACTGATAAATAAAGTGTTTTATTATTAGTAGTATTATCCATCCTACAATAGGTAAAGGACTTTTCTAGCAGCAAATAATGTGCAAGAAGTTGAAAGGGAAAAAAAACGGTGAGAAGATCAAATAATACTGAACACCAACCATTCACAACGTGATCCTATTCACATTTAGCACTAGTGGAAACTGTGAATTTATTCACTGTAATACTTCACTATTTTTCTTTTCAATCTTCCGCCTATTCTCAGTAAAGTTTCTCGACGCGGCTGGAAGGAAGCTGGTTTCCTGGCCGTGGGGGTCAGGGTGAGGTGTCCTGCACACTGCCCCCTGCTGAGAGATGGGTGGCCGGGTCCCTGCCCCTCTTTCATCTGCGGGTCCAGCAGTGATGACCCTCATCACGACCCCCGCACAGCTGCCTTTGAACTTCAGGCTGATCTCCTTGTTTGTTTCTGGTCACTTCTGCTTTTCATGTGTCTGTTTTCCTTGTTTTATGTATCAGTGTTTTTCAGATTCAACTTTTACTTGTCACTTACATATATTTTTCCGATTGTTCAACATTTAAACTTGGGTTGTTTTGGAGAGTGCATGCAAGCAAAGAAATACTATACAATAAAAATAAGAATAAAATAAGAATAAAATTCAACAAAAAACTATGAAGATGAGGAAAAAAAAAATCAAAATACATGAAAATATGAGTACAGTTCATAATACAAGAAGCAAAGTTTTTTTTTTCTCCTGATTTATTTGTTCTTGTCGTTTAATTGTCTGTAACTCAGAGATGACTTTAACCGCTTATGTACATACTGTAATTACATCCTCCGGTTAATCTGTTCCCAATCTTTGTGTTTTCTCTTGGTTTTCTCTCTCTCTCTCTCTCTGTGTGTGTCTGTCTTTGTCTCTTTTTCTCAGTGTTCTTCTCGGGATGTCTGATTCTTTCTTTGGCTTTCTCCCTCCGTTTCTTTTTTTTGTCTTTACCCTCTCTGTTTGTTTTTTATTGTGGTTCTTTTTTTTCTCTCAGTCTGTTTCTTTGCAGTCTACTTTTTTTCCCTTTACTTTTGTCCCTATGTTTCTTTTGCCATTTTTTTTTCCCCTCAGCTTTTTGTCCTTTATTGTCTCTGTGTTGAACTGCTTGTCTGTCTCGGTCTGTTTTTGGTCTTTGATTCTGTCTGTTTCTTTTTCTTTCTCTTCTGTTTCTCGCTCTGGGTTTTGTATTCCCTGCTTTCTTAAAACACCCTTGTCTATACATTACGTATTAGATTGATCCAATGTAAACCTACAGCATTTTTGGTTGTCTTAGATAAAACAATGAATCAAACACACACCTTTAGTGTTGCAAGCATTTACAGTAAATGAAACAAAAGCCCCTTTAGCAATAAAACTCCAAATATTCTGGATCTCCTTAACCAATAGCATGAAGCCCGTATAATTATCATGAAAGCAAGTCAAGTTCACAATTATTTTCTTTCCTACTGAGAGACGGGGATGTGCTTGTCCGGCTGTTACATCCAGTGGAAGCCCCTCAGGGAGAAGCAGGGCATGATGGGTTTAGCGGAGGAAGTAGCTGATGTCATATGGTAGATATGTGAGGGAGGGTCTCACGCAGAACAATGAAGCTCAACGGGTCTTAACTTCCATTCAGCTCAGGAAATTTATTGCCCAAATCCGTGTCTACTGCAAGTTCCACAATGGATTCCTGATGATACTGCCGGGAGGTTCACGGGGGTTTGGCAACGGTTCATTGAGGTGGACACACGAGTAGAAAGAGTTTAGAATGTTTTTTTGTGAGTGGGGCAAAATTCAATGGAGAAAGGCTCTAGTGTGTGTACATATACAGTTGATTCCGGGTAATCCTGACACACTCCTTTTTATCTTAAGTGCCTATGCATAAGACAATCAGACACACTCTGATGATGAATGAAGAACGCTGACCGAAGAACGTGTGTAGTGGACACTAAAAGTTGAAAACTGCAAGGTGCGTCATTGCAGAGAGTGGAACACTGCACAGTCGATCACTGTAGAAAGTGTGACACTGCAGAAAGTGTGTAACTGCAGAAAGTGTGTAACTGCAGAGAGTGGATCACTGCATAGAGTGGATCACTGCATAGAGTGGATCACTGCA
>MU204268.1:506833-522957 GCA_017309775.1 Paedocypris sp. Pulau Singkep
CACACACACACACACACACACACACACACACACACACACACACACACACACAATGAAATAGTTACACAGCCAAACACACACTCAAAACCTGTCCTCCCTCTCTCTCTCTCTCTCTCTCTCTCTCTCTCTCTCTCTCTCTCTCTCTCTCTCTCTCTGTCACTGTCTCTCTCTCAAACACACACACACACACACTAGCTGTAGAAGCTTCTCCCTCGTATTCATTTTTTATTTCTGTTAAAAAATACACTTTAGTAATGCTAACAACAAAAACAATAATAAATCAATTGTATTATTATTGTATTAATAATATTATTGTATTATTACAATAAATAAAAAACAAATAAATCTCAAGTCTTTAACTTACATTTTGTTGTCTTCAATTTCACTAAGTCTGCATCAGTAAATAAAACACCTCGTTTCTACTCTGCAGAAATGTTAAATGCATTGTGACACTACTTTTTAGAATAATTAAAAATAAAATCGAACTGATGTCGACTTCTGGCGGCCGATGTCTGATTTGCCAAAATGGGCTTTATCAGCGGCAATCCTGATCATTATAACACAATACAATACAATAAATGTGCTTGCTCACTGGTCATAGCCATTATCTTAACACCAACGAACCAATGAATAAAATGCAAACTTAAAAATTTCTTTACATTTTCAGACATGAGCTTTGAGACAGTTGTAGCTGTGAAAAGCGCCTTACAAATGCAACTACCAATGCAAACGCACAGCCCTAATTAAAGCGAAAGGACAGTGTGATGATTTGTTTGCCCTCAGAAAGCCAGTTCATCCGCATTCAGTCTGGTCTGGAGAATCTGTGTTTGCGTTTTAAAAATCATCATCATCTAATGAACCTGTTTCACGGCTTGTTTCTTCCAGGTCTTGTCATTTCCCGTCACTGCGCAGAAAATCTCGACGGATCGTTCTTCGCCGTTGGCACTTTGACTTCGAGACCAAATACGCTTCTTTTACTAGAGTTCCGATGTTGGAGTATTTTAATCTTTCTGTACTTTAACTTCTCTAACAGTTTTTCATTGACGCACACAATTTACGTTTTTTGCCGTACGATATCTTTAAAATCTGTGTTTTTACCTTTAAGACTGAATTGGCTTGTTTGTGACTGCGATCTGTAGTCGTCATCAGTGCTACGTTGAAGAAGAGTAATTTACAGTTACAGTAGACTTTGTTTGTAACACTAAACACAAGCTGGAGATCCAGATGTTGCGGCTGTTTGTTTGACACCTGCTCCGTCGTCTCCAGTGTGTGTCATGAACGATCTTAATACACAAGTGTTGACAGCCTGCGATTTACTACCTGTGTATTTACATTTTAAACGTGCATGTGTGTACATGCCGCGAAATCTTTACACATTCCACCGTTATCTTGTCCGGTTTAAACCGCAGTGCTACGTGAGCAAAAGCTGGAATTCCATTGACTCGCCGCGTCAAACTGGAATCCTGTGTTGTGTGGGTGGGAGGAAATAATGCGTTTGAGCGTTTCTTTTGAGACTCTTAGGGCTTTTGTTGTCCTTCTTTTCGCTTTCCGGTCCTTCACTTGGCCACTTTTACAAAAGCTGTAATCAGGGTTCCACTGAATCCAAATCAAAAAATCTAATCAAGTTGTTGTGAATAAATCCTTCAATAAATCCTTGGAAATGTTTGAATTTCAACGATGTGTTTTTGAGGTCTTGAAAGTGCTTGAATTTTAAGTTAAATGCTTGAAAATGTAATTGTACAGTGGACTCTGGATAAGTGCACGTCCTCGGGACCGGACCGGAACTTAGGCGGAGCGTGTGGTTTATATGTTAGACGAGTCACGTGGATATTTCAATCATCAAAACGAAGCTTCTTGACTGTTTTTCGTTTGTGCTTTCTTTCAGGGTTATTTTGCCAAGTTGCTATTTCTTTTATAGAATGCGTGAAATTTGGCTAGGATGAACGGCAAAATACTTTGCGATGGTCATCGATCTCATTTTCTGTCCAAACGATTTAAAACAAGTGATAACGTTTTGGTTGTTCGAGATTTCGACGCCATGTTTATACTAAACTTTATTCAAAGTGCAAAGTGTTATGGTGTTAGAAGTTTTTTTTTATATCAAAAATCAAAGAAACTTTGTTACAAAAATAAATAAATAAATACAAAAATAAAAAAAACTTGAAATAAAAATATTCATTTATATATATATATATATATATATATATATATATACATATATATTTATATATATATATATATATATATATATATAAATAGTGCTGTCAAAGTTAACACGTTAAAGCACATAATTAATTTAACTACTAAAAAAAATTTGAATATAAATTAATATGTGTGTATATATATATATATATATATAAAATGAATGCTTTTTGTTTTGAACATTGAAACGTATTAACCGGTAAAATGTGATGTATTGTTGACATTTAGAGAGAACTTCCCCCAAAGTGGTGGTGTTTCATTTTGATTTTGGCATCGCTTTAAATAGAAATTTTACCACAGCTCTATAGCGCTGGAAAAACTTGAACAATTTTATCTTTCACAAAGTGTAGGAACCCCGTGTAATGTCTGGCTCGGTGAGAGTGCGTGTAACGAAGAGAATTAGTGCAGGAGTTAATGAATCACTAATCCATATTGTGACTGAGTTCAGCTCAGATTAAATTCCTCTTCAGTTCTCGCCGGTTTAACGGGCCCGAAGCCTGTGACGCTTTCAGCAGTCGAGCACGAGAAACCCTCTTCACAGTCGCCTCGATGAAAGGCCTGTTGCTCCGGCCATTGAAGCCGCTGGTAATTAGCTGACCGGCTCAGTTTGCCATCACCCCGACTCCTCCAGCTCACAAAGACTCCTGGAGATCTGTTCAGAGCGAATACACTGCTCAATGTTTGTGTGTGTGAGGATTGAGCTGGGATTGGACCAATAGGAGCTAGTGAACACACTGTTTAGCCCAGTTTGAAAGGATTGTAATTAGGCCTTTTGTTTCCAGTTTGTGTTGTTTGTTCTCACTTTCACCCTATTTAGAGGATTGTGTATATAAACGACACACACACAAACACACAATGAAGCAATAATAATTTATTTTCAGAACAGAAACATTTTAACACATTGCTCGTGTTGTGTGTTATGTTGCTGTGTGTACATTGAAGTGTGATGTTTTATGTGTAATGTTTGAACATTCGAAGCACAATTTCTCCGTTTTTATTTTCAGGTTGAGGATCATTATAGAACCTCGATCCTAATCTGGGTCTCTTGGTTGATATGTTTGAAAAAGAAAAAATCTCTTGGCACACAATTTAAGTTGATCCCAAATTAAATTTTGTAAAGACTTTTTTGATCTATGCCTAAATTATTTGTTAGTGTTGTGTCAAACAGATTAGTTTGTTTCTATTGCGTGCCTGCTCCTTATTATTGGTTTCATAATTTTCAATTCATGCCATTTTTCAGTCATTTCATGCCCAATGGTTTGATGTAGAATTACCGTATGACATTTGTGTGACTTTTTGTTCCTATTTGTTTCTTATTTATTTCATCATGTTCATAGTAGAAATGCTGTTCCGCCTAAAAAAGCGTCCTCGAATCATCTTCACATTGTTCAAGTTTAGCATTTTTACTTTTCTTTGTGTCAAACTTACCGGTAATTCTTAGTCCTCTTGTTTTCCTTTTTTTTTTTTTTTTTTTTTTTTTTTTTTTTTTTTTTTTTTTTTTTTTTTTTTTTTTTTTTTTTTTTTTTTTTTTTTTTTTTTTTTTTTTTTTTTTTTTTTTTTTACGTGATTCATCCTTCAGCTTTCATCGGCATCTTTTCAAACACTTCTTGTCTCCTCATTGTTCATCATGAACATTTTCAACTTTAATTTGGTCTATAAAATTTTTTTTATTTTTATTTTTGGAATTTGAGCTTTTTCCCTCCTCTATTAGTTTGACTAGAGTGTGTCAGAGTAACTCCAACTTCTTTCTGGCCTTTCCTTGTTTCATCTCACGACAAATTTTTTTCCCTTTATCAAAGAATTATGCAAAAAAAAAATGTCTTTCATGTAGCTTCGCTCTGTGATGGAACATGGTTTTGGACTAGCATGACCAGCTCTCACATGTCATTCCTTTCGAAAAACTCCTTATTCATTACGTATAGTTGAGTCGTTGGGTTGTATCAGACCATTTTGATTCAACGATGAGATAAATTTATAGACTAAGGTGACGAGGGTTGTGAAAAATTTAGAAAAGCAATTTAAAAACATTAAAAAGTGCTGGTCTTGTTTGCCGGTCAAGATTGAACAAAATCAAGCAAATTGATTTTGTTAATTAAGCAAAATCCAATCCATTGTGTTAATGATGAAAACCAACGTCACACCTCGTTTATGTGATCCAATTGCTTTATATCTCTCCAGTTTTACATTCTGCGCTGTATTAGTTGTTGTTGACTTTCAACAGTCTGTGCTTCATGTGGTTTTCAGGTAGCCTGTAATTTACACGTTTAAACATTCTACACAAAATGCCCCGAAGCCAAGCATGCAATTTACACACCGTGTTTGTGTAGATACATTGCTGGATGACGAGCTCGCCAGCTCAAAGATTTCAACTTCTCTCAGCTCGTGATGTTTCAGGTTTGTAGTGGTTTATGTTCAGGCTGAACTACTGAGGGACCCAATCCTGAACCCTGGGGTGCACCTTTCCGTTTAATGATGAATCTACAAGCGTTCTATGCTACTTTTTGTGCTGTGTGTTATATGTTTGTCAGATGTTATATATGGTGTTTGAGATGTGTGGTGTGTGTTATTATGGGATGCATGTCGTATGGTGTCTTGGGTTATTCTGGATCGGTGGAGGAAGATGGATAGTGTGTATTACACGTGGCGTTGGAGATGTGTCTGTGAACGTGATAAGATGTATGCTTTAAAAATGGTGTTGTGTAGTGATTGTGTGTTTGTCTTGTGCGATGTGTGCTACATGTTTTAGAGTGGTGGGTTCTTGAAATTACCCCTTAGTGGGGTAAATGAAGTCATTGATCTTTAGTGTGTATTAACTCTTGTGTGGCGCTTGGGTCTGTGGGACTCGTTTTCACTTTAAACTAATTATTTTTTCTTATTTACTCATGGCTCATTTATTGTGAAAAACATAGTTCTAAACACATTTTCCTTGACCTATTATTGCAGGAAAAAAACTACGCATTTACATTACATACAGGGGATCAAAAAAAGTGTGGAAAAAGTAGGTCTTGTGCACCTTCCTTTTGTGTTTATATATATATATATATATATATATATATATATATATATATATATATATATATGCAGCAAGTGTAAGAAATAAAGATTCAATACACACAGTAAAACGGCGCCTCGTGTTTTGTATAGGTTGATGTGAACAGGCAAAACATCCAGAGGTGGTTGATGTGTTGAGAAAGATAGTGTTACTTAAATGTCACTTTAATAGGAAAGGGACAAATATTAACCATGCTTGCTTTTAATGTGACTTGTAATTGGGATGAAGAGACCATCAGTTAAATACCTATTTAACTTTAAATTGTTTTATGTTGTTTTAAGAAACCAGTGAGTCCGGCAGACCCATGAACACTGGTCGAGTAACCAAAATATATGGCAAGGGCTTAATGGAGTGTTTGTGATATGTTTCACAAGTGTTGTATGATATTTTGCATTATTGTTTGTGTATTGTTTTGTGTGTCATGTTTTGTCCTTAACTTGTGTTGTGCTTGTGATGTATTGTGTGTGTCGTTTGTTGTGTGTTTAAACCCTCCAATTATGTTCGGGTCAAATTCACCAGTGTTAAAAGTCCTAAAAAACTTACTTAAAAAGTTTTTGTTACAAAGATAATGTTTGGGTCAATTTGACCCTTCAGACAAAATGGAAGCTATATGGTGTATTTTTGTAATATAAACATAGTGTGGTGTTATATATACGTGAACAGAATCACTATAATTTGTACACAATGATTACACAAAGTAAGTCAAGCAGGAGAAGTTTCCAAGTGGAAAAAAAAAACACCTTAAATATTTAAGAAATATTTTTAACTTTAAAAACGGCTGAGTTTGACCCGAACTTAATAAGAGGGTTAATTGGTTTATGCGGTGTTGAATGTTCGTCCTCTTGTGACGTGATGTTGACTCAGTGTGTGTTTGTTGTCGTTTGTCATGTGTTTCACTCCAGAAACGTGATGCTGTGTTTTTAGTTTTTTCTCTCTCCACACTTTCCCAGTAGCCCGCTGATCCAAGCGCAGAGTTGTCCCAGTACTGATGGCGCTGAATGATGGAGTAAGGCGTGCCTGGCTCTCCTCCACGTGAGGCTGACGGGAGGGTGGCTCCTCAAATTCAGCCCACAGACCCGCTTCAGCACTTTCCCAAGCAGACCAGCCTCGCCTCGCCTCGGGACGACGTTCGTTCACACTGGCTCTCGGATACCTACCTGCTCCGAAACGCTCGCCCTTCAGCAGACCGCACCATCATGGGAGCGACACCATCCGTGCAGCGGGACGCCAAGAGCCCTGAAGAAGCGCCGCAAGACGTCGAGCTCAGCGACCACCAGGACGACGAAAAGGTAACAATCCCCTCGGAACACAAGTCAAAGTGTGAGGTGAAGCGCCTGACGATGTTCTCGCCATCATCATCCCGGCGCGGGACGTCAGATGTGGCGCAGCTCGTTTATTCCCGCGCAAACACCTGATGTCGCCTGACAGCTGCGTTTTGTGAGGAGATGTTTGGTTATGGATGTCCTCGCGGCGCTTTGTGGCCGGTCGGATTTACATTCGAGGTGCTGGTGCATGAACTTGCCTCGCGGTGTCAGGTGGCCAAGCCGCATTCGTTGTCGCGTCGTGTTTCTCGGCGAGTTCGCGTCACTCTGACGGAATGAATGTTAAACGATGTTCCCTCGTCTATATTGTGCACGTTTAACTGTTGTGGAGTGTTCGCACCGCTTATCGTTAATGCTGCGACAGCAAACTTATCTGAGGTAAACTTATCTAATTTCCTTTTACATCCGTCCAAAAATGTGTCTGGCTATATAGGAATTGAGTTGGGCCTAGTGGTAGGGAGTAAAGCTTGCAACCCAACACACGCTGGTTCGAATCCTGGATGGGTAAAGGCAGCACTGATTCTGTGTGTGTGTGTGTGTGTGTGTGTGGGGGGGGTGTACAGTAAATTGCAGAGCTCTGTACATTTCCCAACTGTGGGACGGTTAAGAGTCTGTTTTTGTTTATTGCCTTTCGAACCATTTTCTTTTTCACTCGTTTGCGAGCCACTTATTTTAGACCGGCGCAAATTTGCACCGTGCTGTTACTGCTCGTCATGTGTCAGATCACGAGTTGCATATCTTACACCTTTGTGTAACTTCACTTTCAACTGACGTTCTGGAGAAGCGTCGTCCTGTTGTGAAGCCCGAGGCGTTCGCAGGAACTACCTGCTTCTCTAAGATGGAGATAAAGCAGTGATTCTTCATTAAAACATGAAGTGGCATAATGGTTTGACCCCTTGACCTGGTCAGTAGCTTATTGAACAGTGGGGATGACATTTGACCTTGTTTGAAACAAGGCGTTTGACCTGATAGCAACGAAGCGCTCTGATGTTTAGCTGCGCAGGTTGTTTATCTTAATTACAGTGTATTTGCAGTCAAATTGAAACTTTTACAACTACTTTTTACCATTAACACAATTTAAACTGGTTAATCTGTGAAAAGTGTTGTGAAATAAAATCAACATTAGATACATAATTATGTATTATGTAAACTATATATTTTAATATGATTTAATATATAAAATTATGGTATGTTACTTTATACAATTGTTATTATAATGTTATTGTTTTGATATATAAAATATATATATATTTTTATACACATTTACAAATACGCATTTACAAGTGTATGTGTGTATCAACAGTACTGGACTATGTTCATATTGTATGTATATACAGTATATTTAGACATATTTATGTAATGTGTGTGTGTGTGTGTGTGTGTGTGTGTGTGTGTTTACAAAATACAATGGCCTTGAGCAAAATGGCAAACAAAAATCGTCTTAGTAATAAGGTCGTCTCTGTATATACTGTATATACAGTATATTTAGACATACAAAACACAATGACCTTGAGCAAAATGGCAAACAAAAACCATCTTAGTAGTAAAGTCGTCTCTTGACAAAGTGCATGGTGAACTATAGGGTTTTTCAATGGAAATAGGAGCCGCTTCCTGTTCCAGACGCTTCCAGTGTAAATTGTTTTGATCTGCGACGTGTCAGGACCCGCCGGAGACAGGAACCGCTGTGGATGGTTCTCGACCGGCCCAGATAAGGGTTTGTGAGCAGGTGTGGTCCGGAGAGACCCGGGTCGGTCTGCTGGAGGACAGGCGTGTGCGTGCTCTGCTGCCATATCACGCCGTTTGTTTAAGGCGCCCTATACTGAGATGTGGCTGATAAACATCCTCTCCGGCGCGGACAGGAATTTCAGCGATTCTTTTCTCTCTGGGTTTCTCTCTCTCTCTCTCCTAAAAATGGGTCAAAGCGTGGCCGCGTCCGGGTCCCTTCCCATTCCAGCATTTCCTCCCCTCCGAAAGCCTCCCAAGCACTTGCTCTGTTGAAAACACCAACAGACGCTCCTTTGACTCCTTTCAAGCTTGAACTGTCGATTCGGTGGTCGATCCTTCAATCCAGTGGAAGCAAACGTTTGCAAACTCGCAGTGACTTTACGTTTACTTTTTACTCATGACTTTACGCCATATCCAAAGCGACTTACAAAAAAGAGGAGCAATTTGTCTACAATAGGCTACAGTAGATGTCTACACAGGCTATATAGAGAAACTTTCTAGACAGAACAGCATGACAGTCAGTGAACACAAGACAAAGTTTTTTAAAATGAATTAATTTTTTTTAATCAGTGTTAAGGTGCTGGTGAAAGAGCTCAGTTTTTAGTGCTTTTTTTAAACGTTGAGAAGTTTGCAGACTTTCTCACAGGAATAGGTCAATTGTTCCACCAAACAACCAGATTGTTTCACCAACAACGCGAGAAGGTTTTTCTGAGGGATTCAAGCCGCGTTGGAGCTCACTATGATCTGCTCGCACAAGGTGATGGACCAGGTTTGAGTGATTTCTCTCCAATCTAGCGTTCTCGTTTTCTCGATATGTCGGAGAGGTAATGGGACGGGGGGGTGGGGGGTGTTGTGGGAGCGCTCGCAATCTGATAAGAGGCTCATAAAAGATGGTTCCGGAGAACAGGAGGGAGGAGCAGGGCCGGGAGAAAACAGAGGACTCTTTTAGGAGCGCTCCGGGTACAGGGGGACGTCTGGGGGCTTGTGTGAGAGATCCAGAGGGGGATTGGGGGAAAGATTTCAGGTTTGAAAGGGAAAGTAAAGGCATGGTGGAGGAGAATTCATGACGAATTAATCGACGAGAGATGGGAATAAGTAGTCCGGTATTAAGAATGTTATACTATTAATATATTGCATATAGTATTTATGCAAATATAAGCACCCCCTGGATTTTTCAGGCACAAAATAAATATTCCATAAAATATATATTTTTCGTTATGTTTCTTACATTTCTGGTTAAACTTTACTTGAATGATTGATAACAAAAAGTCAATTATAGTGGTCAGAACTTCATTTCCCAAGAGCCTTTGCACCAGTCTGCGCAGAGCACAGGATGACCGTCGAGCTCTCTGTTTATTCGACGCCGTGTGAAGAGGATCGTAGCGAAGGATCATTATCCACTGTTTAGCAGACCAAGCGTTTTGATTGTGTCTCTTCCTTGGATATTTTTTTTGCGTTCTTCATTTTCGAATGTTTTGACTCTTTCTGCGATTACACATTGGACCCGTTTGTTAGCGGTAAAAATGAGTGCATATATTTACGTGCATTTTTGAAATCTGCGCATAAAGGACCCCCCAAATTTTTGAGCGGAAACATTTTTAACAAGAAGGGGTGCTTATATTTGCGTAAATAGTTCAAAAGTTTGGATTAAATCTTCAGTATCTTGGCAATTTCTTGCATGTGAAAATCGACAGTTTATCCTTGTTCTTAGAAATGAAGGCTATTCCATGCAAGTTCTCTATTTCTGGCCATTTTGAGTGTTTGATTGACTCCACAAATGTGATGCTCCAGATTCTCAACCTGCTGAGTGGAAGGTCAGTTTTATAGCTTCTTTAACCAGCTAAACAGTTTCCAGCAACATGATCAAACAAGGGTTTTACAATCATCCATTATCCTTCTGACACGATTAGCAAACACATTGTACCATTAAAACACTGGAGTGACAGTTACTGGAAATGTGCCTCTATACTCTGATGTAGAAATTACACCAAAAAGCTAGAATAGTTATTTACCACATTAGCAATGTATAGAGTGTATTTCCGATTAATTTAAAGTTATTTTCATTAACAAAAACAGTGCTTTTATCTCAAAAACAAGAACATTTCAAAGTGACCCCACACTTTTAAACGGTAGTGTGTATATATACCGTATATAAACCTCTAATAGAACGCCATGGCCATTTTTCCACTATTCCGTCATGGTGGCGCTCTATTAGAGGTGGCGTTCTACTGTTCTGGATCTGGCTCAGTGTGATGCTCTTCAGAGGCGGTGGTCTTGTGGAAGGCCTGACCCGGGATCGGCATGGAGACTGGAGTCATGCATTATGTAAGATTGGGATGTTCTGGAAGTGCAGGCAGACATCAGGGAATCAGTGGTGTAATGAGGCCGGTTCCTCCATCGTTGCTAGTTGCTCGCTGTAGTGAAACTAAGTGGGAGAGGCGACTTCCTGAGCAGAGATTCCATACGCAAACACTGAATCTATCCATCAGTGTAGAAGTTTAAACCTTTAAAAGACAGACAGACAGGCATATTGATAGAGCAACAGACGGATAGATAGTTAAACAGACATAGACATACATGTAGATACTTTTACAGACGTGTGTACATATAGACAGATGGACAGGGATGATTGAAAGGATGGACGGATAAAGATAGACAGACAGAAAGACAGAGAGATATAATGACAAATAGATTCGCTGCAAAAAATACACATGAAAATAAAAAAAAAACTAAATGAGCAAAAAAAAAAACGTAAATCGAGTAAAATTATCTGCCATTGGGGTGAGAAAATATTTTACTCGGTATTTTCTCGAAACAACATTCTTTGCTAATAAATCAACCTAATACTTCCCTTAATTCACTCTTAATTCTTTGCTAATTAATATATCTTGTAAAAAAAAAAACAAGATTTATTGTCTAATTTCAAGATTTTTTGACTTGTCAAGAGTCTTTTTCTTTTGCAGTGTTGACATAAAGACAAATGGACAGGGATGGATGGATACGGAGATGGATGGATGGACAGACAGATAGACAGACAGACAGACAGACAGATAGACAGACAGACTGACTGACAGATAGACAGACAGACTGACTGACAGATAGATAGACATATAGATAGATAGACAGACAGACAGATAGACAGATCGGAAAGTAGATAGACTGATGGATGGTTAATAGTCAGACTGACAGACCGATAGATAAAGTTTTTCTGATAGATAAATAGAAGATTGTTTTGATTTTAGGAAAATGTTCTTGAGTCTTTCTGATGTCTTTGCAATAAAACGCCGCTTGGTTTTAAAGTCGGACTTTCCGCACAGAAATTGGAATCAGCAGTAGCACTAAGATCATGAATCAACGTTTTGTTCAGAGATGCTGTTGTACTAATCGCATCATTCATAGAAGAGCTTTCAGTTGACGTGTGTATAATTGTGCTCACATGGAGCAGGTCTATCTTATGGTTTCAAAGAATTGTCTGCACCGATAGTGTGAGCCGTTGTGAAAAATCTCAACGTTTCTGCACATTGTTTAAACACACAACATCATGTGTTTTTATCATTCATATTGTCATGTGACTTTATCTTTACCGCGTGCGAACACTCCAACAGCATTGGATCAGAATTAATTCATTAACACAAATCCGGTTTTTGTTTGAGAACAGTGAGTTACATAACCATGGCAAAATTTGAAAATATTGAAAGTCAAATTTTTAGGAGAGAAAAAAAAATGTTTTAGTGAGTGACGATTGTATTAGTTTACTTTATACCATTTATATACAATACGTATATTAAAAAATAGCTTATCTCAATTTTTTAATGACATTTTCTATTTGCAGAGAATTATAGGTCTTCACTTTTTCACAGAAAAGCAACTGAGTAAATGTAATTTTCTGTAAGTGAAATAAATGCAATTAAGTATAATTTTACCTCAGTACATTTTATTGTTTTTATTCAGTGTACTGTATAATTCATTTAGTTTATTATTCCTGTAAAACACAAACTTTCATTTAAATTTTTTTTTTAATCCATAATTAGTTTTGGATGTGCTTTTAATGCAATTTTTTTATATTCCTGGAGCTTCAAGTTCCTCCTATATCTTCATTTTTTAATAAAATAAAATCTGCTTAAAAAGCAGAACAATAGCATATTAGTTACATTTGTGTAGATCGCAAAATCCAGAGTGGTTTGCGAAACAGTATTTACACTAATGTCGTTTATTATCAGCCCTGACTGCAGCTATATTTGTGGACTTGTGAAACTAGTTTCGTTTCGCAATCATTCTCATGCCGTTTCCAGCTCCAACCTCCCGTCTCCATCTTTATGTGTTTGACTCATTAAACGTTAATAAGTGACTGTTACATAAATCAGAAAGGTTAACAAGGGCGAAAGTTGGGCGTGCATTATTCACAAGCTCGTTTTTTCAACGTTACACTAAATAAGACAGAAATCTGCATTTCTGAATCCCCGTTTCACTGTCTTTAACAAGCCAGCGGTTCGTTTAATTCCCCGCTTTTATGGTCTCAGTAATGCTTCACTGCGGTAGGTGCTGATAAAAGGAAAGATCCAGGACTCGTGAAGATCCCAGACTAAGAGCTTTCACCAGGAGCCGGCGTCAATAACGTTTTATTACGGTCCTGCCTGATGAAGACAATCCCTTTTGTCTTCTCCTGAGCGCTGGAGCGATCCAGTGTGGCTCCGGAGTCAAGGATTTTACTCGACAGCTAATCTACCAATTTACGCCTTCAAATCAGATTGTTTGATTGCTTTGGTCTGGATCCAATGGGTTCGAAGATTCCATTTGGCTCTGACGCCGTTCACTTATCGTTTACACTGTTTACAACTTTGCCAAGACAAAGTCACATGGGCAATGGCGTACAGAAATTAATGGTAAAAGCAAAAAAAGTTTGATTGCTTTGGTCTGGGCCCCACAGAATCTATACTTTTGAAACACGTACTTGTCCATAGTTTGTTACCCATCCCTCTATCAAGTGCTTTTTTAAAGCACTTTTTTCGATTGCTTTGGTTTTTTTTCAAACTAAAAAGTTGCTGAGTAATGCTAAAAACAAAAAATGTAATCAACAAAAATCTTTTCGAACGAGAAGAAAGCAAAAGTTTCATTTATAAGCTACCGTATTATTGCAGCACACACTTATATCGCAAGTGTCTTTGGATTCTTTTTCGCTCAAATTTTTCGTAAACACATCAACGATTTCACCCGTCTTTTCTGATGGGTTTAGTTTTTTGATTATGATTTTTGCGATTGTGATTTTTACGTTTTTTTTTCTTCCTGTGTCGAGCCATGACTCACTCAAAATACATCGCGGTTCCTCCGTTTTAAATCGTGATTGGTTAGTTTGTTTAGCAGACTGGCTCCTGTTACAGAAAACCAGTCAAACCAGGCGTGAACTTTCCTCAAAGAGAACGGTTGTGTGTAATGACACTGTTTGGCTTCATTGGTTAGTTTGGTGATGGTGGGCTTCCCAGCAGGCCGCAGATGTTTCTCCTGCTGTTTGTATTGATTTCTCCTGCTGATGGTCGTGTGGCATGAATAATCAGCGATGGCTTGATGAGCTGAGACTGGAAGGATGAAGCCGAGTCCTGCTGTGGTTTGCTGTTTGTGATGAGGATGGTTTCCAGAATATTCCACCTCTTTGATTCCGAATGTTTTTGTCGGCTGGGATGATGCCACCCGCTCCTTCTTCTGATGATGTTGAATCCTGATGGCGATGTGGATGATGAGTGCTGGTTTTCTGACTCAGTGATCAATAAGTGAGCGGCGTGGGAGCTTCAGTTTGGGTCATTACTCGGCGTGAATCACTGATGACTGCTGCCTTCTGCTTCTACTGTTGGTGTGATGGGAAGAGAGGATGAGGAGGAGGATGAGGTGGAGGAGGGAGTGTGTTTTCTGTAATACAAAAAATGATTCATCAGTTCATTTTTTAAATCTCTCTCTTTGAAATATTTAAAGCACATATATCAACCCATCTTGCTCTCTGTATAATTATCAATTAGGGCTGCACGATATATATAGGAAAAAAAATCGTTATTGCGATAATAGAGATGTGCAATACCCAAATCGCAAACAGTAAAAAAAAGCGCTAAAGTTAGCTGACTTAGCGGATCAATGCAAAAGTGGTTAATTTGCAATAAACAAACATGGCCGGATATGTTTAAAAAATATCCAACATGAAACTATTTTGTGTTGTTTGTTTTATTAAAATAAATGCTCATTTTAAGACAGTCTTGGTGATTATAAGGCCTGAACACTATTAGTATTGAAAAGCAGGAAAGGCAAGGACACATTTTGTTTAAAAGACGCTCATGATGATCTTGATGATTGTATGTTTATACTGTATGTGAATAAAATGTAATGTTTGAGAGCGATGCGTTTTATCTTTGCAAGTCTCGTGGTAATAATCATAAATCAATAAATCTGCTGAGGCTTTTAGTCCTAATGTTTGCCTCCTAATAGACAGTTTTTAGCCCAAATTAAGCTAAACTTGATTAAAAACATATTGCCTGTTTATTTTAGTACCATTTTAGTCATCAGTATTTTTACTTTTTAGATAGTTTTGTTTAGTGTTTTTATATGGGAGTATGTAATATCGCAAGAAATATCGCATATTGCATATTTTTTCAATATTGTGCAGCCCTATTATCAATGTAGTTATCTGTCTGCCCATCTGTCTCTCTATTTGTCTGTCTGTCTGACACTCTGTCTGCTCTTTTATCCATCATTCATGTTTCTGTAAAACCTTTCTATCTTTTATATTATATCTTAAAATGCGACCATCTGTCTTTCTGTCTGTCTAGCAGTCAATCTGTTCACCATTGATCTGTCTATCTATCCGTTTTTTTGTCTACTTGCCTTCCGTCTGTCAATCTGTGTGCTTTGGTCTGTCTCTCTATCTTCATCCGTGTCTGTCGCTTCCTGTTTGTCTCTCCATTCATTTTATCAATCCGTCTGTCTAACTGTCAATCTGTCTGCTTATCTGTCTGTCTATCATCCACCCATCGTTTTGTCAGTCTGTCTGTCTGCATATCTGTCTATCTATTCATCCATCCATGGATTGGTCTGACTGTCTATCTGTCTATCCATCCATCTTTTTGTCTGTCTGTCTATCTGTCTTATCTGTCCATCATCCATCTTTTTATCTGTCTGCCTGACTATTCATGAACCAACCATATTTTTGTGTGTCTGTCAGCTTATCTGTCTTTCCTCTCCATCCATCTTTTTATCAGTCTGTCTGTCTGCCTAATTGTCTATTCATCCATCCATCTTTTTGATTGTCTGTCCGTCTAACTATCTGTCTATCTGCCCATTTGTCTGTCCAAACTCTCTTGTCACTCCAATTGACATGTCTGTCTGCCTCTCTGTCTATCTAAACATATATTGTTTGGTCTGTAAGTTTCTATATCTGTCCACTTTCCTCTTCATCCATCTTTGCGTCCTTCTCTCTGTCTGACTGTAGATAGGGACAGCCATCTTTCTCTCTCTCTCTCTCTCTCTCTCTCTCTCTCTCTCTCTCTCTCTCTCTCTCTGCCAGTCTGTCTATCTACCATCTATCTTTTTGACTGTACGTATATCAAGTCTTTCCATCCATCTATCTATGTATCAAGCTGTTCAACTGTTTTTTACAGTTGTTCACTGTACTGTATCTATTCACACAGCTAACCAACCAACCAACCACCAACCATCTTACTAACTAACGAACTGCCTTTTTGTGCAGCTCAAGCTTACAATCTATCCGGTCGTTCATTTATATCAGTCGTTCGTTTATCTAATGCTCTATTAAACGGTCTTTAATCTGTCTGTCCATCAATATA
>MU204268.1:531092-574536 GCA_017309775.1 Paedocypris sp. Pulau Singkep
AGACAGAGAAGTTTACTGGAATTGGGATTTACGTCAACGTCAAATTATCTTGCATTATCTAGATTTTAGTTACTAATCTATGTCTTTTGGAGACACGAGTATAAACAATTCAACAGCTTTCAGCCTTGGCCTAAAATATAATAAGATCTTAATATTGGAAATAAGATTTAAGTTATTAAATATTAAAAATATTCTAACATCATAAAATTACATTTTCAATAATTTCCCTCAGGGAATAATGAAATGTAAACCTACCTATCATCATTCTCAAAAGTGACTGTAATTTCAGCAGGTTCTGAAAACAATCAATGTTTTAGCGAAAATGTTGTCGATTTTTTTTTTTGCCGTGTTTAGCTCTAGTCGAAAGCAGAATTCCGCGTTGTAAGAACCGGCTTCTGTACATCGGCTGAATTGATTGGTCGCTCTGCGGGAGATGTTTGCGGAGCCAGGTGATGTGCGAAAAATCAATGGCAATTTGATTTGCTCGATTTCTGCTTCTTGAAGGCCTTTGGAATCATGGATCTAAAAAAAGCTTTCTGCGTCAGGACGCTGGGATCCGGGGGGGTGGGCGAGGTATTCGGGTGGGGTCTCCCCCATGGGCCTGGAATTCTGCTAAGGGGCTCAGGAATGTGGGAAATGACTGTCATGAGGTAGGGTCGGCGTTGGGGTCTCATATGGTCGGGACGGACACCTGCCAGAACTCGCTGTTTATTTTAGCCACTGAAAAGAAATGGACTCCTAATTTGATTGCATTGCTCACATTTTTCTACGGTCCGGCCAGAGGATCTTTTGTGAACGTGATAGTGTTCTGAAATCGTGTTAGCAAGAGGCTGACGTGACCTTTTCATAATAAAGCACTTTGGCGTCAGTTTCCTGTTTTTGACAGAATTCGACCCAAGCGGCATGAAATCGAAGAGCAAAGTCACACCTGAGAGAGTCAATCGAGCACGGCATTTAAACCCCACGTCTACAATCTTTACCTTTGCTTTTTAAAAGTTTGGCCTTGTCAACTTGTTGAATCAAAGGCTGATGTGCTACCGAGATGTGGAATTAGCTTCTTTGATATTGTGCCAATTTATAGCAAATTTCAATCCTTATAATTTCACTAAAAAGCTTTTTTTTGGGTAGAAACTACAAACAAGAAATAACTAACTAACTAACAGGAAAATGTTTTCCATTTATTTCAAAGTTGCCTTTTTTATTTTTTTTCTGTGTATTTTAAAACATAGTTTGTTGAAGAATTATTTGATACAAATTAAATATTCAATCAAACCCCAATTTCATTTAAATATTCAATAAGACTGCACTTACCCTCTTTGATTATATTTCAATATTTTCTCCAGTGTTTGTGCTCATTTAAAAATTATGAAGATTTAACTCATGGGGACATGGGATTGGTTCAGAATGGACCAATCAAAAGGCTGCAGGCAATATTCAATTCTTGCGTTCAATTTTATATAAAAGGCACAGGGGTTTTTTATCGAGTTACTTGCATCTCAGAATCAGTTGTGTGTCTTACTGCAAACTGGTAAGAGTTTAACGGAAATGGAGTTTTACGAGTCATTTCATTCGTGGTTGTTGCTACATCTCGCTGCAGATGGCTTTTAATGCCCCTGTTTTATTGCCTGGATTTCTCCGTTGCGTGTCACTTGGTTGTCTAAAAGTTCTGCCAAGTCAATATGATGCCAACGTAAGTCCAACGCTGCTGAACAATAACAACACAACCACATCTAGTTAGGTTTCAAGCTCCTCGATAATGCGTGTAATGTGCGACAGACAAATCAAATTACATGCGTTTGCTGCATAAACCTCCGTCCTTTTCATTCTACACGGCTCAGATGTTTGTGGAAGAATGAAATGGCTTCTAAAAACCACTAAAGGCTGATTTTTCTCACTCTTTTTTTCCCCCAGTCTCTCCAGAAGAACGGACAGATCTCCATCTCCAGTCTTAATGGGAAAGCTGATGACCAAACAGAAGCCGAAGATCACATGGAGGAGAACTCACCTTCTGAAGGCATGTGATCTTCTGACAAAGCGCTTGTCTGTTTTCTCCTAATGCTCCTATCACAGCATCTGTGTTTGTGGCACGACAATGACTGACACTAATAGTGCGCCGCCTCCCAGTGTTAGGCCTCTGTGTGCATTTGAGGCTTAGGACGTGATCCTTATCTTTCTGTCTGTGTGCCCTCATACCCGACTGATCCTCCACATAATCCCGGCTAACTCGGAGAATGGGAACACCTACATAGAGGCCATGGGGAGTGGACACCAACATAGAGACGTTGGGTTCTCGGAGCAATAATGCACACTGTTTATTTAGAGTTGCGTCTTGTGTTTTCAACTCCGCCAGACCACCGAGATCTTTCTGCTCGATAATATTTAGCAAGTCGCGACCTTATAGAGACCACTGCATGGTTTTAATAAGCCAAACCCGTGCGTGTTTTCAATATCTCCAGTGCGCGGACCTTTGACTTCACTATTATTGTCTACAATAGCAATCGCTCTAGGTTTTTTCGACGCAAGGAGTCGTTTCACATTAGGAAGTGTGTTTGCGCTCACAACGGAGTTTGCCCGACGTTATTGTTCACTTTCGGCCAAAAGTGTCTTCAGTATCGTGCCAAAACACAGTAACACTTGCAAAATTGAGCGTTTTATCATTACGTTTAATCAGCATCTTTTTTTTTTTTTTAATCTGTCTGGCCTTTGGAATATAACACACTTGACATTACGTTGGTGCATTTTAGCAGAAGCTTTTATCTAAAGTGATTGGCATCGGCTGCATTAGAGCCGAGTTGAACGTTTCCTAAACCCACAAATGTGTTTCCAGAACCATGAGCTACTGACAGAGCTACTCAATGTGGAATTTAAAACACTTATATTCAATACAGTACAATCTGTTAGAACAGAAGTCCAATAGTCTGTTACATTTACAGTCTAATACATGGTCTGTTACATATACAGTTTGTTACATTCAGTCTGTTACATGTACAGTCTTTTACATGGTCAGTTACATTTACAGTCTTTTACATCTACAGTCTATTAAATTTGCAGTCTGTTACATTCACAGTCTGTTATATAGTCTTTTACATTCAGTCTGTTACATTTACAGTATGTTACATGGTCTGTTATATTTAAATTTTATACATATTTGTATTTTCTTTCATTCAGTTACATTTATGGTCTGTTACATTTACAGTCTTTTTCATGGTCTGTTACATTTACAGTCTGTTACATTCACAGTTTGGTACATATTCTGTTACATTCAGTCTGTTACATCATTCTGTCTGTTACACTTACAGTCTGTTACTTCAACAGTCCTTACATTCAGTCTGTTACATAGTCTGTTCCACTTACAGTCTGTTACATCAGCAATCTGTTACAAAGTATGTAACATAGTTTGTTACATGGTCTGTTTATACATTTATACAGTCCGTTACATATTCTGTTACGTTCACAGTCTGCTATATTCCATTTTGTGGCATAAAGTAATGAAAAGTGGCTGCACAATTCTTTACTTCAACTGTACTATTTACTTCCAACAAAAAAATGTACTTATTCTAGCGTTTCTAGACCTCAATCATGCCTCCAAAGCTCACTAACACCATCCCAACATTCCGCAGTGACGTTACATAAAGTCATTTGATTAAACCATTTGGTTTTACTCCCAAATAAAATTGTGCCAATTTGTAAAGAAGTTGACTTGCATGTACATGTGATAGTTTAATGCAAACACGCGCGTCCCACCCTTACAAACACAAGCCGGCTGTCAGGACTTTAGGAGGCCATCAGCGTGAGTGTGTCCAGAGAGTGAGATCAACCATTATCTCATGCTCGACCCTCCCCCACCGAGCTGTGTGTGTGTGTGTGTGTGTGTGTGTGTGTGTGTGTGTGATAGCACTAGTCTGTGCTCATATAAAAACTCGCCAGCTTTATCAATGTATCTGTGGAATGTCAGTGCTGCTGGCATCTGTATATTTTCCTTTCTTCTGGCTGTGACGCTCTTGTGTTGTTGTGTTTCAGCCACTTTTCTCAGATTTCTGATAGTAACTTCATCACACTGTTGCCGTGGCGGATTCGTAATTCCATTCTGACTGTTTACGTTCCTGCTGCGTGAGAGAAGAACTGAAATCTGCTGAAATTCCTTTGGCTGTTCTGTGGTATTCCGTGTTTGAAATGACACTTTTAACTCACTTTTGAGTTAGTGGATCTTTCTGGATCATTCGCTATACTCAGATTTTCACAATTATTTAATCTTTCAGGATCATTCTTTAAAATCAGATTTTCCCAATTATTTAATCTTTCAGGATCATTCTCTAAAATCAGATTTTCCCAATTATTTAATCTTTCAGCATCATTCTCTATACTCAGATTTTCACAATTATTTAATCTGTCAGGATCATTCACTATACTCAGATTTTCACAATTATTTAATCTTTCAGGATCGTTCTTTATATTCAGATTTTCCCAGTTATTTCATCTTTCAGGATCATTCGCTATACTCAGATTTTCACAATTATTTAATCTTTCAGGATCGTTCTTTATATTCAGATTTTCCCAATTATTTTAACTTTCAGGATCATTCTCTATAATCAGATTTTCCCAACTATTTAAACTTTCAGAATCGTCCTCTATTCCCAGATTTTCCCGATTATTTAATTTTTCAGAATTTTCCGCTATTCTCAGATTAACTTTCAGGATCGTCCTTTGCTCTCAGATTATTAAAACAGTTAATGAAACAGGATGTTTATGCTGTAGATTTCACATTGCTGTTTTTTTTTTTTTACCTTTTTTTTTTTACTCTTTGTACTGTACAATTGTACATTTGTATGACTTTAGTAAGAATGCAATTACATTTAAATATCCATTTTATTAAACATCCATTACCTCATTGTTACTAGAAAAGTCCAAAACTGAGTGCACACCAATTCTTATTATATCTATTATGTTTTTACTGTGAATGTACTCTAATTATATATGTTTTATGTAATGTTTTTAATCAGAATTGTTAAATGTTTTTCAACAGGAATAGTTGTTTAGATGCCAAGAACATAAAACCTGAAAGGCTTGACATGTATAATCACAGCAATTCAGTGTGAAGATTCCTGAATGTGAAGAGACAAAATGCAGAGTTTAGATAAGTATTTAGGTCAAGGGTGTTTAGAAACACATCCAAAGCTCAGTGTGTGTGTGTGTGTGTGTGTGTGTGTGTGTGTGTGTGTGTGTGTGTGTGTGTGTGTGTGTGTGTGTGTGTGTGTGTGTGTGTGTGTGTTTAGTTTAATTGCCCGTTTAGTTGTTAGTCAAGTTTAGTTGCAGTTGTTAGTTCAGTTCCTAATAATTGTAAATGGTAATTTAGTCGTTTCTTATGAAATACAATTAAATTCTTCTTTAAATGTCAGTTTCGATGATGGTCCGGATTAGTTTCAAGATATATTTCTATACACTATAATAATATATCAAACCAGTGGCGTAAAACCCTTCAACTTTTTGGAAAAGAAGAAAAAGAAAATTTAACAAGAAGAATAAATAATAAGAATAATTAGGATAATAATAAGGAAAACAACTCATAAGAATAATAATTTTTACTATTAATTTAAAGAACATTGAAAAAAAAAATAAACCATTTTACAAAATGTAACTAAAACGTACAGTATATTCACAAAAACAAAATGAGCTGAATCACCAAACCCCATCACCAGATCATCAAGTCGGAGTGAAAAACACGTCACCAGCGAAATAAACGGCGCGAGCGAAGGAAAGCCATCAAGAAGGAGGAAACCACCATGGCAAATAACAAACACCCTTCCTTTATTCCTCGAAAGCTGTACATGATATAAAAGGCGTGTGAAGACAGCGGAGATGAACAATACACAGAAACCCAGCGAAGGCTTTCGTGATGCTGGGCAGATCGGCTGGTTTCCTCTTCCTCCCATTATTTTGACATCATCTTCCTGACTCCAGGAATGCGTGCGCGGAGCAGGGTGTGTGTGTGTGTGTGGAAGTGCGTGTGTACGTGTGGGTCTGTGATGACGTCCCAGCATCCCCTCAGGCCGGTGGGAAACCCACCTTCCCTTGTTCTCAGCTCAAGCTGAGTTTCCCGCGATGCGAGAGATAGCGGCGGGATGGATGAAGAGGAGCGTGGGGCGTGGCTGGGCGGACTGATGGGAACAGGAAGAGCTTCCTCTTTGGAGGAATGTTCATTAGAGTAAAGCGCGAGTGACTCAGACTTCAGCCTCGCTGGATTCCGCGTCAGTGCCGTCACGACACACAAGGGCCTTTTCAAGCTTAGAATCCCCTTCTCAGACTCTCTCTTGCTAGAACACGGCCAGATGAATGTTCCCCATATCTGTCCCGACTCCTGTCTGTCTGATAGCGTCTCTGTCTCTATGTCTGTCTGTCTAACTTGTTGTCTGTCTGTCAGACTGGCTAGCTCTGTGTGTCTGTGTCTAACTCTCTATCTGTCTGTCTGTCTAGCTGACTGTCTGTCTGTCTGTCTGTCTGTCTGTCTGACTGTCTCTCTAGCTCTCTATCTGACTGTCTACCTGACTATCTGTCTGTCTGTCTGTCTGTCTCTCTAGCTCTATATCTGACTGTCTACCTGACTATCTATCTAGCTCTCTATAAAGCTGTTTCTCTGTCTGACTGTCTGTCTAGCTCTCTATTTGACTGTCTGTCTCTCCTTCTGACTGTCTGTCTAGCTCTCTATTTGACTGTCTGTCTCTGTCTGGCTGACTCTCTATCTGATTGTCTGTCAAGCTCTCTATTTGACTGGCTGTCTCTCTGTCTGTCTGTCTCTCTATCTGACTGTCTGTCTGTCTAGCTCTCTATTTGACTGTCTGTCTCTCTGTCTGGCTAGCTCTCTATCTGGCTGTCTGTCTAGCTCTCTATTTGACTGTCTGTCTCTCTGTCTGTCTGTCTCTCTATCTGTCTGTCTCTCTATCTGACTGTCTGTCTAGCTCTCTATTTGACTGTCTGTCTGTCTGTCTAGCTGTCTCTCCTTCTGACTGTCTGTCTAGCTCTCTATTTGACTGGCTGTCTCTCCTTCTGACTGTCTGTCTGGCTGTCTCTCTATCTGACTGTCTGTCTGTCTGTCTGTCTGTCTGTCTCTCTATCTGACTGTCTGGCTGTCTCTCTATCTGACTGTCTGTCTGTCTGTCTGTCTGTCTGTCTCTCTATCTGACTGTCTGGCTGTCTCTCTATCTGACTGTCTGTCTAGCTCTCTATCTGGCTGTCTATCTGTGTATCTGTGTCTATTGGCTCAACTCTCTGTCTGTCGTCTATCTCTCAGATCTGTCAATCTGCCTCACTATCTGTCTTTATGACTTTCTATATATATTATCTGTGTGATGTCTTGCTGTTTGGTAGACTCGTTTTATTAGCCTCATTCAATTCTAAGTGTGTGTGTCTGTGTGTGTGTTTGTGCATGTGTACACATTCATTTGTTTAATTGTTAGATTAAATGGTCTTTGGCGGTTGAGTTTCTACTTTGTCTGTGGGTTCCAGACCAAACTGGATTAGTCTTGTTATCACCCATTTAGAAGGAGAATTTACCTGGAATTCGCACATTCCTGGGAACAATGGTGAGGTGTGAGATCTCAGATTAGTGCTGTGTGTGTGTGTAGAAGAATCTGCCAGTCGTTCCTCAACCATCCTCCTCCGACAAGCCTTCAATCAAACCAGACCCTTTCACACACTCTAGGCAGCGTGAATATTCTAGTGGTTTCTGCTTCATTGGTCACGCTAAATAAGAAAAGACAAACATTTGTGTGTGTGAAACTTCAACTGACTGATTTCAGTAACAGCCAAAATAAAAAAAAAACACTTGTAAATTTGGACTAGTTGCAGGTATTAACAAAAAAATGCTGGTAAAATCACATTTTTATACATATTTTAACATGTGTGTGTGTCTGTGTATATCTATATATTTCATGTACACACACTTATATATATAATATTTAAGTATGCGTATAATATTTAATATATTACGTATATTTAAAAAAAATATTGCACAATAAAAACAGCATCGCGTTAACACTATCCCTAATACACAGCACATATAATTATACATATAATTATACACGGCTTATATGTAAATCACATTTTATCTAAACATATATAAACAAAACTTAACACAACTTTGTATTTTGTTACCAAAATGAAATGCAGATAAGCTGTTGTGTTGAACCGGTCCCAAAGTTTGTTTATGATTTTTATTCTTACATTTGATTATTTTAAAAGGGAATTTTACAGCAGAGAAGCCCAACAAGTGACGTTTCTGATTAAGAAGCAAGAAAGACGAGCAGTATTACAACATGGGGGTGGTAGTTTGACCCCGGCCCATCTAGAAGCATCTCACCGTGAAGATGATGAAGAGCGAGAGACGAAGTCCTGTAGACCATCACGCCCAAGGTCGGCAGATAACGCGCTTTCACGCACACACGCAGACGCATTGTAACTCAACTATGTCAGCGTTTTACATTTTCAATAGAGTAGAAAAAAAAAAGTTGCACAGAGGAATGTTGGAGGGAGTGTGTGAAGAGGAGTAGAGGGGGAAGGAAGAGGGGGAACTCATTCAGTGGAATAGGCCGGAGAACAGCTGAAAAGGAGGCGGCGGCGGGGTGGAGGGGGGGGGGGTGCTCGTGGGGGGGCAGAAGGGTGGGGCCGTCCCACATGTGTCAGTGTCTGTTGAAATGCGTGTCGCGCTCCGGCTCTGCTCATTCTTAGCCAGGACGCAGAGAGAGGACGACCATCCACACGCGCTCACAGGAAGCAAGGGTGTAGCCTCCAAGCCAATCGGCTGCTCAGAGGAACTGGACAAAACACCAGAACTTTCTCACGTAGTTGCTAGATTCAGTTGTCGAGATGCTCGGGACAATAACGCTAACCGGTAAGAGGGACATTTCAATTTTTGAAACATCGTTGTTGTTTTTCTGATTTGTTGTGGGTTTTTTTTTTTATACATTGTGGTTGTTTGATACATTGTAGTTTTATGTATATACAATACTGATGACTGATTAGTGGATGAAGCATTGATTTATGTTCTACTACCCTACAAGTGTAGTTAAATGTAATTAATGTAATGTAATTGAATTACTGTACATTATATTATAATTGAAACAGTTCAAAACATTTCAATATAACAAAAGCTCAAGTTATTAATTAAACAAGTGAGTGTGTAAATTGCCTTGTTCGAACATTCTGAAGTTGCTTGGATTTTTTTATTGTGGTTTATTGTTGTAATTCTTTTATTATTCTGGCTTATTATTGTAGTTAACCAGTGGTTTGAAAGCGGATTGGGTGGATTTGTGCTCATTCATATTCATAAATACACACTCTCACTTTAAACTCGTCTGACATGCTTGTTTCCGTGCGTCCGGTGGCGTTCTCCACGCCGGCGTGTTCTAGAGAGTTCCTGGAAATGTGGCTGATGGTCACTGGTGATCTCGGATGTCATCTTTACAGGGAATTTTAATTAGTTTGCAAGCCCCTTAGATCTTAGTCAGGGGTCTCTGGGGGCGCGGTGGGTGTATGGGATTGATTATTTGCTGCTTGTGTACAAACCGAGAGTTTTAATTGGCTGGTGGTGCATGCTGGGATATTTGGCTCAGCTGATTACAACTGTAAGGTGTGCTAATCCTCACATTTTAACACATTTCTCAAGTTGGACCGTTTCTTCAGCGTTCTACATGTGCTGTATGATCTTGTGCTTGAGCACAGATTCTAAAGTTTAGCTTTTTGGTGTAGGAAGTGTTGGAATATTTGGCCTGGTAGGGGTCCGTCTTCTAGAGTGCTTTAAATTTACACACTCCTAATGAAGAGGCTGTTTTTGCATGTAAAAACAAGAGCTGGGGGGTTGCGGACCACCTCTGCAAACATCCACTTCTCCCCCGCCCCGGTAAAGCTATCAGACCCCTGTGATTTCAGATGGCATCTGCCCCCGATCGTTGCTAAAGTGACGACACTTGTAGCTGGAACAACAATTAAATTCCTGATTCCCCAGTCGGAGACAAAAGCAGAAGTAGGCCAACTGATGCATTTCCTGACCCATTTAGTGCGTGTTGACCCTCTGCAAGTGCAACTCTAAACCCCCCAAAATGTTGCCTTTTAATTGGGGATAAAAATAATCAGGACAAAGATGCATCTCACGGTCAGAAAAATACCATCTACCAGACTTTTTGGAAGAGAACCGAAGCAGGACTCATCCAGATGTGGCTTTATCACGGTGAGATTGAAACTAGATGGCCACATCCGGAAAGTTCCTAGCCGGTTAGATTCCAACTGCTTTGCTCCGGTTGTAAACCCCGACTGGGAAAGCTGTAATTTGCGCCGCATTAACGCCTCGCCCCATATTGCAAGTCGTAGTTTCACCCTGTTTTAGGTTCCAGGGTGGACAATAGTGTGGCCCCCACCCAATTTAACCAAAGCAGGAAAAAAACAGAGGCCCATTGTGAGACAAAGAGCACAGCACAATACAGTCTTCCTAAGCCGGGGTTTAGAATTTGCTTTGGCCTTTGGGTGGGTGTTCTATTGGAGGGGGTGGGGGATGCCAGCACCCATCCATATCAGTCCAGGGGTGTGATAGGACCGTTTTTACTAAAGAGACTGGATTTTGTGTGAGAGTTGATTTAAAAGATGAGTTGCCTTTGAGTATCTATAAATAGAATGCTGAGTTTGTGCGTACTCTTGGGTTTCCTCCATGTCTCCCATTTCTTACTACAGTCTGAAAACACGAAGAGTTGGACATTTTTAGATGTGAGTGAGAGTGTATATCTGTCTGTCTGTGTGTCCTGCTCTGTTATTGGTCAGCCACCAAATCCAGGGTGTGTCCCAGGCCCCGAGTTGCTGGAATTGACCGAAGCTCCCTCTGACCCAGAAATTGACACAAATGGCTTTGAATTGGTCTATGGTGTCTGAGCTGTTGGCTGTATGATTTATGACTTTCAGTTATTCGGAAACCAATCCTTGACACATGAATTCTTGAACAGGTCATAAATCCCGCTTGGCTTGAGAATGGGTCTGCTGCACCTTCATCTCCGCCGGGCGTCATACGAGAGCATAGCAGGCTGAGTAACACGATAGCCGTGCATTAAAAAATGCCTGGAATTTGTTTTCTAAGTCACTGGGTGGGTTGTGGACCCTAGAGCAAGCAGAGCCAGATGTGCGCAGTGCCTGGCTAGGTTGGATGTCAAAGAGAGCGTGGGCCTCCATCTGAACACCGCTCCATTCACGCTCGCCTCCCGACCACGCCTGTCAAAACACTGATAGATTAAAGCCGGGATTTGGGGCATAATGAATTTGTCAACTGTCACAGATGCTGTAGAAGAGAATCGGGATCGTGTATCAGCTTAATCAGTGTAAACAACCACCAACCAGTGACTGATACGCGGCACCTTTCCCCCCGTGAAAAAAAAAGTCAATAGTTTTAAAGAAACTAAGGGTTATGACTCTGAAATTTGAGTTTCTATATTAAGGAACCTTTAATTTGATTGTTTTTTCTGGTTTGGGTGTGTTTACATGCACACACACACACACACACACACACACACACACAATATGGTGTGTATGTATGTATACATACAGTAGATTGATGGATGGATAGATGGACATATAGACAGACAGAAAGATGGATGGATAGTTAGAAAGATAGATCGTTGGATGGTTGGATAGATCTAGACAGACCCTGATAAAGGTAATTTTGCATAATTTTAGATGTATGTTGAAATTTTTTTATTTCTTGTGTGTGTATATATACTCTACATAGTGTATATTAAGTATGCGTGTAGTATAGATAGATATAGATACAATAGATGTAGATAGATAGACAGACACTGATGAAGGTGCACCAATTGTAATTAAATTTTATACTGAAATGTTTAATGTCTTGTGTGTGATTTATACACATATATATATATATATATATATATATATATATATATATATATATATATATATATATATATATATGCGTGTGTGTTTGTGCGTGTACTTCAACAGAGATGGTTGAATGGAGATAAATAGATAGATATATAAATCAATCGATAGATTGATATCAGATTTTTTTGGTATATAAAACATACTTATGGTAATCTTTTCTCTTCACAGTTGGCCAGACAGACGCCATCTCTCCAAAAGAAGACGGCCCTGAAACAATTGAGGTACAGCCAGAAGAGGTTGCACCACAGGTGAACGGGGAGAAAGAACACGACGACTCTGCCAACGCAGATGAAATTACAACAGAAGAGAAGGCTGTGGAGGAAAAGCAAGAAGAAGCCAATGAAGTGGGCTTCAAGAAGATCTTCAGATTTGTGGGATTCAAGTTCACATTGAAGAAAGACAAGAACGAGAAGGCCGAGCCTGTGCAACTGCTGACGGTGAAGGAAACAGACGGAGCTGCTCCAGATACAGCTGTTGAAGAAAAGACAGAGGAACCTGCCGCAGATGAAGTGAAACAAAAAGAAGAGGACACGCCAGAAGCAAAGACCGAGCAAGCAGACGTCGCAGTAAATGCGGATGAAAGTGACGAGACAAACGAGAAGACTGTAGTCGATGCCACAGAGGACACAGAAAAAGTTAGTGATGAAGAAAAACCAGAAGTGGATGGTACAACGTTAGAAAAAGAGCCAGATCAAGAACAACCCACAGAGTCTGTTAGCCCGCCATCCCAAGAGACACAGAGTCCTTTTAGAAGGTTCTTCACTCAGGGAATATTCTCCAATCTGCGGAAAAAAGCCAGCTTCAAAAAGCCCAAAGAAGAAGACCAAGGCAAGGAGAAGTCAGGAGAGGAGGAACTCAAAGCAACAGAAGAGACGACTGTCGAAGCCGTTGAGAATATAGTAGAAGAGTCTGAAGCCGATGAGAAAAAACAAACTGAGAAGCAGACTGAACCAGCTGAGATTAGAGCTGACTCAACTGAATCAGCAGCTGCTGATGAGCATAAAGATGAAAAAGCAGAGGAGGAGGCTCCAAAAACCGAAGCAGTTGCTCAGACTGAAACTGTGGAAACATCTGCCTCTGAGACAGTTGATGTTGGCCAAGCCATTGATGCTCCAGCTACTGAAGACAAACCCGACGCCCCTGAAGTTCCAGAAGTGACCACTGAGGTAGAAATCCTCACATCACAGGAGAAGTCCAAAGCTCAGGGAAGTCCACTTAAGAAGCTCTTTACAGGCGCTGGTTTGAAGAAGCTGTCATCCAAGAAACATAAAAGCAAGAAAGAAGTTGACTCAAAGCCAGCAGACGCAGGTGAATCAGTTGCCGAAAGCATTCAATGTTCTACAGAGTCTGCTGAAGCCCAGAAACCCGAAAGTGGATCTTCATCTCCAGAAGAATCTGGAGAGCATAATGTTGGTGATGTAGCTCAAGCTGAGGTTGCTCCAACAGTGGATGCTGAAGCTGAACTGCTCTCTTCTGACAACGAGAAGAAGAAAGAAGGGATTTTGCCTTGGTCCTCTTTCAAAAAACTAGTCACCCCCAAAAAACGTGTCAAAAGATCCTCTGAGAGTGAAGATGAAGTTCCTGGAGACAAACCAAAGTCTTCTACTCTGTCTTCAAACGAAAGTGCAGAATTTGAGAAAACAGAGGAGCCCAAAGCATCTGAAGAAGTCCAATCTGAGTCAAAAGAAGAATCACAAGTGGAATCTAAAGCTGAACCCAAAACCGAGAAGCCCGAACCAGTTGTGGAGGAGACCAAGAAAAAAATGGACACGTCTGTGTCTTGGGAAGCTCTTATTTGCGTCGGCTCAGGAAAAAAGCGTGCCAGGAAGACATCAGATTCTGAGGATGAAGAGCCTAAAATTGAGGAAGAAGAAGCTCAACAGTCTTCGGTAGAAGAGAAGGCTGCCGAATCTCCTCTTGTGAGCTCTGTTGAAGCTGATCATGAAAACGTGGCCTCCTCACCAGAACCAGAAGAGGAACTTGTTTCGACTTGGGAGTCTTTTAAAAGACTGGTGACCCATAGAAAGAAGCCAAAAGCAGAAGACAAATCTGACGAAGCCTCTGGACCCGAGCAGACAACCTCGGACAGTGAGACACCTAAAGAAGAATCCTCATTTTCTTTGAGAAAATTGATTCCACGCAGGAAAAAGAAATCTGATAAGAAGTCATCTGATGTTGGATCTGCAGAGGACGACTCGGACACTCCAGCTGTGGTGCCTCTATCGGACTATGACAACGAGCTATCTGACGAAGCTAAAGAAGCCGTTCCAGAAGAAAACGTGACTGAGGAGACCCCTGCGGTGACTCAGGTGAAGGCATCAGTAGAGGACCGATCACCGTCCTGGATATCCACAACGGTTGAAAACATTGAAGATGAATCGGAAGGAAAGCAACTGAGTGACATACCCGAAGAAGGAGACACAGCCGCCACACCAAAATCAACTGACAACACCATTGCGGAAGACATCGTTGAGCTCACATCCGAAGCGGTCACTGCTCTCGAACACCCAGAAGACACTGAAATGGTCTCCGCTGTGTCACGCGTTACAGCATCACCAGTTACGTCCGGTGAGACGACTCCTGTCCAGACAGATGTGGTCCTACAGGAAGCCCTGGGGACGGTTAGCATCACCGCAAGCGCCATGGCCGTCACCGTCAATAAGGAACTAGAAAACAGCGTTGCCATGACTGCTGATGCTGTTGTGGTTGAGTCGGCTGTCACCGAAGAGAAGAAAGTTTTGGTTGTCCACCAGAAAGCCGAAGCAACAGCCATATGTACCGGTCTTGACACTGTTGAGATGGAGCCAGAGGAGAGCCTGACTTCTCAACAGTCTGTAGAGTCTGTGACCGCTGTGACTGAGGCGATGGCCACTGTGCTGGCCGTTGAGGACAAAACAGAAAAGCCTGAAAACGCCAAAGTCACTGAAGATGAGATTCACGAGGCTCGGGTGAGTGCAGATCAGATTCACGAGAAGCCTCAACCAGTTGAAAATGCCATTGAGGACAAAGCCCATTTTGAAGACCTGAAAGACATACCTCAAGCAGAGACGGCGACCCATCTCCAAGAGCCACCAGCCGTGAAGGTTGCATTGATCAATTCTGTACAACTAGAACCCGAGGCTCTTGAAGAGCCAGTATTGGCAGAACAAACCCCTCAGATTGTGACTTCTGGTCCCGTCGAGCCAAGTGTTGAAAAGATCATCTGTACTCAATCCGTTGAGGTCACTGAAGTAGCTCTTGCCAAAGGTGAAGAGATACAAGAACTCGAAGACGTTAAAGAAACCGTTGCCAGTTTTGAGGTGGCATCTGCGGAGGAAGTAGCCATGGCTGTGACAGAAGAAATTGTGTCTACCCTTCTAGATGTTCCAGCTTCTCAGATGGCTGGTTCTACTGAGGAGGTCATACCCGTTGTGGCTACTACTGAAGAGTTTGCAGTTGTCAAAGAGACTGTCCCTGTTGTGAGTGCAATGTCCGAGACCACAGAATCCCATTCTGCTGGGCTGTCCCAAGAAGTTTTGGAAAAAGTCCCCCGCATTCTTTCAGGTGAACACAACATCCAGGTTGTGGTAAGTGATGTGGAGGTTCATCACGCTCAAGGAAACACTGACGAAAACATCGATGTGGCTTCAACCAAAGTAAATGTGGTGGTGGATGAAGTTCTTGAAAATCTGATGGAAGAACCCAACACGGAAGAAGCGGATCTAGTAACCGAGGCTGAAATCATTCAGAAGCAGAGCTGTGTGATTGTGCAGGAGGTCATTCAACATGTGGTGGAGAATATGGCTGAAGCACAAGCTGAACAAAAAGCCACAGCCAAGACCGTTGAGGAAGAAGCCTGCGCCACGTCTACAGAAGTCAAGCTCCAAGAAGCTCCAGCCCATCCCGAGGATTTAAAACCAGACTCAACACACAAAGACCATGAACCCACTCGCATTGTCACCGAAAAACCTTTGGCAACTCTAAACGAGGCCATCATGGTTGCTGAGACTGTGTCAGTTTCTCTCACAGACAACATCCCTGCCGAGCTCAAGGAGATCGCCACCGTTTCTCTGACGGAGGAGACGCACGAGGTACAGAACACACAGGTTCAGCTGAAGGAAGCAGCAGAGAAGATTCAAGCAGACAAAGATGGCGAAGAAGGAAAAACCGAGGCACAAGAGACCATTGAAATCTCAACCGTTGTAGGTGCAAGTCAAGTAGTGGCTGAACAGACTGGACAGAAGGTACAGATGGAAACCGCACTGGAGTTCAACGTCGGTGTCGTAAACATAGTAAACGCAGAAGACGTACTTCCTCAGCAAGAAAGTAGGGAATCGGAGGACAAGCCTCAAAGAGACAAGCCACAGAAGAACCAAGAAGAGGATTCAGGTTGTCAAAAGATCCAAGTGGCAACCAAACTGGGGGTGGCTACGGAGAAGACGGCGAATGCCATTGCGGTGGAGGAAGTGGAAAACGAGATCGAGTCCATTTCCACAGAGATTGTCACCGTGTCATGAACAGGTTGGTTCTTTTTTGGTACTTCTATAATGAAATCCAGTTTAAAACACACGGAAAGCCAAATCAGTCGTAGTGTTGAGCACCAGGTGGCGCTTTAAAAACATCAATAGTTTTATTAGCGGCGGATTTGCATTTGCAGAGATGAAACAGCTTTTGTTCAGTAGCCGAGGGACCTTCAGTATCAAAGCAGGAATGCCGCGGCCTGACCCTTCACGTTCTGCGCTGGTCTTAAAGGGAAGCTGTGTGAGGGGAGATGAACTTGTGATGAAAGACTCTGTATTATCCCCCCCGCCCGGCCCCGCCCCCCCATCCAAAACGACACATTGAAGAACCAATTGCGTTTCATAACATGCTCTTTGTAATTGAATCCAAGGTTTTTTTTTCCCCCACACAGTGTTACTGTAGTTCTAAAAATTGTTATGGAAAGTTAGACCTAGGTGTATTTTGACAAGTAGAAAATTACTCATGGCTTAGCCAGAATCTTGTCTGTTTTTTGACGTGACTCCATAACAAATGATTGTAGTTCTAGTGAAAAGGAGAAGATAACTTGATCTTGACCATGTCTTGATTTTAAGGAATTGGATAAGGGTCATAATGGGCGTGGCTTGCTTGAACAAGCGTAAATTCTCCGTTTGATTGTGTCTTGTTTTTGTAAATTGATAGTCTTGTAATGAGATGAGCGCTGTAGTATTGTACAAGAACAATACGTGGAGTGAGAGAGTGAAGAGCAGAGAGCTGGATGTGCTGGATTAAAGTTTGATGAGTGCTAATGCAGCGCTGCCGCAGCGGGAAGTGAGGAGCGTTTCTGCTGAGTCAGAGCATCTGAGCGGGTGGAGGAGCAGAGAGATGTCAAGAGAACCACGCTCCGGAACCTTCAAATGGCTTTAAAGTGTGTGGGAATGTTTAAAAACCATGTTGAGTGATTATTGCTGTCATTCAGAGTCTTTACGGGGCCCGGAGCGGCGTTTTTTGAGGTCTGTTTGTGCCACCTTTAATCATTTTTTTCAGTATTAATCTATCATCATTACTGTAGTTTTAGATGTTTACTATGTTTTAGATATAGTTTGTATGTGCAGTTTTTTTATGTACGTATTTTCTTGGACTTTTATGTATTTTCTTGGGTTACAAAAATCGCTTTCGTTTTGGCGCCCCCTGGTGGCCGCGAGGCTTTAAGCAACTATTTAGTTCACTTTTGCCTTCCGGTCTGTTGTCATTTCTCATCACTCTCTCTCTCTTGTCTTTCAGACTGAACGTGTGAAGTCCGCTGATGGGAAACAGAATTTTCTGGAAGCCAGAAATCGAGATTCTGCCATGGAGAACAGTGACAGTGTTTTAGCCCGGAGCAAGAGACCGGGGTCAAGCCCGGGTCAATAAAGGCCAATCCCTTTGTTACTCTCCATAAATCATCAATATTCAATACCGTTGTATATCCTCCTGAAATCTCCCAAGACTTTTCACGGAGGTCTTCTGCCTCTAGTGGACCACTATGGAAGTCCCCCCCCCAAATCTCTAAATGTGTTTTGCCAAATTGCTGCAGATGCTGTTTTTCTCCACTTGTAACGGTCATAGTAAACACTTTCTTTATTTCCTTCCTTCCTTCCACCTCTTCTTTTTTTTAAACCAGTCGTTCATCAGCATTGCTGTTGTTGAGCGGAGAGAATGGCGAGTGTGTGTGTGTGTGTGTGTGTGTGTGTGTGTGTGTGTGTGTGTGTGTGTGTGAGTAAGTCGGAGTAAAAGGGTTTTTTTTTTTTTGTACATTGTATTTATATCTAAAGTTTCAGACATGTTCTAACATTTAAGCCGCTTTTGAAATCACATTATTTTGACGTCATTTTCGCGATCATGGTACAAACGATAGCAAACAGCAACGGCATGATAAACTGTCGGTAGAATTAAAATGGAATTCCTGAAGGCCGCATTTGGCCATCATCATCATCTTCATCATCTTCATCGTGACTTCTACTGTAGACACCAACACTCCGTCCTTTACTGTGAAACGTTGACGTCACCACATCACGTGATTCGGTCACGCGCTCACCATTGGCGCGTGAGATTTGATTTCGCTTTAGTGGTTCCACGTGATTTCGTCGTGAACGGCTGCATGAATAGTGCGCAGCGTCACTATCGTTCGGCCTAGTTTAACGCTTTTCTAGTTTAAACCTCGTGGAGGATTCGGGATAGTGGTGATCTGTTGCTCGAGAGACGGGATTTTAATCCACTTTTCCGTTTCCTCGTTCAATCAAAAGCGACACTTTCACCAGAGACGCGTTTGACCGAAATCACGAACGAACTCCTCAATTTCAAAGTGTTTCGTGAATGAACTTTGCCAAAAGTGTGATCGATTTGAACTGGAGTTTTGACGGATCACACCGGGATGCACGACGGTGTGTTTTTTTGCTCACACTTTGAATCACCGATTTCCATCTTTTCTTAGCTTTTATAAGTCTACTGTGAAGCTCTTTAATATTTGTACAAATTGTATACCTTATATTCCCTAAATCACCATGTAACTAACTAATATTCATTGCAAGCATAATGGAATGTTCTATAGCAGTAGCATGAGCCTCTCACTTCTCTTTTATATTCTTTAAGCTGTTAATAGTATGGATTCAAATCATGTCTATATTTCATTCAAATAAAGTAGCATTAAAACCGACTTGTTTGTTCGTGTGTTTGTGAAGATTCATGTACGTTTGCCAGGTCGCTGTGTATTGGCGCCATCTTGTGGACAAGAATTCAAAGAGGCCAAGAGGCGACGTTAGCGTTTGTTGTATGAGGAGCGGATGTTGACAAAAGTAGCAAGATCGAAAGCGAACAGAATATTTTAAAATAAAAAAGATACCTAGAATTGAGAACCTCACATAAATGAAATCTATAGAAGTAGTGCGTTAAATGTCTCAAAGTTACTAACATTCTAAAATAAATACAAATAAAAAAAGATTAAATTAATTGTTTCACAAATACTCCAAACTGTTAAATTAATGTTAACTCTGTGCAACAACCGAATTGTTAATAAGTACACGCCGTTCTATCCGCATTTTAGCCGTTTTATTTGATACACATAGGGTTTATTTAACCATCTTGCCTGTAGTAAAATGCTGATAAAACGGCTTCAATTTTGTCCACATCCGCACCCCATAACGCGGACAGTGACAATTACTGAATTGAAAAATTGTCCCCTTAACCAATGAAAGAATCGGTTTATTGAGTTATCATGTTAGCTGTTAATTTTTTGTATTTATTTTGCTTTGTTACACTCGCAAAAAAACGGAAACGTCGCTGCTAGCAGATTTAAGAAGTGACGTCACGACGTAACCACGCCTCCAATACGTTACTGCCCCCTCTCGTTATTTTCAGGTGTGTGTGTGTGTGTGTGTGTGTGTGTGTGTGTGTGTGTGTGTGCGCGCGCACGTGGAGTAAACGTCAAGACTCGTTGTGGTTTGTGCGTCGCGGTTTTTGCGAGTTATTTAACGTCTACAAATTCAGGACAACAGTCTCTCTCAAAAAAGTAGTTAGCTACGTACTTTTTGAAAAAGAACAGTACTAATCCAGTGAGGATGACGTCCAGTGAGTTAAGTGATTCGGTGACATGAACAAGAGGCGCAAACGACACGTTGTACAAACGCTCAACGTCTGCGAACTTAATTCCGAAGCAAGAGTTTTTAACTTTTTATAAACCAGATGAAAGGGTGTTAAAATAACCACTTTGCTCCTCCTCCTACCTGCAAGCCCCGCCCTCAAGTTGCCTCACCTCAAGTCTTCTGAAGGTACTGTAACTACACTATCTTCTCTTGCCGTTTCTATCATGTTAGTGTACAATATTAGTTTTTTTTTTTTTTTTTTAACTCATTTAACTCCATAAATTAGTGGTTGGAACGGATTTAAGTAGTTCATTATTGTGGTTGGGCTAATGAATTCGACCCGGAAGAAATCGTTAAACTCTGAGGCTACGAACCTACTGACATATGTCTAAAATGTATTATTTGTCAAATGTCAATAATTAGTTGTTTCCTAATTAATAATTGATTAATAAAATGCTAGCTGTCACTTAATGGATCATTTTAAAAAATAGTTTGTTTATTGTTCGTTAAATAAGTTTTTTACTTTTCATTGCACTTGTTATAAATTTAAGAAATCGGGTGATTTTCTCAATATGATATTTTGTTGTGTAGATCACAATTTACACAAAATTTTTACATGTAATTTCTACAGTGTTTTGTAGCACATTTGTTATATTTTTAAAACTAGTATTTTTAAGACTTAGTTTTTTACTAAAACTTGCATTATCTTACAGTTTGTAAAGTTTCAAAGACTTCTGAAACTCGTTGAGACATATTTTTGCTCATTACAGTGTTTTATGAATTATTACAGTTTGATGCTCTGCTTTAAACGTTTCCAGTTTATAGCACTACTTACGTTTTTTTTGTAGTTAATCGTACTGTTAAATACATTTTAATATTTTCTTATTTCGTAGTCTATATACAATCTGGACGGTTTATTACCAATTAAACTCCCAGCGCTTTAAAAGAAAAAAAAAGAAAAAATTATATAAAACTTTTCACATTGCCACTATGGATATATTTTTTTAACATTTTATGTAACAGGCCAAAAGAAAGCAAGACTTTATTGTGATGCGCACGGGACGTTTTCATTGAAGCAAATAGAAGTCTGGAGGTGTGTTTGTTTCCAGAAGGACCAGCACCAGGCTTTTCAAAAACATAGGGCTTTATTGAGTTAACGTTCTAGCTTGTCACAAGGGTTCTTGTTCCTGAGGAGCCAGTGATCACAGTTTGCTGCCTTGGCATCGGGTTTGTGCATTGAAGGGGCTCGCGGACCCTCTCTCTATAGTAACAACTTGCATATGTAAAAAGAAGGATTGTAACAACAGAAAACGACGTTCGGCGAGGTTAAGAGCAAAAGGAAGTTAAAAAAAAAAAGCAACAATTACTCCTGGTTTCCAATTCCATTTCAGTAGTAAATTAACAGTGCCACATAGTTACACAGTACATATATACACATACAAACACACACACACACACGTTAAGTGTGTATATACACACATATTTATATACAGTATATATGTAGATGTGTGTGTATATATACGAAATCACAAATACATAATTGTGTATAATACATGTATATGTATCAACACACTTATGTATATGTACGAGTGTATGTGTGTGTGGGTGTATGTATAAATATATATATGTATATATATACAAACACACACACAGAAATATATATTCCTCAATCTGAATGAAATAAACAGCACTGAATGTGAATCTCCCTGGAATAAAAGAAAGGAGATTCTTCATCATCATCATCATCATCATCAGTGCTTCAACAGCAGGACGGTACGAAATTAATCCTCCAGTTCAGTCCGGTGACGGCGGCATCACGCTACGCTAGAACCAACATCCTACAGTAAATGCAATAAAGGACATACGAGGTTTGTGATTTAAAAAAAAAAATCTGTAAATATCACTGTACACGGCAACTGAAAAAATATATAAAAAGCAGGAGCGCGATTTGGAACAGACAAGGGTGAAGCGTCATGGCATCTTCATTGGCACAAACTAAAAAAAAAACCTCACATAAAGATAACGGGATTCCACGGAAGTCAAAAGCCAGTGAGTTGATTAGACCGAGGAGGCACTGAACGTTTGGGACGTCCCACGCGCAACACTGCAGAAAACACCCCTATGGACCGTGGATCCAGCGCGGAACCTCTACGTGTGTCCTGGGCCGCTCACTCGGCGTACTCCTCTTCGGTCTTGATGGGCGCCCCGTTGGACGAATCCGAGCCCTCGTCTTTGGCCGCCCCGCCCGGCAGCGCCACCTGGCTGAAGCACAGGTGCTTGATGACCTCGTTGGGGTTGGAGAAGGTCATCTCGCACATGTTGCACTTGTAGGGCCGTCCCGAGGAGCCGAGGAACAGCGCCTCCATCTGGCTGGACTCGTCAGCGCCGCACAGCTCCATGCTCTGGCGGTCCACCACGGTGAAGGCGGGCTCGGGGCCCAGGTTCATGCAGACGTGGCGCGCGGCCTGGTTGGCGCGGCAGAAGCTCTTGCCGCAGGCGCTGCAGCGGAAGGGCTTCCCCGTGTGGATGTACATGTGCTCCCTCCAGTGGCTCTTCTGGATGAACTTGCGCCCGCAGGTGGAGCACTCGTACTTCCTGCGCTTCACCTCGCGCTCCATGTCGGCCGCGCCCTCCAGGTTGTCGATGTCGGCGATGTCTGACGGTGGGGGCGTGTCGGCCTGGGCGGAGCACAGGCTGACTGCCGCGGTGGTGGGGACGGGCGTGGCGGTTTCGGGGTGGGGCGAGAGGTCGGCGTGGAGATGCTGCGGCGGCTCCTCGTCCATGATGACGGGCGTGGCCGCGGCCGTCACGGGCACCTCCTCCACCTCGGGCGTGGCGGCTCCTCCGCTCACCATGGGCGAGGCCACGCCCGACTCCAGCACCAGGGGCAGCATGGCCTGCGTGTGGAAGAGCAGGTGTTCGCGCAGGGCGTGGCGCTGGGTGAAGCGGCCCCCGCACACGTGACAGGTGTAGTGCTTCCTGAGGGACGAGCTCCGCCTCATGATGCTGGGCTTCACGTGCAGGATGGTGTTGGCGTTCAGAGACGAGGGGGGCTCGCTGGTGGGCGTGTCCGTCTCGCCGGGTTCCCTCTGACTGGTGCTGGGCGACGCCTCCATGTCCATTTCGGACGGGGCTGGGCGTGTCTTGGGGCGGGGCAGCGTGGCGCTCTTGTTGGCGTCCGAGTCGAAGGGGGAGGTGGAGTGCGCCCGGGCCGAGTGGCGGCTTGTGGGCGTGGCCTGCTGGTCTGATATCTGGATGCCGTAGAGCGAGGAGGAGAGCGGGACGCTGACCTCGGCGTGGGCGGGCGGGGCGTGGCTGGCCTCGTGGATGAGCGGGTAGGCGTGCAGGAACTTGACGCCCTGCTCCAGCCGCGCCGGGTCGATGAGCTGCGTGGCCAGCTTGCCCGTGTACATCAGGTTGAGGAGGTAGCTGAAGATGTCGGGCTGGATGTCTGAAGGCTTCAAGCGAACACAGTCACTGGTGGAGAGGAAAGATCACGTTATAGTGGCGGCAAACACGTTTGATCACGGCTGAAAGCAGCAATGGTGGAGTGTCGTCAAGTCATCTTCTTTTGTAAGGCATTTGTAAAGACGGAAGACTGACCAAAGTGCTTTAACGCTTTGACAAAACTCTAAAAACAAAACCGCACACAAAATGATATCTAAAGCTGTGTTCATTTTGGCACAGATTTTGAATTTAGTTTTAGTCCGTCTTTTGACCAAAACTCAGTTTAGTTTTAGTCCCGATTTAATCATCTTAATTTTTTTTTGTTTTAGTCTAATTTTAGTCGACTAAATACCACAGCATTTTCGTCGACTAAATTACAGTATAGATTTAGTCAACGAAAATAAAAGTGCTATATATTATAGGCTATATAAGGTTTACTAAAGTTGCTATGTCTAAGAAATCCGAATACGTAGTTAACTATGAACATATAAAATATATACAAAGATCTAATTTGAAAAAACATTTCTTTTTCTTTAAGGTGGCGTTTTGTTTCTGCCTGTGATTGTTGCTCCAGTCGCGGCGTACAGATCGTTTTTTTAAGATCGCGTTGAATGTAAAACGAATCCATATATCTGAGCGTTGTTTCCTGCTGGAAAAGACGTTTTTTTTATAGTTCTCGTTTCGTTTTCGTCAGGTAAAAAGTAGAAAAGGAACGCAGACAATGATGACAAAATATTTCATCAACGAATTTAACACTGATCTAAAGTCAATAAAATGAAACGGGAAAGCCGTTTTAACCATGATAAATTGTGTTGGATTATTTGTGTTGGATTAAATATTTCAATAAAGTATAAGGCACAGCTAAGGCACATTTTATGTTTTATAGCGCCATCGTCAGGTATGAAAACCGGTTTGGAATCAAATGATCAGCAGTTGCCGACCAATCACAAGCCACCTGAAGCAGGACTTTGCTTTGGTTGCTAAGGCGACAGTGGTGTGTTCCCATTAATTAAAAAACAGGAAAGGAGGAGGAAAAAAGACGGATCAAAGGAAAAGCTTTTCACTCTCCCATGATTCTCATTGGGCAAGTTTCGGAAATGCAAATGGTTTATCTTCAGGACTTTTCTGCGGAATTGCACGTGGAGACCAACATGACTAAACAGAATGTGATGTGGTGTTACCTGTCCTGGTGTATGAACAGCATTCGGAAATAGTTGGAGAAGGCGGCCAGAACGGCCTTGTGCGCTTTGAAGAAGACGTCACCGATGGCCACGGTGCAATCACACAGGAAGCCGAACTCCCGCTGCGCGTTCAGCTGCTGCAGCAGGACCAGCCCGTGATTGGCCAGATCCATTCTTCCACCTGCAATCACACCATCGCGCATGATTACTGCATGTGTGTGTGATTAATCTCGTCCTCGCGCTGGCCACTGGCCCCTTTCACACATACAGACTTTAAATTGTAAATTTAAATCGGTAAATTGCCGTCATGCAATCGTGTGAGAACCGGCACTTTTTCAAAATTACCGGTAAATTAATTCCGGCAATGAAAGCCGTACCATAAAAACCAGTATGAGCAGTTAAAAAGGGGAAAAAATTATATTTAATGTAATTATATTGCTTCAAACTATTCAGTGATTATAAGAGATTTTGTCGCCAAATCAGAGGAACAGTGTGACGCCACATGAGAAAATTTCCGCCGTTATCCCCGTTTACAAATGCGCGGCTGGGTGGGGTAAAGGGTGTCGCGAGTTGATGTTACAGAATATACCGGCATTTTCAAAATGCTGTGTGAATGGTGCTTTACCAGTAAAATGCCCATGCTTGTGTAAACAGATTTACCGGTAAAGTCGTACTGGTAATTTTCCGGCAATTTACCAGGATTGCTGTGTAAAAGTGGCTGATGTCTTTTGAGTTAAATGGCAGAACTTTTTTAACGAGGAATAATTTCACGTTATTTAACCACAGAGGAGATAACTCACATTGCTTTTATTACTACTTGGCGTGTGAACAAATAAACGGATAGTTGGGAGTGGAGAGACTGGCAGACAGACGGTTGGATGGAGAGTTAAACAGAGTGTGATAGTTGGAGACATTTGGAAAGACAGACGATTGGGTAGAGAGAACGTTTTAGATTGGAATCTAGATCTAGAGATCGATTGGAAATACTGGACAATGAGGAGATTGGATGGACAGAAAGGGAAAGTTTATAGACAAGATTACACATCGAAAGAAACGACAGTAGGGTTTAAAGAAAATGTTGGACAGATAGACAGATGTTGGGTAGACGGAGGGTTCTAGAACACTGAAAAAATGGCGTGACGGATAGATTGATAGAGCATTACGTAAACAGTTGGATAGACAGATGGTTGAAAAGAACGACAGTTGGATTGAAAGACAGATGTTCGAAAGCAGACAATTGAAACTACAGACAGTTGGATGCACACAGACGGATAGACAGATGTTTATAAGGCGTTGGGGAAAACAGGTTGGATGGACAGACAGTTGGATGGTGAAATGGTAGGATGGGAACACTTTGTCGCAGACAGTAGATAAAATGTAGATAAAATGTGATAAACAGATGACCGAACAGACAGACAGACGGTTAAAGGAAAAAAGTTGGGAAAAACAGATAGTTGGATGAACAGGTTGGATGGTGAAACGAGTGGATGGAAACACTGTCGCACCTGAGAAGACAGAGAGTTGGAAACAAAATGTGATAAACAGATGCCTGAACAGACACATCAATTGGTAATAGACGAAGAACTGATTCCACAGACGTCAAACGTTCCAAAGAAACGAAACACATTCTCACAATCCTTGTAAATGTCGCCGAACATAAAACAGCGACTTTAACGAAGTGAGACGGGGCAGTGAGGAATCTCCCGGAGCTTCAGAAGGAACACCACAGCTCTGGCTTTCCCCCCCGAGGCCGAACCTTTGTCCCGGTCATTAACCCTCAGATACCAGCTCAGCAACTTCTGCCGTGGACGTCCACCACCCTAAAGGTCAAGCACGGCGTCACATGACTGGCTCTTCACACGGCATTCCTGAGACGCCAGCTCCTCGCCAGCAAGAGCCAGTGTGTGTGTGTGTCTTCTAGTGTTCTCCACACGTCAGTGCTCTTATCGATCAAACTTTGATGTCCTGGGAATCAAACCTATGAGCAGCGGATCTACTAAAACTGCCGACTTCTGTTAGAAACACTTTTGTCTTTTTCCATTTTGACCCTTTTGCTTTTTGGTTCTGTTGACCAGCAGTGGCTGGTTGTTGGGTCGACTTGACCACGAACCTCTTCAAGATCTGGGTTTGATTGTAAGGCCTCACAGGAACCCGGTCAATGCTTATTTAGAAGCGAGAGTAAGAATACTTTTACTGTAATTTTACAAGGAGACAACGGTGGCTCTCTCTCGTAATTTCGTTACAATGTTGTACCCCAATGCTGTTATGACGATAAACTACTACTAATAAGAACTGTGACAATGTGTTTGAAATGTCTAAAAAGCTGTTCTCGTAGGAATGAAGACCTTCTGTAATGACGCTAGAGGCAAGTGTGTGTGTGAGTGAGAGAGAGGTTATGCACAATGAATAAAACTATTTAAAACATCTCAAACAGATCTTAGATCTTAAAAAGCAAAAGATCACACAAGTGCGGAAAGAGCAGGAAAAAGGAAGATTGTGGAACGGAAGTTCAGCGCACGTATGAGGAGAAAAACGCAAACTCGCAGATGAAAATGTAGCATCGACAAATCGAGTCTGAAACATGTTAATTCAGTGGAGTATTTATTCTGACATCAGACTCTCTCAGTGTTAATGAAGAACTTTACGCAGAGCGGCTTCCGCCTCGACTTCTGTTGCCTCGACGCAACGAGAATTTAAGAACGAGGAAGGAAACTGAGCAGGAAACCGCACTTTCTTCTCAACTGCTGCCTGAACTCATCGTGTGGACTGAGTCTCTGGCCTACTCCACCACACACACAGACACACACAAAAACATCTAAAGACACATCACCCACACACACCAGCCAAAGACACTACACACACACAGCACCCAAAGACTCTTTATACACACACACACACACACACACACACACAACAGCCAAAGACACTACACACACATCCAAAAACACTTTATACACACACACACACGTTTAGGAGGAGATCGGCCCAGGTGTGCAGTAGCCTGGATGGACCTTCTGCACAAACATGCGTATGACAGGAAAACTAGTATTTTCCTATAAATCTAAGAAAACGAATACGAAGAAAAAAGCAAAACGCGTGTCCAGAGCAGCGAGATCGGCTCAACTCCTCGCCCCAACGGAACCCGGCCGGCCGGATCTCTCTCTCTCTCTCCCCCCCCCATCAGCGCGGATCTCCTCGCCATCTACAGGTGCTTCCTGCTGCTGCAGCCGCCGCGCCGCGCACACCAATCGCAACCGTCTCAGGCGCTTCTCGCGGCGGCTCCTCCCTCGCGCGGAGACACGTGGAACGGACACATCTCCCGCAGAGAGCGACCACTTCCGCAATCTGTTTTCCCCTCGCCAAACCCAACGCAAAAAAGCGCGATACGCACGACGCGAAGCCCCGACAATAACGCGACGGCCCAACGGACAATAACGGCCGCGGCGGGGACGCAAACACGCCGCCAAACGGACGCTCGGTCGCGGGGAGGGGGGAGAGAGAGGGAGGAGGGGAGTCACCGAGACGCCCGCTAAACTACACCAACATAACAACAACACACACACACACGAACGCGACAAAGGTGGAAAAGCGCGCCGCGGCTCTCGTACCTTTCCGCCCGGTGAAGCGTGAGGCGCTCGGCGAGTCGAAGCGTGTGTGTTACCGGGAGGCTCGAGGCTGCTGTGCTCCTCGCGAGCGCTGCATCGGCGGCGATGGTCGTCGGTGTTTTCCGGTCGGGTTACGTTACAATCACATGACTGTCTAAAAGGGCTTAAACGGCGGTTGTAAAAAGCCACTTCCCCCGCTACGGGAAAACGCGACGTTGTTTTCTGGCGCGCGACGCCCGAGCTAGTGGCCGCTGCTCCCGCGACGTGGCTCCGCGAGCATGTTTACGGTGCGGAGGGCGCGAGCGTTTGCGAACGTTACACACGGATTTTGGTGGAGTTGAATAGCCGGAGGTCACGTTCCCCACCCCCACGTCAAGATAACGTCTCGAGACAGATCCACGCCGCAAAGCGATTTGCATGTCGGTTGACGTCTCGGGTCCAGAAATATGCCGAGTGTTTATTTGTTGATTATCGCCCTTGACAACCGCGACGCCGTTATTCGCACCTTTGACGCTCGTTTGACGACTATAAAAAGAAGAGCGAGGTTAAACACGCTCTCTAATGGAATATGTTGAATCTTGTTTGTAAACGTGGTGTGAAATATTAATTTTGACTATTGGAAGCTTTTAATATTCATAATTCATGTTGTTTGTATAATCTGATCAAAGTTTGAAAGGAGCGATTTGGCACAACTTTTGTCTGTTGGGACTGCTGATTAATCACATCATTAATGTAATATTATTTATTCAAGTATATTATAATATTATAATAAATATTATTTCTACAAGTATAATATGTATTGGTATATAATAATGTTTAAGTAAATTTGTCACATATACCAAGTTCGTTAACCATGTGTAGAAAACATGTGGTGGTCCGACCAAAGGATTCTTCAACACTAGTACGAATCGACTCATTTAAGTCAGTATCTCGCCGTTATGGACCAGTCTCGTTTGACTCGGTGTAGAGCATGAAGAAGAGTGAATGAAGTTCCCCGGTCAAACCGGACAGGGACATTTTGTTCGAGGGGCCAGTGATTCTAGGGTCGAACACTCCCTGGGAAAAGTCTGGTCACCGTATGTGGCTATAACCGGAACAAAGTCAACAAGCCGTTTTCTTCAACGTTACATTGCTGATGATTATTTACTGCAGCATGAATGTAAAATGCTATTTGTGGATAGTTATACCAAGTTTATAAATATATAGCCCTAATGTATATACCGTATACTGTGTGTGTGTGTGTGTGTGTGTGTGTGTGTGTGTGTGTGTGTATGTGCGTGCGTGTGCGTGTGTGGACGGTTAAACGCAGATTGTCGATACACAATGTCGACACTGCCCCTTGTGGCCATATCAACAAACTCGCAAAATTATCCACGTTTTTTTTCTTTTTTAAAAAGTAGTGTGCTTATAGTTTGCGTGTGAGTGAGTGTGGAATGCACACCAATATACGCGCATATAACACTTAAGATCAAGACTATTGTTTTTAAATCCAGCTTTTTTTGCATAAACTCTAAAAACGTTTGCGCTCGTTCGCGGTGAGGAAGAGGAAGAAGAGGATGTCGCTCTGACCCGAGATGCAGGAAACGTGGGGGTTTCACACCCACCCACGCAGAGATCCCACTAACACACACTCATGCAATATTAAACGGCGGCGTGGAGCTTTAACGAGCTGCAGTGTTCATATGAGATGGTTTTAAAAAATTATAAAGATATTTTCAATATCACGCGGGTCAGATATTCCCTGCTCATGTGACGTCACATCTTCGAAGTGTCAAAGTAGGGCTCCGTAGTGAAGTCGTATGTATATAAACAAATAAACAAAGACGGCGTATATGGGTTTAATTCGTATTTCTGTTGCTTTGTTTCGTTTAACACGTTCTTGTTAATCGCAACCCACATCCAGCCATTTTGTTACTGAGACCTTCGAGTAAGCAAGTATTGGATATTTAAAACACGCGTCTACGACTGCTAATTCAAAAAGACACATTTTGTTTGTCGTATACGATCTATTTCATTTTACGTACACACAGTACGCAAACCCGTTTTAACAATACATATAAGCATATTACCCTGTTCTTGATTTACTATACATTCACGCTTTAAATACTGTACTTTTTTTTGTTCCAAAAGAAAATAGCCAGACGTTTGGAATATACGTACTGTGTTTATCGAAAAGAATTATGCGGTTGACGTTCCTTTGTGTCACCACAAGATGGCAGCAAACCCATGCGACCGTTTAAGACTGTATTGAAACCGACGAGCGATTGTTTACAGTCGACCGTTATTCAAACATCACGTATTCGACTGAATAAAACGCTGAAAGTTTCGCGTGGCTATAATTTGAGGAAAAAAGCACGGTGTCTTCTGAGTGTTTTAAATCAATGACAACACGTGAACTCAATGGAGGTTTTTAAATAAAGCTTCGTATACGAAATCCTCGTCACACACACACTTCCTGTTTACAAAGATGGAGGCGGATGGCGCGTTGGTCCCGCAGTCTCTTTCTGCTAAGTTTGAGGGGTATGTCTTCATAGTCAGCGCTGTTGATTTACGTTCTCTGTGTATGTCACGTACGTACAACACAAAGAGTTGTATGATTGTAAGAATCATCTGTCGTGTCTGTGGTCGCGCTATTGTGGCCCGCCGGTGGGGAGTTGAACTTGCCGCCAAAATCCCGGGGGTCCTTGTCCATGACACTGGCCCCCACATGCCCACCACGGCTTAAAACTACCCTCTGCTCTGGGGTTGTGTGTCACTTCACTCGCTGATTTAGATGCGACCTCTAGTGGCCCTATCGACAAATTCCCTCACTTTACACAGAAATCGGGTCTCGAACTTGCCATGGACCTCGAACTCGGTCAGCTGTACCTTTTACCCTGTTCTGTACTAATACTGTTTTGCCATTTGTCCAAATAAACTGCTTCTGATGACAAATTGTTAAAAAAAAAAAAAAAAAACGCATTTGTTTTCCTGTATTTGTGTCTGTTTTTTTTTTGTGCTCTCGATTTCACTTGCGAACTCGCATGCGATTTCCTCAGTTGTTTCTGGTCCTGAGGGGGAGACAATAATTGTGTGTGTGTGTGTGTGTGTTTATTAGGTCTTTCGCGTACCTCACAGTGAGAGACCGGCTGCCGACCATTCTGACCAAAGTGATAGACACGATACACCGCAACAAGGACACTTTCCTCCGGACTTATGGCGAGGTATGACTGCTGTAATCTCACCTCTCCGTCATCACTCACTTCCTGCACTCGTTAGTCAGCCTGGTTGATTTTCATTTGGACTTGATTGTTCTTTTTCTTCTACAATCATGATTTTTGTGACTTTTGTAGATTTATGGTCGGATGGAAATACAGACATTGATTGATAGATGGATAGAGAGATAGATAGATATACGAAAAGATAGATATACATACATACATGCATGCCTAAATGGATGGATAGGTAGACCGATAGATATAAAGATAAAAGAAAAAGATAAATAGATACATACATACATACATATACGGATAGAAAGATGGATACGAAAATATAGACACACACATACATAAATGGATAGATAGGTAAGAAAAGATGGATACATGCATGCATACATACATACATACATACATAAGGATAGATAGATAGATAGATAGATTTGATTGATAGATAAGAAAAGATAGATAGATGCATACATACATAAAGATAGATGAAAAGATTTATTGATAGATGGATAGATAGATAGATAGATAGATAGATAGATAGATAGATAGATAGATAGATAGATAGATAGATAGATAGATAGATAGATAGGATGGATAGATGGGGAGGGAGACGGATATATTTATGGTTGGATGGAGATGTGGACAGGAAGACGGGATGATAGTGGATGTGATGGGCGTGTTCTAACAGGAGGGCGTCCGGGCAGAGAAGAGCGCCATTTCCTTCCTGTCCAAGCTGAGGAACGAGCTGCAGACAGACAAGCCGGTGCTGGCGCTCGCCGATCACGCAGACGACACGCACGCCTGGAACGACTACATGAGGAGGCAGCAGGAGCTGATGGAGGACGGGCAGCCGGTCAGCTGGTTCAAGTCCCCGTGGCTGTATGTGGAGTGCTACATGTACCGCCGCATCCAGGAAGCCCTGCACCTCAAGTGAGGAACCACGTGTTAATGCACGGCGTCTTATTGCTGATCCGCTAAGTTCATCGTCAGTTTACAGGGACTTAAATACAAGTTGTTTTTTTAACTTAAACTCAGTTCAACTCAACTCAACTTTATTTATCAAACCTTAATTTCAACATCTGAGTCGTTTAATTGTGTAGTTTCACTTAAAATTTAGTTTACCGTATTTTACTTAATACATATTATAACAGATATTTTACTGTGTCTTAAGATTATCTTATTTTAATAGGTTTCTAAAATTTACATCTAAAAGTCTAAAAAAGTTGCTGACGTTTTGATTTTTTGAGTCGGCCAAAGTGCTGTACACACAACAGTCAAGCATATTACAACAATGAGTTATAAAACAGATGTAAAACAAATTAAGATGATAAAAGACAGTAAACAACAACAGATAAAGCTCTGTCCTCTCTGAGTTTCCTCCTAGTCTCCGTGATGACTAGAAGTCGGTTGTCTGCTGACCTAAGACAGCGTTATGGAGTGTAAGGATGGAGTAGGTCAGACAAATATTTCAGCGCAAGACCATGCAGACACTTAAAAACAAATAAAACTATTTTAAAATCAACCCAAAAAGAAACCGGTAGCCAATGAAGAGCTGCTAAAGTTGGAGTGATGTGCTCTCGTCCTTTAGTGCCGGTTAAACAGCAGCATTAACAAATACAAGTATACACTTTTAATACATAATTGGATGACCAGGTTAGGTCACATGGTGCTTTCAGTGACCACTAGGGGAGCTGCTGCAAATTTGGAAAAAAAAAAAGTTTTGTTTAGTTTTTTTTTTCTTTGTTTTTTTTTTTCTACTTAATTTCAGGTAAAAACCAGCTCTGCAAGTCTAGGGGCGAAAACAGTAACAATCTAATTTTTATGAGGTGAATTGTTTGGTGGGTAGCTTTATTTTGTGGTGTGTTACATTTTTGTGATTGCAATTTTATTCCTTACCTCTAATGCACTTTGCATCACTGGTGCTACATTTAATACAATATATATATATTTTTTTCTTTTTAAGTTTTTTTTCAACAAAACTATCATGTGGAATAAAAAAAAAACGTTTTAAGCTTTCATTCAGTGGGGGCCAGGAGTAAATGTGTAGATTAAATCAGAAATGTTAAGAAAAACATATGCAAGTATCCAAAGAGTTAAAAAAAAAGCGCATCAATGGAATTTCTCCAGAATGTAACTTATTTATTGATTATTTCAGTATTTGTTTGGCTTTTTTATGAGTATTGGTTCCATCCACACATGTGCGACTGTTAGCAAAAACAAAGATCTCAATTGATAATATTAGAGAATTGAAAAGTAAAAAAATATATACATAACAACGACCAGGTTGAAGTATGTCTGCTGGAATTACAGAGAACACTATTGGAAAATAAAACAAAGACGTGTGGTTGGTCTTCTATCACCTGCAATTACATGTTTCCAGAAATCGCAAGAAAACGCTTTTTCCCGAAAACTTCAGAGTTTTTCCCGAGTGTGTGTGTATTTGTGTGTGTGTGTGTTGCTGAAATTGACGTCTGTTTTCTCCCTAAATATGCATGTTCTAAATCCCTGATTTTTTCTCACTACAGTCCACCAATGGATGAGTTTGACGTGTATAAGGAGGGAAAGACGCAAAGCTTCTTTGAATCCCAGCAAGCCATTAAATCCCTCTGCACACATCTACAGCAGCTCCTCAGCGACCCGCAGAACACCAGCGAGTCTCGGCTGAAGGAGAACTTCCTCACGCTCCTGCAGGTCAGCACCATCACCAGACCATCACACTATCCCCCCAGTTTACCCTTTACCTACTGTAGTTATTATGAAACCCTTTTTATTATTAATACTGTTGCGGCTGTAAGTTTAACTTTGAACTTGTCAGCCTTGTAGGGAGAAACATTTCTTTACGCGTGAAACATGAGTGAATCAAAAACAGTTCTTTAATAGTTTTTCCATAATCTAGTAAACAAAGCCCCCAAAACAAAGAGGACTTGCTATCTTAACATTTTCCTGTTTTATCCAAACTCTGTTTCCTCGCTTGTGTCCTGATTATTTATGTATTATTATTTATATATTATGTGTTGTGTCCTGTATTATTTAATGTCCTGAAAGCTACATACAGTTTTCACGATTCCACTATAAAAAAAGTTGTTTCTATTCTCCGATTTACTCGCGATTTACCCATCAGCTATTGATCATGTACAACCTAAGCTTTCTGGGCAACAGATAAACCAATCAAAGTCGAGCATATTGTGTGCACAATAATAATACACAAATCTAGCATGAAACATCAATAACATTTGTCTCATTAAAATTAATATTTAATATTAAGTCAAGGTCAACAAACACGAAAGGGCTGGTTTACAACTGCTCATTTAATTGTGTAGTTTCACTTAAAATTTAATTTACTGTATTTTACTTAATACATATTATTAAAAATATTTTACTGTGTCTTAAGATTATCTTATTTTAATAGGTTTCTAAAATTTATATCTAAAAGTCTAAAAACATTGCTGATATGTGACTGTTTCTCCTTGGAAAGGAGGATTAATGGCTTAACCGTGTTCAAAAAGTGTTTATTGAGTTTTAGACATCACAAACAAATGACATCATAACTTTTGTGGTCAACGTTGGTCGATTAATTAACCACAGTATACAGTATTTGGCAATAATATCACAAACCGCTAGAGGGCAATGTTTCCCCAGTTGCGAAACCTTGTGTTGTAGAATCAGAATCGACTCTATTGACCAAGTTGCAAGTGACAACAAGGAATTGAGCTTGATCTGACTCCGCCTTTTCCCGTCTATTTTGCATATATTAACATAAATATATAAATAAGAAAAAAAAGAAAAACAATGACATTTATCAAACATAAATAATGGTATTGTATTATAGTACTTAATGTAAGGAGTTCCTGTGAGTGTGCTGTGTTTGTTCTCGTCACTGGTGAAGCCCGGAGAGTGTGTGATGTTGTCTTCTGTTGAGGTGGAAACAAGTGCGACCTGTAACGTACGGTTGTTTACGTCTGCTTGTTTACTAGATATAAGTAGTTTAACACGTCATTTTATTATTTTATTATATTTAAAATAGTTTGAAATTTTGTATCAAGGTTGATACTGACGACAAATGTAAATAAAAAGCATTGTACTTTTTCGCACTATAAATCTATTTCCTGAACTTTTTTTCCACATAAGGCACATATTTTTCAAATTTTATGTATAATTATCAATAAATCAACTTTATTTATAAAGCACTTAAAAAACAGCTGTGGTTGACAACTAAGTGCTGTACACAGAGAGTCCAACAGGGCAACTAAAATAACAGTAAAAACAACACAATGTAAAACACAATATAAAACAAGACTTTAAGAAACAATATAACAAGACGGCAATAAAAGTACTCAAGACGAGAAAATCCAATAAAACCATTTAAAAACAGAACGCCAGAGAATAAAAATGTGTTTTTAAATGAGTCTTAAAAGTTAATAGTTAATAGTATAGTTAAAAGAAAATATAATAAAAATATAAGGATCACACTACACAATTTCTAAAGGACTATTAGGATTTTAACCCTTTACTGCGTTTGTACCACTGGTGATACACTTTGTTTTTTGTGATTACAGGCCCTTAAATTAAAAAAAAAAGGACTTGATAAATTCAAACATACACTTGTAATGCATAATTTGATCACCAGGTGGCAATTAACTGCTCCATTGCCTTTCCACAGCAGTGACCACTAGGGCAGCCGCTCCAAATTTTGAAAAAGTGATTTTTTTTTCAGTTTTTGCGGTCTAGGGGGAGAACAATAACATTTTTGCTCAAACTCCTAAGAGAAGGGTTGTCTGGTGGATTGCTTGAATGTGGCGTGGTAAATTTTTGTGATTGAAATTTGAACCCTTTCCTTTATTACACATTGTATCTTCTGGTGATACGTTTAAAATAATGTTTAAAATTAAATTTTTTTTTTTTTTTTTTCATTTTTTTTTACTATTCTTATTAGAAATGTTACGTTGAATTGAAAAAAAAAATCGGATTTTTTTTTTTTTTTAAACAAAACGTCTGGAAGCCAGCAGTAAAGGGTTAAACGTGCCTCGTAGTAGATGAAGATCCTCGGTGAAGCCCGTGCGTGATGTTGTCTGTTGTGGTGGATCTTCACAGGTTTCCCTGTGGGGAAACAAGTGCGACCTGTCCATCTCGTCCGGCCGGGAAAACCCTCAGAGCTCCAGTCCCGTCCCGTCTCTGCCCGATCTGAGGCGCTTCATCCTAGTGGACCACTCGGAGCAGGTGTGGTCCTCTCTGACGGCCGGCTCCGCCCACACCGTGGACTTCGTGTTGGACAACGCCGGCTTCGAGCTGCTCTCCGACCTGGTCCTCGCCGACTTCCTGGTGTCGACCGGACTGGCCAAACGCATCCGCTTCCACGGGAAATCCTTCCCCTGGTTCGTCTCGGACGTCACGAAGCGGGACTTCGAGTGGACAGTCGCGCAGACCGCGGCGTTTAACCACAAGTGGGCGTCGGCCTGCGGCGCTCGGTGGCGGCAGCACGTGAAGGGCGGGGTGTGGTCCTACCATGACCACGCCTTCTGGACGCTGCCCCACGAGTTCTGCGACATGCCCCGGGACGCCGCCGACCTCTACGCCAGCCTGCTGACCTCTGACCTGCTGGTCCTGAAGGGAGACCTGAACTACCGCAAGCTGACGGGGGATCGGCTGTGGCGGCCCGTGACGGAGCTGTCCCGCGCTCTGAGGGGCTTCCTGCCCGCCCCGCTCTGCTGCCTCCGCACCCTGAAGGCCGAGGTGCAGGTGGGTTTGCAGGAGGGTCAGGCTGAGCGGCTCTCCTCACTCGACCCGGCCTGGATGACCAGCGGGAAATACGCGGTGGTGCAGTTCACTAGCCCGCGCTGAGGGGGGCGACACACGCGCTTCCCACACTGTAAATGTTGCTTGTTGTGATAATAAAGGCGTTATTGCTGCTGGTTTCTGTCTGCGCTGATGAGATCCGCTGCACTCGCTCACTGCGCTTCTTCAGAAGGTCCCGTGTAGGTGCAAAAGCGGCTAATGATGACGTCGCACTACTTGATTGGTTCCCAAGATGACGCGTAAGATAGGAAAAAAAGGGAAATAGGAGAAATATAACCTTTGCGGTCAAATGTTAAATCTATACTCGACTTTAACACCCTATTGTTTACAACCGTATGACGCTGCTTTTGATTATAGTTTTCAATGTCACTAATTATAGTCGTCAATGTGTAAAACCGTCATTTGGGCAAATTAAACCAGACTGCACAGCATAAATGAAGGTTTTCTATACAGTCATACATTTACTCGATGACACTGCTTGGTTCGAGTGCTGTAACCAGGGTGTGACGTCATCATTACTCGCCAGCCCGAGCCAATCTTGTACCTACACCGGTTAAAACATATCAAACATACTGTGGCTGTATTATTGTGGACGTAGGGTAACATTAAAAGGAAAGTTGCTAGCACACTTGATTGCAAATTATTTCATTTTTGTTTACTAATGTGTTATAACATGATAGTGGGTTAATTACACTGTTATTAACACTGAAACATGTCTTTTTGACTTTTGAATCGATGCTGTTGGAACTGATTCGCAATCGGAACAAGTTCACACTTTCATTCGTTGTCATGTCAAAAACGTCATATTTTTTTGGCCTATAATCGTTCAAGCCCAGGGGTGGGCAAACTGCGGCCCGTTAAATGTTTTAATCTGGCCCGCAGAACTTGTAAAAAATAAATCAAAGTCAAATTTTTTTTAGTTAATCTGTTATGAAGGGTTATTTAATTTTTTTTTTTATGTAACACATTTTAAAAAGCGGAACCATGAACACAAAAAGTGTATTTTTTACATGTATTTGTATACAAAAATATCAAACGTAAATTTTCAAGAAACAAACAAAAATTTCCGTTTCAGGATTTTTCGTCAATTTCTTTTTTTTTTTCGTTTGGACTTCTGGCACAAGCGTCACGTGGCAGCGGCCCTTACTCTGATTGGCTGGTGAGAATGTGATTGACAGCTGCTTAATCAGGAAGCCCGATCCGACCCCTTTGTCAAATGTTAGCAATTAATGTGGCCCCCGAATCAAAAAGTTTGCCCACCCCTGTTCTAGCCCATAATGATTCGTTCTCCCTGGCAGTACTTATTGTTCATTTAGTGTTATTCATTTTGAGCAAGATATTACATTTCCTACTCGCCAGGAATTGCAGACACACATTTACTGTTTGTAATATTTCCTGTTGACTGACAGATGCAACAACCAATAGAAAAGGAGATTTTAACTTGTGAGCCCATTAAACAACCTACAAATAAGTGGCGGTTATAGAATTGTGAAAAGCTTCGGAAGACGTTTCTGTTTATAATCTGTAACGTACGGTTGTTTATGTCTGCTTGTTTAGTAGATATAAGAAGTTTAACACGTCATTTTATTGTGTATCTTTAAATGAGTTTGATTCAACTGTTTAACTATGTATCAAGGTTGATACTGACGACAAATGTAAATAAAAAGTATCGTTCTTTTTCGCACTATAAGGCTGATGAACTGATCTATTTCCTGAGCTTTTTTCCACATATTTTTAAAATGATATGTAATACAAGGCTCACACTACACAATTTGTAAATGATTATTAGGATTTTAAACGCTCCTTGTAGTCCAAAAAAAAAAAATCCAGTAGATTAAAATGGCTGCTTATGATACAACTACAGTCAGAATTGTAAGACGCGTTTGAAGAACTGAATGAACATAAAATACATAAAAATGAACAACAAAGCTCGTCAAAGCGACTTCCTCAAGGTCCGACTCATTATTTTATGTATCTAAAGCTTTTTTTTTCCCCGTCAGAGCGGTTTGAGCCGAAGCTTCTTGACTCTGGGCTGATCGCTGGTTCACGGCGTGTTCTTGTTCTGGCGTGTGCGTTCTGTTCCTGCGGTTACGTAACTGTGATGTGAACGCGGCTGAGTTTGGGGGTGTTTGCCCTGTAAGCAAGGCCACAGTCCTGCTCTCTGAACTTAAGATTCACACCAATCAATCATTCAACCGCTTCTGTGTTGGAATGTTTTAGGGATTGAGACTGTGATGATGATGAGGAGGAGGAGGAGGGTGATGATGGAGTGTGTTTGTGTGCGTGTGTGTGAGTGGATGGAAGAATAAATCATTTATGCTGTACTATTTACTAAAATAATTTGATAAAATGCATACTAGATTTTAATCAAGTCTCATGAACTTAATTTAAGTTAACAAATTAAAAGTAATGCATATTGCTTATTATTACTTGTATACTAAGTAATACATAATAAAATAATTTGATAAATTAATGTGATGAAACTTGACATTCTCTAATATGCATTTTAAGTTAACACATTAATTGTATACTAAGTAATACATTAATATTACTTATTATCACTCATATACTAAGTAATGCATAATAAAAAAGGTGATAAGTTAAGTTGATGAGACTTGACATTCTCTAATATGCATTTTAAGTTAACTCTATAATTGTACACTAAGTAATACATTAATATTTCCTATAAACTAAGTAATACAAAGTAAAAGAATTTGATAAATTAAGTTCATAAGACTTGATATTCTCTAATATGCATTTTAAGTTAACTCATGAATTGTATACTAAGTAATACATTCATATTACTTATTATTACATAATGTATACTAAGTAATTCTTAAAAAAAATTAGTAAATTAAGTTCATGAGACTTGATATCTAATATGAATTTTAAGTTAACAAATTAATTGCATGGTAAACTAAGTAATACATTATGTAAATTAAAAAGTTAAATATTTACTGAAAGTTAGCATAAACCTATTTACAGAATATTTGTATACGCATATGGTGTTTTCCTTGCGTGTACAATATATATATATATATATATATATATATATATATATATATATATAATATATACACACATATATTTATTATTTTTGGTATATTTTAAAAATATTTATTTTATAATTTTTTATTTTTTTATTTTTTTAACCTGTGAGTTTTCCTTTCAATTACTTTGCACCACAGATTAGTTGTTTGCAAAGATTAAGCTACTCTATAAATAAAATATTTATAATTATAACTTTTTATTATTCATTATTATTATTACTATTATTATGTTAATGTTAAATATAAAATACAAATTAGATGCCTTGTGTCACAAACACACTACAAATGGACAATTGTGCTAGTGGTGATGATCACATTTAAAATAAAAACGCAGACTTCCTTAAATGTGTAACGTCACATTTTCAACTCTCCATATTTTAACTCTCCATATTAATAACTCTCCATAAGAAAAGCCACAATGTTGTCATGATTTGTCAGCGACACACTCCACGTATTTCCCATTTCACCACGGTTCCGAGGAGCGATCGGGATAATCAAAGCACTCGACACCCAAGCCTTTTAAAGACGGTCACAGGCGCGTGTCATTTCCCCCGGTGCGGCGGCTAAAGCACATCATCACCTGTGCCATTCAAAGGTTGGCGAGCGGGTGGGATTGTGACCCGCTATCTCTTGTTTACCTGGTTGCCATGACCTGCTCTGAAGAGCCAGCGCCAGTATCGACCTGCCTGTCTTTAATTTGTTTACCTGCTTTTTTTTTTTCTGATCCAGCCAGACACGGACAGACGCAGGAAGTCAGAGCGGCTCGTGATGGGCCGGAGCTGCTGATACACACCACTGGAACACATTCGGTAAGTGGCGTGTGAATCTCGGACAAGCGTTTTTAATTGTTGAGTATTGTTCAGTGTGGACGATTGATCTGTGTGTGTGTGTGTGTGTGTGTGTGTGTTCCTAGAAAGCGTCCACATCGGCGTCCTGTTCCTCAGATCAACTCAGTCCTTGTGTCGTATTTTTCAGACTATAAGGTGCAGAATTAAAAAAAAAAAAACGTCTACGTCCGAATCTCTTCTCACCATTTTTTTAGAATGTAAAGCGTAAAGTCCATTTGTAGGATTTTAAGTGCGTCGTATAGTCGGAAAAGTACGGTAGATTTATAGAGACCCCCAAAAACTTATAACAGACCACGACTTCACGTGTTTTTCACCCTATACTGCGCAAAATTACAAAGATTCAAGATACCAGCTAAATTAAAACCAGTGCAGAACAATATACAATATACAAAAGACTTTATGTACAAAAAAAGAGGATGAGCATGATGTGTATAATTCAGAACATTTATACATGAATACATGCAGTATGGGTTAGGGTTAGTATATTTGAGGATGTTACGTCTATTTTCTAATCTTTTTTTAGATACAGTTAATACTTAAAACATTCTTTTAGGATTTCAAGAAGATTCCTTAGTCAATAAACTGCGGTAAGCACATAGAGACCCCAAAAAATGGAGATCAAACCAGAACCTCACGTGTTTTTCATTCTAAACAGCGAAAATTTTCGATACAAGCGAAATTTAAATGAGGATCCAGTGCAGAACAATATACAAAGACTTTATGTGCAAAAAATTAAGATGATGAGCATGATGTGTATAATTACAGAATATTGAATTTATATATACAGTATACATGCAAATACACAGTATGTAAATACAGTATATGGTGGATATTTGAGTGTTACGTCGGCTAGTTCTAATATTTCTTTAAGATATTGCAGTCAGTTCTTATTCTTATTTTCTTAGGATTTTAAGAACATCTCATAGTCCAAAAAAAGTACACAGAGACACCGAAAAACCCCACGACATGAAGTTAAAGCTGACCCGTGGTGCGTAAACGTGTGGAAAGAGCGGTGAACTTCTGACGAACCGCGTTATTCAAGGCGAACGGAAGGCGCTAGCGTGAAAACAGCTTTGGGCTTGTTTTAGAAAAATAAAGACGAAGGGAACAGAGAAGCCTTCAACGGCGGGATTTGTCCTTAATGTCTGAGGTGGCACAAATAAAGGAGGGGTTTAAAATTCAGCTGGGGTTTTTTTTTTTTTTTTTCCTGGTGAAGGGCGGAAGAGGAGGAGGAGGGGGGGGGTGGAGACGGTGGGAGGTGGGAAAAAAGAGAAAGAGCCGGAGAAAGACGTATTTGGCTTGTTGCTTGTGAACGGCTCGCACCCTCATGCTCGCTGTGTGTGTGTTTCCATGGTGATGTCGGGCGGGCAGAGCGGCGGCGAGGCTTCCACTAGGACCAGCCCGAGCCCGGAGAGACCACAGCTGGACGGACCCTCGGCCCACAAACTCCCACCCATGTACCCGAAGGAGGAGCCCAGCTCCGGGGGCATCACCTCCTCCGTCAACTACCTGGACGCGGCGTACGAGTACTCGGACCCTCAGACCTTCAGCACCTCGCCCTCCGCCCAGCCTGTGGGATTCTACCCGGACCCTCCGGACCCCCCGATGGAGGGCGGATCGGGCAGCCCGGTGTTGTTCGCGCCCTCCAGCCCTCAGCTGTCTCCGTACGGGGGGCATCACTCTGGCCAGCAGGTGTCCTTCTACCTGGACGGCTCCAGCAGCTCGGTCTACAGGTGAGTGGACAGTCAGCCGGTCAAACATTGACAGACGCTGCGGCTCATTGACGGCGCGGTGAGGCAGAACGGCTTTTTTTAGGTCATTTTTGAGGCGCTCGGGCGCGGAAAACATCTTACACAAACACATTTGCGCGGATATTCGCAACAGCGGTGGACGTGTGTACGCGTATCGTGACGCGGCGCTTTACAGGCGTGTCAGTGCAGCATTGATTTAGCGCTTTGTTTCACTGGTTTATTGCGAACAGATGTTCTGGAGAAAGAAACAATTAGATCATCAGCAGCTTCACTCGGTCTTCTCTCGCGGGTGATGCTGTGCTGTTTTAGCAGCTTCACTCGGTCTTCTCTCGCGGGTGATGCTGTGCTGTTTGAGCAGCTTCACTCGGTCTTCTCTCGCGGGTGATGCTGTGCTGTTTGAGCAGCTTCACTCGGTCTTCTCTCGCGGGTGATGCTGTGCTGTTTGAGCAGCTTCACTCGGTCTTCTCTCGCGGGTGATGCTGTGCTGTTTGAGCAGTTTCACTCGGTCTTCTCTCGCGGGTGATGCTGTGCTGTTTGAGCAGCTTCACTCGGTCTTC